>QRFJ01000842.1:262806-325182 GCA_006176705.1 Cocos nucifera | reverse complement strand
ACCTTCCTTCTTGTTCTTCAGGGTGGCCAGGTAAGTAGGGCAGTTCCGCTTCCAATGGCCGTCGCTGTTGCAATGGAAACACTTTCCTTTGCCATCGGCCTTTCTTCTTCGGTTCTGCCTTCTTCTTCTTTGATCCTTCCACCTTTTGCTTTTTCACAGACTTCTTTTTCTTTCCATAAGACTTTCTTTTGGAAGAAGTCCGTTCCATAGCAAGAACTGAGCCTTTAGAACCTTTCATAGAAAGCTCAGCGGTAACCAGCATATTCATTAATTCGGCCAAGGAATTTTGAAGTTTATGCATGTGGTAATTCATGATGAATTGCCCATATGCATCAGTCAAGGATT
The DNA here is from genome assembly GCA_006176705.1 of Cocos nucifera. Classification (NCBI taxonomy): domain Eukaryota; kingdom Viridiplantae; phylum Streptophyta; class Magnoliopsida; order Arecales; family Arecaceae; genus Cocos; species Cocos nucifera. The sequence goes on along the minus strand of QRFJ01000842.1, from coordinate 324,837 downwards.
GCAGAATAATATCGTTCTGCAGATCCAAGTCTAACTTCACACCGAGCTTCTCAAGCTCTTCCATGTCCTTGATCATTGTCAGACAGTGATCTTGGACTGACTGCCCATCACGCATCTTAGCTTAAAAAGTCATTTCGTGACTTGATATTTGGCTGCGCGACTCTGTTCACCAAACATCTCCTGCAGGTGAGCCAACATTTGGCGAGCAGTCCCGATATCTTCATGTTGGCGCTGGAGCTCATCAGACATCGAGCCCAACATGTAATATCTGGCCTTATTATCTTCGTCTATCCATTTTTTCAGAGACGCTCTCTGTTCAGTGGATGGACGGGCTGGTAAGGTGGGAGGGTCCTGGTCCAAAACATGGGTTAACTTCTCAGAACCCAAAATTATTTTGTAGTTCCTGAGCCAATCTTTATAATTGGGTCCAGTCAGTCTATGTGTGTCCAGGATACGTGCCAATGGGTTGGACGCAGACATTTTTCCTGTAGAGAGTCAAAGATTCTAGTTAGATACTGTAATTTTGACTTGACCAATTTATTTAGGGATTTTATTTTTAAACAAATTAGCTCCCACTATTTTCTCGGATCCCTACACTCCCTCTGTAGAGATGCAAAAATCTCCACGATTAATGATTTCTAGTGGGTGGTGCGGTCTCACCAACTGACTCATCACCTCACCTAACAGTTATTGGTGATGGGTTAGCCAATGAGTGAACAACTCTTGTTCAATGATTCTCTAATCATGGTGCACCCAAACTTGGTCTCTAATTCATGAATCTCACCGTATCCGAAATATTGATCCACTCCTTAGTTAAGTCAGACCCACCATTTGCATAGACTGGGATTCCTAATTGAGTCTCTCACCGTATCCGAAATATTGAGCCCAACTCATCCTCCAGCCCATAGCATCCAATGCCTAATAGACATGGTTGCATCTTTCCCGGTGCAACTGAGCCACTGTATCCAGCCGAGAACAATCAACCCCGGGAAGGGCCCGCACATCTACAATGGTGGAAGACCTCAGACTTAATCTTTTCTTAGGGAGAATTGATTCAGGTCTCATTAAACTAGACTTGTCATAGTCATAACAATTATGACTAACCTAGTGGCATGGGTTAGCTCGGATTATTGACCACCTCAGATCAGAACTGTGTCAACAGATATGGCCAGGTAAGTGAGACCGGTGGAAGGAATATGCCATTAACTCGTACAAGAACGCATTCAGGTCGAGTAGCTTCCAATTAAAAACCAGTCGGTCGTATGTGCCAAACTTACCTTAGACACCAAATTGTTGAGTCAGAACCAATTGGGTTAGCCTACAATCCAGACTCTAACCTCTGAGCCTAATTAGGTCTTGCTTGATCGTGACTCGATCTTGACCCAGACTTAATCCTATTAGGCTGGTCAATTTAAGCATTGTTGATCCCATCTAACCAACTCTTGATTCGGTTTGATCAACCGCTTAGACCTAATTGAGCTACCCAAGCCCGAACCCAGTATTATGAATATGTCTTAGATCTGAAATTCTCAATTTTAGACCTAATTAATATTCCATAATCTTAATTCTTAATTAAGTAGGGTTCATAAACAAAATATGCACAATAAATCCTAGGGTTTCAGGATCTAGGGTTTTGCAGAAAGTAAGTTTTGGGTTTCTGATTAAGGACGAACACGCAGCACCCCTACACATCATAAGAACACCCCATCGAATGGGAAGAGAGGGCCTTTAAACCCTTCTTCATTCTTATGACCGGACGGCCAAGAGGAACGCCTTAATCAGGAACATGTCAATACTACAAAATAGTTTTAGATCTATATCATATATCTCATATACAAATTAGATCTAATCATGGCATATTTTGCATACATCTCATGTATCGAATCATGCATATTTTTCAGATCTAAATTATCTCATAATAATCTAAAAAATTAGATTTAAATTGATCTAATCAAAATAAATTCTAATCTAGACAATTATGTAGAACTATTCTACAACTAGTCTAGACATGCATCAATCATATCTCATATGATATTTAAAATTAAATAATTTTTATTTGCTATTTTTTAGATGTTATTATAATAACTTATAATATCAAAAAATAGTAAATAAATAGATCTAAAATATGATTTAATCAGATTAAATTCAAAAACATGCAAGACTATTCTATAGAACTATTCTATTTTAGAACTAGTCATGCATATTTTCTAATCTTAGATCCAAATCATTTAATTTTAATTTTTTCTGATTTCAGATCTGATCACATCTCATGTGACATCTAAAATCACTTATTTTCTAATTAAAATAAATTTAAAATTCAGATCTAAATAATTTTAGAACCTTGGCTCTGATACCAGTTGAAGGAAAATCCTGATTTCCCGGATCCAGGTTCGTTCAGATCTGATCAGATCAAGAGATATATTTCAAAAAAAATTTTTCTCTTGATCTAATCAGATCTGAGATATTTTAGATCTAATTTTTTATTATTTTAATAAATAAAATAAAATAAAGATAAATTAAATCAAATTTAATTTACCTGATTTGGGTAATCCTATTACCCTGTTGATGATCCTGTTTGCAGCGGAAGGTTCTGGATCTAGCCACGCAAGCGCCTGGCCTCTACCGGTATCCACTCGGGCTGGATCTGGAGATCCTCTTCTTCTCTATCACACCTCCAAAAATTAGATCTGGATCTGATCTGGAGGATCTTCAAAACTCCTTTTGAAGATCAGCAGTCGTCCTTTGCAGCAGCGCAGCCTTCTTAGCTTTTGATCGCCTTTCTTTGATCTGGATCGCACCAACCAAGGTCCAAAACTCCTTTTGGACGTGGAGAGGAGAGGGAGAAGAAGGTTTGGCATGGAGGAGAGGAGGAGAGACAGCCTTGGGGCGTGGGGAAACTCTGATCTCATCTTATTCACAATCTGAGTTGGGCACAGGGTCTTATTTATAGACTGAGCTGTGATCCAACTCCTCTTCTTCCCAACCAATCACAACCCTTTGTGAAATCAGATCTAAATCTGATTGGTGGGAATAGAGTCCCCTGGATTCCTCCTTAGAGGGTGCCTAAGACCAGTCAAAGTTGGTTCTTAGAAGAACTCTAATTGGAATCCAAAAAGGAGATGGAGTCCTTGTCCAACAAGGACTCCTAGGCGCCTCCAACTTGGGCACACGCCTAGGGTGGCGTGCGCCCTTCTCCTTGCCAGGTTCTGGCAGGGGGACAGGCCCCCACCAGCTCTCCAATAGGTGCATGACATGTGGTCAAAAGTCAAAGTGTCAATGGTCAACGTTTGACCAGTCAAAGGTAGACTTTTGACCAAAGTCAAAGAACAAGAAATGGCAGGTGACCAAAAATGGCAGGTAATGTCTTACAAAATAAGACAACCTATTTCTGACTTGGACAACCTCCAGTCAGACCATATGAAGGCCTCTGATTGAGCACAAACTCCTTTGGCTCAGTCAGGACAACTTATTTATGATAGTAAAAGAAGAACGTTAGGTTCAATCGAGTGCTAGCACGATTTTCCTTGAACCTAATTGAATCTCATTCAGATCAATTGAACTAGATCAGTTCAATTGATGATCACCAGATTCAAACCCTTGTTTGTGTGACCCAGTTAGGTTCAGTTCTGTATGGTAATGGGATATGTCATGATCTCTATCATCGACATCATCGAAACTCCTTTCGATGGATCAGAACTCTTCTGATTCGAACAGCTAGAATGATCGATCATCTAAATCATTCTAATTGCTCCCAAAATCCACCAGTGACACCTAGCAGTATATGGTGGCAACCCATCAGAGCTGAATGCGAACCTCTTGGTGCAGCTACCTGTGTGATTAAGTTCTTCTATCTTGAGCCCCGATCAGATTAGGGTTAAGGTGAACTCGTCAAACCCTAGTCTCTGTCATATGATGTAATCATTCGATTCGAGTCCAATGTGAAAATCTAAATAGAAACTCTTTCTATTATTTCACTCTACCATGGCCATGGATTTCTGGACTTGATTCTCATGATCATCATAGGGCTGCTCCTCTACCACCGAGGTAGATAGATTCCATCTTGATGCAATCCAGTTCCTACAATGAACATGCTATAGCCAACATACACCTCAGGGTTCCATATGGCTAGGAGACCGAGTAATGGTGTAGTCAAACTATAACACCCTCAAGGTGAACTGCCGATGCATCTCAGGTCAAAGAACCAGACACACTACTGCAGCATCGAGTCAGTCATTGACGAGAAGGTAGACTCCCTAATGACTACTCGAGGTGGTCACGCTCAGTGCCCTCGTTCTCTAACGAGTATCTGTACTCTCGCTCCGGTGTCTCCACACCATAGACTCAAGACTCATCTACTAAAGATAAGCGATTGTACACGAACCTTCCGGATCAATCACCATCCTCGTGATGATCCTATGGTCGGGAGCAATTTATGAGTTAATAATGATTATTCATGTCTTAAATTTTCAACTCTTGAAAATATGAATTATCATTACCATTAACTCAAAAGATGTATCACAGACACTAAATACACATATGTGATAGAAAATAATCCATTTTATTGATATTAGTCAAAATTACAATTTTGCCCCTAGAAGTGTATTACAAGTGTCAGCCAATTCTGGCTTGTAGGGCACATATATCTAACAGCTGTCAGTCGATACATGATCCAGGCATGGACCACCAGCTTAGCAGAAACTGGCGAATCACGGCGTGACACGTGGTGGACCTAGACCCTTAAAGGATTCACAAAAAATCTATCGTGGCTCACAGGGCATTTTGGTCTTTTCACTTGGCAACAGGAGCACTAATTGGCTATGGTGTGTGGTACGGCCAGTCCGCGCGGTCCATGGAAAAAGTAATTGCACGATCGAATGGCTGTGGTAGCTTGCGGTCAAGATCAAACGACTGTGCTTATTTTTGAATTTGATTCAGCTTCAGACTTCATGCAGATCACCATCCAACAGCAGCGCATGATCCAGGGGATGATCCAATGGTCGAGAATGCTTCCGACGGTAATCAAGACTCCAAATGCACGATCAGTGGTCAGATTTTCTCCATCAACATGCGATCAATGGCTAGAATTTAATCTAACCTGATCTGAATTGATATGCAATCAATTTTGATGATTTTTGGCCCGTTGAATTTCTATTGAATGGCTGAATTTCTTCAAACCCACCAAAATTCGTCCAGGACTTTTTTATCCAAATTTTATTTGAGTTTCTTTGTATTTTGAAGATTAAAAAGGCTATTAGTCCCACATTGCCTAGAAGAAAATCCTCCACCCCTCCTAGCTCTATAAAAAGGACCTCAGGCCTCTAGAAATAGATAGATCTGGTGGAAGAGAAGTCAAGGTATAGGGTGGAAGCCAAGCTCTAGGTTGAAGGTTGCTTCAAAGCTACGGTGCTGAGAAGAAGAGCCAGTTTTCTATGCCATCTCCACGCCTATGCTGATCTACGATCTCCTTCTAATTTTTTTTTTTCTTTAATTTTTTATATTTAAATTTTAAATTTGAGTTTTAATAAAGAAAGCTTTATTTTTCTTTTTAATTCTAGCTCTTTAAATTAATTATTTTTTATTGTTTTTTAATTTTATTGCAAGCAGCCGCTAAGATCTAAATAGTGGATCTTAGTACCAAATTTATTTTTGCATAATTTAAATTTTACTTTTATTTATAAATCTATTTTTTAACTTTAATTTTCAAAAATCCTTCTTTTCTTTTCTTTTAAAAAATAAAAAAAATTAAAAAAATAAAAAAATGAAAGATTTTAGAATTAAATCATTACCTTTTTGTGGATTCAACCTAACTCACTACTCTCTTTATAATTTTTAATTAATTTAAAAAGTTGAATTTAAACTGATAAACATGGTGTCTTAATGACAACATCGTGATCCTTATCAAGCCTAATGTTCTTTTTTAACAATCAATAAAGTTTGTCTTGACTGAGCCAAATATGTTTGGACTCACTCAGATACCTTTACTTAGTCTGACTGAACTTGTCCAGGTCAGAAAAGGATTATCTTAATTTATGAGATAAATTTAAGACAACACCTATCATTTTTCATTACTTGCTAAATCTTGTCTTTGGACTTTTGTTAAATATTAACCTTTGACACTTAGACATCTACCCATGTGTCATGCATTCATAGAAGAGAGCCTGGGACTTTGTCCCCCTACTAAAAAATAGAAAGAGAGGGGGCGCACGCCTAGGGAGGCGTGCACCCCATTAAGATAATGCATGGAGTCCCATATAGATGGGACTCCAAGTTGCTTCATGAATTTAAATGCTATGGCGCCAAGGAGTCATGTTTGACCAGACTTGGCACCACCTAAGGAGTTTTTTGAGGAACACTAATCTGATTGGATTAGATAATGTCATCCAATCAATCAGATTTAGATCTGATTACATAAAGGGCCATGATTGATCGGGATGATGTGGTACTGCATGGCGCAGCAGGATCTATATAAATCCTGTCTGCATCTAGAATAGAGAGCTTTTGATTTAGCCCATGCTACATAGCCCCTCTCCCTTCTTTTCTATGCCACCCTCTAGTCCTCTCTCTCCTCTCCATGCCCAAGAGGCCTTGGGCACAAGTTAGGTACGATCCAAGCAAAAGAAAGGCAACAGAAGAGAAAGAAGGCAACACTGCTGCAAGAAACAATGGTTGATCTTCAAAAAAATATTTGAAGACCTTCAAGATCATATCCAGATCTAATTTTTGGAGAATTGATTGAGAAAGAGAAGATCTTCAAATCCTGCCCAAGTAGATATTGGTAGAAGCCAAGCGCTTGCATGGCTACATCCAGAACCTCAAACAAACATCAAAATTATCATAGGATAATAGGATTATCCATAACAAAGATATAATTAAATTAGATTTAATTTTTATTTTATTTTTTTTATCAGATCAGTATGATCAAATCTGAAGAGTCTTAAATCTGACTAGGATTTTAGAGAAAAATTTTTAAAATATTTCTCTTGATCCAATCAGATATGAACGAATCTGATCCAAAAAAATAGGATTTTTTCCTTCAAATTAATCTTTAAATGGTATTGAACTATTAAGCAAATCATGATTTGGTCTAAATTTTAGTTTAATTGGTATCAAGAAGTTTCTTCCTAAGAAAATTTTTACTCTTGATATCATTTTTGTCTTATATTTTATTATATTATTTTTGAACAAAAGAATTGAATATAATATCTCAAATTCATTTTATATTGATATACTCTTGATGTGATACCATTTAAGATAAATTCAAAGAATTTAAAATATTTTCTAAACTTAATTAAGTGATATTTCTTATGACAAGAAAGATCTAAATTTAAATAAAAAATTTTTTGATAGATATTCATGTCATAGTTTTTTATCCTCTCAATATTTGTTCTTATTTAAATTTAACAAGAAATATTTTAAAAAAAAAATATTTGGTATCTTCTTGAGTGAATGCTATGTTTGATTGATATTTGGAATCATTAATGCTTAGTTCACTCAATTGATGCTTATCCTCTTGAATTTTGTTTAATTTTAAAATGATTTTGTTTGCTAAAGTAAGAAGGAGAAATTATTAAAGAAGAAATAATCATTTAATTAAAAATAGCTTTAAAATTAAAAATATCTTTTAAATTTAAAAAATCTAAATTTAGTGGATAAATTTGTGTCAAATTTGCTTGATTTGAAAAATAGGAGGAGAGATATTTTCTAACTTGATTTGATTGAAAATTTTGACTAATTTGCATTGAGACAAATAAATTTTGATCTATATGCTTTTGATTTGATTGTCAAATCATTTTTAAAAATTATTTAGAGTGAAAAGAAGTTTGAGATATATTCTTACTCTAAATAAATTAATTTTGATATATTCTTATAATTTTGAAGCTTATTTATAAATATAATACTAAACTTTTCATGTGCCAACCTTTTAAACTTGATTTGCATGATCATTCTTGGCAAATGATTGGAGTTAAATTAAATTTATAGCATATTTCTTCTCAAAAATAAATTTTTAAATTTAATTTTAAAACTCAATTGAAAACTCAAATTTAATCCAAAATTTTTGATGTGTACGGCAAAATTCTTAGGAATAATTGGTATTGAAGTAATTTTTACTCAAAGTAATAAATTTAAAAATATGACTATCTTTTGCTTTGATTCTATTTATTTTACTTTACTCGATATATTCTCGATATATATCTTTTTCAAACTTAATTGACTAAAACTTTTTAAGAAAGAAAAGATTGAATATTAAAATATATACTATGCTTGATTTTATATTCAAATCTTTTGAAAAACTCTATTCCTCTTAAAGCTTAAAGTGCATATTTGAAAATCTGATTAAAGAGCATATTCATTCAAAAAGGGAAAACATATGATATTTAAATTCAAACTAATTTTTAAAATTAAAATAAATATTTAAAACTTATTTTGAGTTAAAAGATAAATTTTTAAAAGAGAGATGATTCATTTAAATTAATTTTATGAATTTAATATATCTCTTAATTTAATGCTTTGATGTTGATTTTGATGACTTTTTGTTTCTTTCCATAAGCTTTTTGATGTTGTCAAAAAGGAGAAGTATGTTGAGCATATGAAATATATAGGTACTAATGATGTGTAATAATTTAAAGACTCATTAAGAATTTTTTCATGAAGTTTAATTCATTATTCTTATCTTGATTCACATTAGTTTCTTTAACATATACTCAAAGTTTTGCTATCATCAAAAAGAAAATGATTGTTGATCCCATGATTGATTTTGATGATTGCCAAATCTTGAGTTTATTATGTATCTAATCATGTGTCTCAAGAATGTGTGTAGGATTTTTCAAGTATCCAAAATGAAGAATTTATCTCAAGAATAAATTCTCTCAAAATGTCATGTCAAAATACTTAAAAGATCAAATTCATATATATTTAAATGGCTTGGTATGAAGAAAGTATGATTGGAAGAAAAGAAATTAAAATTGAAGAAAGCAATCTTGTTTAGAAGAGTTTGGGGCTAAGAAATTCAAGTTTGGAAGGTCAAACATTGAAAAAAAATTAAGCCAGAATTTTTAGAGACCTCTCCTAAAAATTTGAAGATCTCTTCTAAAAATTTGGAGGCTTCTCCAAGCTATTTGGCACTCTTACACATTGCCCTGGCACAGGCTCGAGACCTTTCCAAAACTGGGCGAGACCTCTCCATTTTAGAAAACAGAAATCTCATTTCTATATTATGAGATTGAGAGCTATCCAAATTCTCGAGAGCTCTCGCTGTAAAATCGAGACATCTCGAATATTCTCAAAAGCTCTCACTAGAAATCGAGAGTTCTCACAGAAAAATCAAGAGCTCTCCAAATTCGCGACAGCCTTCAATGAAATTTTTCTGCAAGCTTTCCAATTGCTAGTTTTCACTCCCAACGACTATTTCAATACTTTCAACAGCTAGAAATCTCTCTCCAACCATCTCTAAAGATATTTAAAGGTGGAGAATCAATTGAAAAATAAGATAAAAAGATTTAGAGAGAGAAATCATTTTTCAAACCTAAGGGATTCTATAGTACATCAATAAAAGAGAAAAAGAGAGGGATTTTGCAGCGATTTCAAAGGACATTCAAGAGCTATCTTCTACAACTTCTCAAGCATCCTCTCAAACCTCAAAGAAGAGTTTCCAAGATTCAAAAGAGCTGATTATTCAACTTCTTCTTTATGCTCAAAGAGTTTCAACTCTATTTTTTATTTTTATACTAAAATTCTTATATTGTATTTTTGTTTCTTTTTAAGTTTCTTTGGAGAAAAGAAACTTGAGAATTAGGCCCATCCAAGCCCAAAATTGAACATTGTAGGTTTTAGTTGGTGAGCCCGAAAAATCAGCTGGGTTGTTAGTGAACCCAGAAAACTAACGGTATTAGATTTTGGTTGGTGCTCCTATGAAAACCAACTAGATTTGTTTGTAAGCCTGAAAAATAAATACAATATAATCAAAAGTGGATTATAGTAAAAATTTCAAGAGAAGCTTGGAGAGTGGATGTACGTGTGGGTTGCACCGAACCACTATAAATCTTTGTGTGTTTGTGTTGTATTCTTTTCTTTTTTTTCTTTGCATACTTTGCATGCTTATAATTCTTGCTTTGCTTTCATAGTTTGATTTTGTTATCTTAATTCCACTGCTTATATTGCATATATTTCATCACACCACTTTGATTAAAATCAAAGCACATACTTATTTAGAAAGCAAATTTGGATAAATTTTTTATAAGAATCTAATTCACCCCCCCCCCCCCCCCCCCGCCCCCCTCTTGGGTTGCCATCTCTGGGAAACATAATGTATGGACTCTTATAAACAGACCCATAGATCATCCTATAATTGGTACAAAATGGATATTTAGGAATAAATTAGATGAACATGGTAATGTTGTAAAAAATAAAGCTAGATTAGTTGCTAAAAGATATAATCAAGAAGAAGGAATTGACTTTGAAGAAACATATACACCTATAGCAAGATTTAAAGGCTATTAGATTGTTACTTGCTATTACCTATTATATAAATTTTAAATTATTTCAAATAGATGTAAAAAATATCTTTTTGAATAATTATATTACTGAAGAAGTACTTGTAGAACAACCACCCAGATTTAAAAATCACTCACTTTCCAATCATGTATATAAGTTAAATAAAATACTCGATGGACTTAAACAAGCACCTAGAGCATGGTATGAGAAATTTAGCAAATTTTTATTATAAAATAATTTTATTAGAGGAAGTGTAGACACCACACTATTTTTTAAAAAAAAAAATAATGACCTTCTTGTAGTTCAAATATATGTGGATGACATCATATTCGGAGCTACTGATAAAATTCTTTGTCAAGAGTTCGCTAAGTTGATGTGGAGTGAATCTGAAATGAGCATGATAGGGAAGCTGAATTTTTTTCTTGGACTACAAGTCAAACAATCAAAAGAAGGCATTTTCATTAGCCAAACAAATTACATCAAGGAGATGCTCAAGAAGTTTGGCATGGAAAATGAAAAGGAGATCGGCACACCCATGAGCCCCTCATGCAAACTTGATAAAAATGAAAATGATAAGAATGTAAATAAAAAGCTCTACAGAGATATGATAGGATCCCTACTTTACTTAACTACAAGTAGGCCTGATATATTATTTAGTGTATGCATGTGTGCTAAATTTCAATCTAATCCTAAAGAATCACACTTACTAGCTGTTAAGAGAATTTTTAGATATTTGATCTACACACACAACTTAGGTCTTTGGTACTCAAAACAATCCTCCATTGAATTGATTGGATACACTGATGCAGACTATGGAGGATGTAGAATTAATAGAAAGAGTACTAGTGGCACCTATCAATTTTTAGGATTGAACTTGATCTCTTGGTATAGCAAAAAGTAAAACTCTGTAGCACTGTCAACGATCGAGGCTGACTATACTGCTGCGGAGAGTTACTGTGCTCAAATACTTTGGATTAAATAATAATTTGAAGACTTTGAAATTAAGCAAAATAAGATACTTATTAGATGTGATAACAGTAGTGCCATAAACATGACAAAAAAATTCTATTCAATATTTAAGAACCAAACACATTAAAATTAGATATCATTTCATTATAGATCATGTTCAAAATAATAACATTATGATTGAATTTGTTTCAACTAAAAATCAACTAGCTGACATTTTTGCAAAACTACTAAGTGAAGATAGATTTTCAAAAATCTAGGACGAACTTGGTATTTGTGGTCTATTTTGAAAATATTTAATCTTGAATTTATTGGATCATTTTTTATCGCCTTCCATTATCCTTAACATCCCTAATCCCATCTTAAAAAATTTAAGAAAAAAATCAGCTTGAAATTCCTCATCTATTCTAGTTTCTTCCCCCTATGCTCGAGAAGTCTCGAGTTATTCATAAGATCTCTCGACTGGATTTTGAGACCTCTCGTGATGTCTCGTCTTTAAGATGAGATCTCTCAATTCTTGCGTGTCCTCTTTTTAATTGATCTATGAGAGGTCCCTTATTTTATTCATTCATTCCATTCTTCTGAGACCTCTCCTCCAAACTCTCCAAAACATTCCTCCTCTCCTCAAAAACCTTTCGAATCACCTTCTCTTGTCCATTTCCTCCAAATCTTAAATCCCAATGGCTTCGAAGAAGAGATCCCTCTCCGCATAAAGACCTTCTGTCATGCCATCGACTGAAGCTAGGGCTAAGCAATAGTGGGACTTGGCTCAATCATCTTCGTCTGTTTCTTCATCTCGTGCTCATCTCTTTGTTGCTACTAGGACTATTCTAACGGGCCACTGTGTGGACATCGAATACCTAGATCGAGAGCACTTTCATATTGGGTCTTGGATCCGACAGCAAGGATGAAAAAAGCTATGCACCATAGAGGTAAATGTTTATCCGAACTTGATAAGAGAATTTTTTGACAACATTAGCTTTGAGCATGGGTCGAAGGTAGAGTCTGTTGTGAAAGGAGTGCACATTTTCTTAGATGAGAAAAAAATAGGATAGCTTCTCAAAGTGCTTAGGACAGGGATTAGCAATCTAAACTTGTTTGACAAAACTGAAGCTCTCAAGTGCATCTTAGAAAGGGAGAATATTGATGAAAATCTATAATTAATCTCATAACTTCTCTCGGTTGAGATGAGATTATTGCAATCTTTTATCAGTCACATAGTTTTTCTTAAGATAGAAAGACATGACTGGGTTAGAAAGAGAGAACTAGGTGTCATGTTCTTTATGGTGACTGAAACTCCTATCAGCTTTTCCTCTCTTATGCTTCAACAACTGAAGAATACTGCCAGCAAAAGCAAGGCTTGTTTATCCTATGGAATGATCTTCACCTTAATTTTCAAGGACTTTCAAGTTAATCTAAAAGGTGAAGACTTCAAAAAGCTATCTCACATAGACTTCATCAATGAAGGAACACTAAACCGAATGAAGTTTATAAAAAAGGATGGTAGATGGGTGAGGGCAGATGAACATGCTGCAAATGAGCCCGAAGAATACATATCTCCACCCCCTCCACCATCACCATCTGCTGCTGGACCCTGTTTCACTGCACAAAGGTCCCCATACTCTCCTCAGGCGCCTCCTTGTCCTGCACCAGCACCTTCCTTAGCTTTTGATCAAGATCTTTTAATTGAAAGGATGGTAGAAGAAGTGGTTCAGAAAGTATCTAAAAGGTTTATGGATATACTATCTAGTGTGAGGCATCAACTCTTTGTAAGCATTAAAGAATAAACAATATCCACTAAAGGTCAGATAGAAATGCTTAGCCAACAAATTAGTGGATTATCCCAAAGGCTAAAAATTTTGGATAAGGAGCAACATAAGACATCAACTCAGATTGAACTACTCCTATCCGAGAATGCCAGAATTACATAGAGACTTGAAGAGAACATCACTATTTAGTGCACCATGGTTGAAGTCCTTATTTCCATCCTATGGTAGATTTTGAGTCAGACTCCATCCTCTTCTGGGCCATCATCTTCTTCTAGACCATCACCTTCTCCTAGACTTGCTCCTTACTTATCCTCTACTAGACCCAAATATTCCTCTAAACCCATCGTTGAGTTCCTCTCTGGTGAGGACTAGGTCTAGTATCTCTTTTGTTTTGACTTTCGGTTTAGGTATGTTGGTATGAGATTCATTTTTTGTAAACCAACATACATCTCTATCTATGTATTATTACATCTTGCAATGAAATCAATCCTTTTTATGCTCTTGCCTTTTTTATGATCCTCTCATTGTTGTAATTTTGATGCTAACAAAAAGAAGAGAAATATTAAGGAGAAATATGCAAATGTATAATTAATTCACACCAAAATACTAAAATATAATCAATTCAAACTAACATATATAAAAAGAAACTTTTAAAAAATGAAATGATGGAAATGAACAAATACAAAATGAAAAGAAAGTTATTCAAATCCTATTCATTTTATGAGAGCATACATTAAGGAGGAGCTTTAGCACAAAAATTTTGCATTCATTAGTTCATGATATACATATTGCTTACACTCCTTTTATGGCTTGCTTAATATTTTGTCACCATCAAAAGAGAAAGATTGTTGAACCTCCTAAGTAATTTTGATGTTGATCGAATATTAAAAAATGATTACTAATATATTTTATTTTAAGTATTCCAATATCAGAAGAAAGAGAGCTCTTTGATCAAAATAAGAAAGACATAAAGTAAAATTCAAATAAAAATCAAATTCTCTTGATTGGTGCAAACATTCCCTCAAAATTGCCTTGGAGCCATCTTTGAGATATCTCAAAATTTTTTTGAGAGCTCTCGAGTGGACTGGCATGTCCCAAATATAGTTCTGGCTCAATTTTGAGAGGTCTCGAGTAAATCTCGAGTGCTCCGATCTTAGGCAACAGAAATCCAATTTTTATGCTTTGAGAGTGAGAAGTCTCGCAGGATTTCCAAGAGATCTCATGGTTCCAATGAGACATCTCATTTAGAATTGAGAGGTCTCAATCTCAGGCGAGCCATTTTTTCTAAAAAGCTAATTTATCATGCAACTGAAGGCAAGAGCTCTCCAGATCAAATCGAGAGGCCTCATAACCTGACGAGATGTCTCGAGACAAATCAAGAGGTCTCGAGACTCGGCGATAACCTTTTGATGGGATATTCCAGATTGGATTTTTTTAGTCCCAACGGCTAGTTGTTGCTCTCCAACGATCGAATTTTACTTTTTCAAAGCTCCAATCATCACCAAAAGAGAGGAATGCTATAGATATAAAAGGAAGAAGGCTTATTTTTAATCAATCAAAGAAAAATGAAAGAAAGCAAAGCATGTTCTATTCTTGAACGAATACCCAATCTCTAATCAATCAGTTCTCTCAAGCTTTGAAGAACTCTCAAGTGCATTAACTCCACGTATTCAAAGAGGCTTTCAATGAACTACAAGAACAATTTTTCTTCCCATTCAAAGGGGCATGTCGAGTTGTAAAATTTTTTTTCTCTTTCCATGTACTTGATTTCAGCAGGAGCTGAAACTTGAATTTTGGAGTTTTTCTCCCCTCTATTTATTCAGATTGATTTGTCTGATCCTTGTAAGGGTTATGGTTGGTGAACCTAGAAAGAAATCAACTGGATTTTTGGATAGTGAGCTTGAAAAAACTATTCGACGGTAATCTTACGGAATTATAGTAAAATTTTCAAGGATTTGCTTAGGAAGTGGACATAAGTGCTGGAGAGCACTGAACCACTATAAAATTTTGTTGTTTGTATGTGTGCTCTTGATTGTTTCTTCTATTTACTCTCATATTTGATTCACTTAGGATTTAATCATTTATCACCGCACATATCTGCTTTAAATTTTTGAAAACCCAATTCACTCCCCCCTTCTTGGATTGTCTATCTGGGCAACAATTTAGAAAAGAAACTCTAGGAGTTATGGGTACTGGGCTAAGTGTACTATCAATTTCAGGAGCTTGAGTTTGTAAGGTAGATTGTTCATAAAATTGCTCGGTAGATAAATCCTCTCTATTATCATATGTACCTATCTTGTTATCCACTTATTTTTTTTGATTTTAAAGTATGAATGGAATTCACTTGGTTGACTTGGTTTTTTGGTTAGGATCATGGATCATTTTGGTTTCTCGGATTGGGTTCAGGTTGGCTAGGTAGCCGATCTTGTTCTCATTCATTTATGGTAGATGCTAGCTAACCTACCTGCATTTCTAAACGGACTATGGCCTGGGTGTTAGCATTTAGGAGCTGGCCCGTAGTTTGCATGAAATTACTCAATGTAGCATTAGTGTCAACATAAGATTTAGCTAGGACTTCTAGGCTTTTCTCTAAAGAACTAAGTTTTTTTTCATGATTATTGAAGCCTGGTGGGTTGTTTAATATAGGGTTGGGCCTTGGGTTTTGCTAGTTGAAACTAGGACCACCTATATTTAGGTTCTACGACCATGAGAAGTTTGGATGATTCCTCCATCCTGGGTTATATGTGGGTGCATAAGGATTGTTCATTGGTTTCTAGTATGCAACATTTACTTATGCACATGTGGTTCCAATTGGGTTCATTAGGAGAGGGCATTCTTCAAGGACATGGTCTGATGCACTACACCTATTGCATATAGGTGTAAACACATGGTTTACACTAGCCGCTCTCTGCAGTTCTAAGGCCTCCAACCTACGTGTTAGGATTGCGATTTTAGCCTCTACGACTAGAAAAGTTTGTATTTGGTGCATTCCACCTCTCGAGGGTGTTGGTCTTTCTAGTTTCCTAATCATTTTTATTGTAGATTTTTCTCGGTTAGGTCTTCTAGAAATTGTCAGGCCTCATTGGGTTTCTTATACATAAATTGACCTTGGCACATAGACTCTAGCATGATTCTGGAATTTGAGTCTAGCTCCTCATAAACTATTTAGCATAGCCTCTAGGTCTCTATTTCATGGTGTGGATATTGGGTCAAGAAGTTCTTAAAATGGTCAAAATACTCCTAAAATGATTTACTAGCTAGTTGATAAAATTGATTTATTTTATTTCTAATTCTAGTTGTCTTATAATAGAAAAAGAATTTTTTTAAGAACACTCGTACAAAACCCTTCCAAGTCGTGATAGATTGATTTGGCAGGCTGTATAACTACTTTTTGGCATTATTCTTAGGAGCAAAATTGATTAATCTTAGTTTGATCTCATCCTCAAAAAATTGTTGCAGTCTCATGGTTGCACAAACCTCTTCAAATTTTCTAATGAATATATATGCATCATCTATTCTAGTGAATTTTGAAAGCATATTAATCATTTGAGATTTAATTTCAAAATTATTTACAATAGATTGGGACAATATGATGCAAGAAGGCTGGATGGACCCAACTAAATAACATAAATCCTTAAGGATTTGAGGTTGATTGATTTTTTTCATTTTAGTAATTTTAGGGCTTGACATAGAAATTGAATCAATTCTAATTAGTCAACCTAAAATTCTTTTCCATGAGAAAAGTGGATAATTCACTTTATTTTTTATTTTTTTTATTTTTAATTTTTTAAATTTTTTTGCTAATTTTTTAAAGAAAAGAGAAGAGGAAGATATATAAAAAAAGAGTTCTACAGATGGATCCTAAGAAGTCCTAAGTCTAGAGACAAAAGAAAAGAGTGGGTTGAATTAGTTAAGATTTTTTTCTATTTTTTTCTTTTTTCAAATACTTATCAAGCAAATATCTATCATAGATGACCTTAATTCTAAACAGCTCTTAACTACCAAGGCTGTCTTGAAGCCCTCCAAGTTAGAAACCAACTAACCAACTAGCCAGATAAGGATAAGATCGGTGGGAGTCCTCTCATTGCTTTCCTTAGACATCCATTAAATTAGCCAGGTAAGCAAACAAAACTAATTAAAGAACCATCTTTCTTCAGGCTCTTGTCCCTGAACCTCTTTCCTAGACACCAGTCAACTAGCCAATCCTAGCCCGATCCAACTCTTTTAGGTGCCTTGTCCTAATGAGCTCGGATGTCCCTAGGACTGACATCTAATTGATTTTATTTAAGGGTTAGGATGAATGCAGATGAGAAAATTTGTTTGTGGGCTAAGGAAGGATGATGAAATCCCCACCATATCATATTTAGGTTTGTGCCCTTAAAATAATTTAGATATGCTTATGCATAACCAATAAAAATAATTAAGTTTTAATTAAAAACTAATAAAAACTAAGATCAAATTAGTAAGCTAAAGGCAAAGAAAAAAGTTAGATAATGTACCTAATTTTCAGGACTCACCAATTTTTTGTAAACTAAGATAAGAAAGTTAAAAAGATCAGACTAAAACTAAACTAAAAGCATGAAGAATAAGAATTTAGAATATAATTTAAAACATGCCAATTTTTTGGCAACAGAGCCAAAAACTTATGTGTTAGAATTAACCGCAAGCACATGGTATGCAAAGTAGCACGTCCAGTGAGTATGGGTCGATCCTATAAGGAATTATGTTTAAATTGCATTCAAATCCTTGCTCAGGAGAGCTTTAATAAAGAGTTTAAAGGATTGTTTGTTACATACTACTAAACAGTAAATTAATTACAGACAATAATAATCTAGAGATCTAGGACTTTTGAATCCACTAGACCAATGACTTAGAAAGCCTTTTTAAGATTTCTCTTATGATGTCCCTTGATTAAGATGTAATGCATAGACAAGCATTCATCCTAATTAAAGAACTCTCCTTTCAATTACTTCTCTTGTGTTATCCAAGTATGGACTATAAAGAGACTTTGATCCAATAATAATCCATCAAAGTTTTTCATAAGAAAGAGGAGAAAAGGAATTAACAAAATTATAGGCCTTCTTCCTATTATCCTTCTTACACTGAATTAAGCATGAACTATAAAGGAATTAAAAACCAATGATAGTCCATCAAGTCTATTGGCAAGAAACTTGAAGGAAGAAGAACTCTAAAAAATAAAAGCAAATGAGAAATCCTAAGAAAAAGCTTCTAATCATGGTTTTACTTCATCATAAATCCCAGAGGATTGCTTAGCTAGACATGATTTAAATCAAAAATTTTAAAATTAATTAAAATTAAATTCTATACTACTTGTTGGAATTTAAATTATAAAAATTAAAAAATTATAGAAATAAACTATCCTAGTACTGAAATTAAAAATTATAAGAATTAAATATAGAAATTTAAACTATCCAATTTGTTGAAAATAAAAATTAAATAGATGAGAAAGAAACTAATTTTTATTGCTGATAAAAGTTTCTAATACAAAACGAAGATTTTTAACTCTTAAGCCATTAACAGAGTTTAGAGTTGAAATAAGAAAATAAAAACATAAAAACCTCTTCTGACTGACCTTCCCCTGGCTAACTCTCCTTCTCATATGTTGGAAGGATAGAAGAAAGTGGGAATAAGATGGATAAAAATTTTATGGATGAGTATTCCCGCCTGTCACATGGGTCCCAACAAAAATTATGGTGTGGAGAGAGATATCTCAAGGTAGTGGTACTGAGCTTTATTTATAAATATTAGGAGGAAGAAGAATTTTGTTTATTTCAGATGTGGGACTAATGAAAAGATGCATCCTAAAAGAATGGATGGTCGAGCTTGGAGTAATAAGAAAACTTGGATGCATGAGATGAAGAGGATGGAAAATAAGGCAAGAAAGAAAGTTGCCGCTCAATCCAAATTTTTTCTTTTCAAAAAAATATTTTTTTTTCTTGAATTTTGGATGTCTGCTTGCTCTATATCCGATATTTGTGTGAAGAAGTGTGGCTCCCATTACACTGATATCTTTGCCCGCGCTCAAGTGCCCATGAGAAAAAAAATTATATGGCCAGCTTATGGAAGTGAGCTTTCTTTCTTTTAAATTTAATGCACCATGGGCCCTTTATTTAATTCTCTGTTTGCACCCAGCTTCAAGCCAACGTAGCATTCTCTTTTTTGCATTAAGTGCTCCATCCAAAACCAATAGCCAATAGCCAACAGCACCGATCTTTTTTTTTTATATTCTTTTTTTTTTATTTGGATCCTTATTTTGCATCTATGTATCTTTGCATGACGTGCTTCTGACAAGTTTGAATTTGAACTTGAGCTTCATCTGCATATATTAAAGGATCGTTTCTAGTTGGTTTATGATTAAGACTTTAAAATTAATTATTCCTACAAAGATCATAAAAAATATCAAATATAAATAAAAAAGATAAAATAATATAAATTTTAATATTTTTTATATTATATTTAACGTATTCATTAGTGGTCAATGCCAAAAAGAAAGGAGGGGATGTCCAAGAGTTGGGCGCCCCTTGTCTTGCCTCTTTTGGACATTCTGTGCTAGGTATTTAACCTAGATAAGGACTCTGTCTTAACTCCCTATAAAAGAGTTTTTAGGGTTTGATTTTTTTAGAGAATAAAAAACCTCTGAGAGAGCTATTGGGCATGCAAAGGATTGGGCGTAGAGTGCTTTGGACGCGGGGTTTTGAGAAGATACAATCCTAGTGTCTTGGTGAGAGAAACAAGGAAGAAGAAGGGGTCTTCTTCCAGGGTTTTCCTCTAGATTACTTCCTCCATTATTTGTGAGTTTTTGAAAGGAGTCTCAGATTCACATATCTACTTTCTCGATTTCTAAAAATTGGAGAGTCTAAGTTTTGAAGAAGGAAGATCCAGATCGACTGTCGAAGAAGGATCAGCATAGTACTAGCATACTATGCTAATTTTCAACCATCAAACTTTTGATCAGCGATCGAGGGCTTGTATGGACATCCTATAAAGGCCGGATGCATGTGAGACTTGAAGCATTAATCTCAGCCTTGGATCAACAAGCTAGAAAGTCTAACTTACAAAGGTAAGGGTGATATGATCTTCCTGTTACATACTTAGATTTGATCTAGTGTAGATACATGTTGATATGATCAATATATTTTTTTCTGATATTTTAATTTTTAATTTAATAGCATGCTTAGATCATATAATAAGATCCTAGATCTAGGATTTTTCTTATATATTTATAAATTAATATGATTAATTTATCTCTTCCGCTGCATAGATTTGAAAATGTTTTAAAATCTAATCCTAAAATCCTAGATCTATTTTCTTCAATTGGTATGAAAGCCATGTTACTTTATTACATAATTTTATGTATGATTAGATTATTTTTTAGATTTGATCTAATTTATAATCTGATGTTTAAATCTAAAATTAAAAAAAGAAATAGATCATATGAACTGATTATAAGATTATCCTATTGAAAGATTTGTCTCTTACAGTGGAGAGATTATCCTAGTTCATGTAGATCTAATTTAAATTATAAATTTATTAGATATGATCTAAATTAATTTATAATTTATAAGATTTAAAAGATATTTAAATCTAAAAATAAATATTTTAGATTGTATAGACTGATTATAAGGTTATCCTGCTGTAAGGTTCATCTCTTATAGTGGAGAGGTTGTCCTAGTACGTGTTAATCTAAAATCTTGATCATAAAATTTTAGATTAGATCTAAAAGATTTTATGATCTGATTAAAAATATTTTAATCTAATTTTTATCATCATAAATATGTTAAATTTGATATAAGATAATTTATGATTGATTAGAATTGAAATAGTTTTAATTATATGAACATGTTTTGATTAGATCTAAAATAGTTTAATGTTTATTTTATTTGCATATTGATTATGAATCAAACATGCAACTAGTTGGTAGAACCATGTTGTAAAAATATTTTATAAATATAAAAATTATTTTTAAAATGCCGAACCCCAATCCTTAGCCTAAAACTTAATTAAGAAATAAGAGTTGTTTTGATTAGAATCTAGGATTGTAAATTGAAAATTCTAAGACACAAATCATAACGCATTGGGTTAATGAATTAATGGAAATTAGGTCCATTAATTGAGTTAGACCTAAAGTAAGATTAAAGAATGAACTTAATTAGAGAATTGACTAAATCTAATCAATAGTTACCTTAAATTAGGTTAAAAATTCTCTAGATCAATTATAATAGTTGTAGTTAGACAAGTTCATATTTTTAATGAGAACCAAGATGAACTTGATTCTTGGCTATGCGGTCTAGCATGAACTATTTGGTTGATCCAATCGAAACAAATTAACCAATTGATGTCTAAGATAAGTCTGACAATCCAGATCAGTGTTTTTTAATTGGCAGCCTACTTATCTTGCCATTTCTAATGATGTCTAAGATAAGCTTTGGCAGACCCTCCCATCGATCTCATTTATCTGACCTTCTTGATGAAATTATATTTTGATCAGATCACTTGACAATTCAAGCTAACCCATGTCAGTTAGATAAATCAGTGTGACTGATTTAGGTGCTCCTAGACTAGCTTAATAATGGTCTCCCTTAATCTGACTTGGTGAAGCCAGTGGAAGGATCATAATAAGCTGATTCATCTGACTTTCTTCCTTCTTTAAATTAAATCAATTAAAATCTCTAAAATTATTAGGTTCTTAAAAATAAAATAGTTATGGTGATAACTAGATCATAGCCTCTCATTAAGGTGGATGATAATGGATCCAATACTCTGGGTGGACATTGGAGGTGCCTTACGCCTATCATTCATCAAGATATTAAAATTATCATTCATCATATGATGATTAGGTTGCACTCTCTGAATAGCGATCAGGTTAGCCAGAGCTTTTTTCAAGCTTGGTCATCATTAGTTTGATGCACCGAACGCAATCATATTAATGCTTGGACCTAATCGAAACTTTCAGTGGAGGCCCTAGCCTATTGAAAAGATACCTAAGATAAAACTTAATACTAAAAATTATTTTAAAAAATAATTGATTAAGAATCTATCCATAGATGCATACAGGTTAGCCAGAGCTTTTCTCGGGCCCGTATGCAATCTGTGTGGATTCTAGTACCCACTAAGAAATTAAGATAATTCTTTGAATTGAAGGTAGAGGCTACCAATTCGAATAAAATAGTGGAAGAACCTTATAATTAAAGTCTAAATCTTTTGATTTGATAAATTATTTATTAATTAGGCTTTTGGTTCTCCTTTGTGCAATTAAGGCTAAACCATAATTGCTTCATTAATCACTGTAAGACAGTGATATACTCATAGGGCCCAACTTTGATAACAAGTATCGAAAGTTAAACATTATTCAATAGCATGAAGAGATTTATGCTGGGGCTTCCATGCTTAGTCTAAACAAAAGGTCTATGACTAACCTAGATCAGGTAGAGTGCTTCTACCATAAGAAGTAGGGACACTAGAAGAGGAACTGTCCTCAACACCTTAGTTTTTGTGATCCCAATAGGCTAAATAAGAGAAAAGAGAAAGAAATTACTAATCAAGGATGTTATATAATAACACCTTGTAATTTTTTTGTTTATAATACCAGAAGTCCGGTTCATATTTATAATTCATTATAAGAACTTCAAGTTAGTAGAAAATTTAAAAATAATGAGCAATTCTTGAATGTTGGAGATGGAAGATCTATTCTAGTTCTAGCTATGAAAAGAGTTTAGCTTATTTTCAATAATAATATCATTTTTTTAGATGAATGTCATTATTGTCCTTCTTTTCTGATGAATATAATCTCTGTTAGTCTTTTGGCCAAAGATGGTTATCATTTATCAATAAAGAGAAATTATTGTGATATCATTATGAATGATGTTGTGATAATGCAAGAATAACAAAGAAATAGAATTTACATTTTATCACAGCCTGTGAGTGTAATGTACACTTCTAAAAAATATCATAGATTAGATATGTCTCTAATATCTACCTATGGCACTATAGGCTAGGTCACATTAACAAGAATAGGATAAATAGATTGACTCAAGAG
Organism: Cocos nucifera; assembly: GCA_006176705.1. Classification (NCBI taxonomy): domain Eukaryota; kingdom Viridiplantae; phylum Streptophyta; class Magnoliopsida; order Arecales; family Arecaceae; genus Cocos; species Cocos nucifera. Next base: position 301,554 of record QRFJ01000842.1, on the reverse strand, counting down.
GAAATCCTCGAAGTTAGTGATTATAAATCACTTCCAACATGTGAGTCCTATCTTTTTGAAAAAAATGACCAAATCACCTTCTACTAGAAAAGACGAAAAAGCCACTAAGCTCTTAGGTCTAGTACATACTGATGTATGTAGACCTATGAGCACAAATGCTAGAAGTGGATATTTTTACTTCATCACTTTCATAGATGACCTATCTAGATATAGATATGTCTATCTGATGAAACACAAGAATTTAGTTGAAATATTCAAACGATTTCAAAATGAAGTAGAAAAATAAATTAGAAAAGGTATTAAAATTCTTCGATCAGATCGAGAAGGTGAATACCTATCTAATGAGTTCTTAATATATCTAGGAGAGAATAGGATTCTCTCATAGTGGATTCCTCTAGGGACACCATAGCATAATGGTGTATCTAAAAGGAGAAATTGAATCTTGTTAGATATGGTTTAATCCATGATGGGGTTTGCTAGTCTGCCTGTTTCATTTTAGGATTATGCTCTTAAGACTGTATGTTTTATATTGAACAAGTACCAAGTAAATCTATTGCAAAGACTCCATAAGAGATGTGGACTGGATGTAGGCCTACACTCTCTTACGTTTGGGTTTGGGATTGTCCAACCTATGTAAAATATTTGCAAATAAATAAATTTTGACCCCGATCTGATAAGTGTGTACTTATAGGGTACCCCAAAAAAATTAGGAATTATTATTTCTATCATTTTAAAGAACAAAAGATGTTCATCAGCAATAGGGCAATCTTTCTAGAAAAGAGGTTTCTTGGTGAAGGAACTATTGCCTCTAAAGTTGAACTTGAGAAAATTCAATAGGTAAAAAAATTGACACCAGTAGCTAAACTTGAATCGAATTTTATTAGATCAAATCTGAAGCCCAATGTTCCTATACTATAAAGCAATCTGATAGAGTGCCGCATCAGTCGGACAGATACTATAGTTTTTTGACTCAAGATGGTGATCCCATCAAACTCGATGAACGATAAGGATCCGATCACCTATATGGATACAATGCAAAGATCTGATTCCGAGAAATAACTTGAGGCCATGAAATTCGAGATGGAGTCCATGAAGTTAAACGATGTGTGGACATTGGTTGATCCACCTGAAAGAGTTAAATCCATTAGATGTAAATGGATTTTCAAAAGGAAGAGAGGCATAGACGAAAAGGTGGAGATCTATAAAATTTATCTGGTTGCTAAGAAGTATCATCAATATTATGGTATTAACTATGACGAGACGTTCTCTTCTATGGCAATGCTCAAATTCATTCGAATAATGCTTACGATAGCTGTCTATCTGGATTATAAAATCTGATAGATGGATGTGAAAACAGCTTTCCTAAATGAAGAGCTGACTGAAAAGATGTATATGATACAACCTAAAGGATTTACATCCATAGATAAATCCAAGATGTGCAAGCTTCAGAGATCCATTTATAGATTGAAGCAAACATCTCGAAGTTGGAACATGCATTTTGATAAAGTAATCAAAATATATGAATCTATTAAGAATGGAGAAGAGCCCTACATTTATAAATGGGCAAATGATCCAGGTATTCCTTGTCTTACACATGGATGATATTTTCTTAATCGAAAATAACATTCCCATACTGCAAGAAATAAAAGTTTGATTGTCATCTCAGTTCTCCATGAAAGACTTTGGTGAAGCATCCTACATTCTAGGAATGAAGATCTATAGGAATAGATCTAAAAGAATGCTTCAGTTAGCTCAGTCCATGTATATAGAAATTATGCTGAAGAGGTTCCGCATGGAGAATTTTAAAAAGAGCTATCTTCCGATAGGTCATGAAATTTCTCTCTCCAAGAAGGATTATCCGATAACTCCTAAAAAGAGAGAGCATATGAGTAAAGTTTCATATGCTTCGATAGTAGAATCTATCATGTACGCCATGACATCGAGATCAGATGTGGCATACTCACAAGGAGTAGTGAGTAGATACCAATCTGATTCGAAAGAGAATCATTGAAAAGTGGTAAAAATCATCCTTAAGTATTTGAGAAATACTAAAGACCAATTATTGATTTATGGAGAGTCAGATCTGAAACTTATGGGGTTTACCGACTCTAGCTTTCAATCTGACCATGATGATAGTAGAAGCATGTTGGGTTATATATTTATCCTAAATGATTGAGCCATCTGCTGGAAGAGTTTCAAGCAGCATACTGTGGTAGACTCTATTTGTGAAGTGGAGTATATCGCAGCATCAGATGCTGTGAAGAAAGTTGTGTGGCTGAGAAAATTCATCATTGAGCTTGGAGTAACATCCTTCCTTGATGGATCGGTCCTGCTCTACTATGACAGCACTGGTGCCATTGCCCAGGCAAAGAAATCAAAAGCACACCAACAGATGAAGTACCTACTGCACTGCTATAACCTGATCCGGGAGATAGTGGATCAAGATGACGTCGACCTTTAGAAGATCGATGGAAAGGAGAGCCTAACCGACCCCTTCACTAAAGTCCTGACGATAAAAAAACTCGATGACTACATGTCTAAGATGGGTATTAGATACTATATCGAGTGGCTTTAGGATAAGTGGAAGATGTTGGAAAATGTATTCCAAAGCCAATCATCAGTCTGTTGATGGTTGTACTATCTTATAATTATAATTAATTTATTAATAAATAAAATATTTATTTTGATATTTTTATTATAAAGTCTACATCTTCTAATGAACTTCATTGTTGTGATAAAGTTCTTAGGACCATTTAGTTTTGATAAAGAGAGAATTTATCGATTAGTCCTTAAACTATTCACGATCAATGATACGCTATTAATAAGAAGGATAATGTTTATTAAGCATAGATCATTGTATGCCATATAGGTTGGTTGTCCTCTTAACTAAGAAATATGGAGATACTGATATGGCATATAAGTAAGATATAAGGGTACATCATCACTAAACATGACCAACTTCAGAGCATTCTGTTGTCAATAATTACTCTGATAGAATATAGGTATAAGTGTCCCTTAGATCTGAGATCATCATAGTGACTTACAAGCAATTCACTATGCTTTAGTACTAGACTAACTGAATTTCTAATTTAGTAATGAAAGATTTTTAGGCATAGTCAAGTACTTATATAGTTGGTAAGTGATCAAGATGGGATTGACCACTCCAAGAGTTGAAGAAGAATGCATCACTGTATTTCAATATAGCAAAATCTTGATCAGAGTAATCCATGAGATGGATTTGATATTTTAAAATATAATGTAGATGACCTAATCGAGATTGATAGTTAAACTTTGAGGTGTTCTATGAGTATTTTGATCAAGGGAATGAATTATATAGAAACTATATTCACATGGGTTCTAAGGATGTTGTTCTACATATTCGACCTATCCGACTGTCAGGTATCATTGCTAGATGGTCACTTCGATTGATACAAAAATTTATTTCTATGGTACCGACATAGGTTTGAACTTATAGGGTTATATACATAAGAGTTTTTGATCTAATCGGATGGTTGATCAATGATGAAAAATCATTCTTAAGTCAAACAATTAATACAATTAATATTTGACCTAATGCAAGTATTGTAGGAGGATCGATTAGCAATTAAAATACTAATTAGCTTAATTTGATTAAGCCAAAGGGTTGAGATTAAGTTTAATTAAATATGATTTAATTAGATTTGGTTTGGCCTTGATTGGATCAAGTTCAATTAGTTTATGGATAAGCCAATTGTAAGGAAGAACGAGTCCTAGTTCAATTAGGACTTGTTTGAACCCAATCTCTAATTTGATTAGAAATTAAATCAAAATTAAATCTAATTTAATCTAATTTAATTAGGTTATTAGTTGGACTAAGACTTATTCTAATTAGGTTTAATTATTTTTGATTTAATTTGGTTAAAAGATTATATTTGACCAAGTCAAATTGGAAGTCCTAGTATGACTATTGTTGGGAATATGTTCCAAAGTCAATCATCAGCCTATTGACGATTGTGCTACTTATTGAACTTGTATATGAATTATTAATTAATAAAAATTATTTTGATATTTTTTCATCATAAATTCTGTTGTCTTCTAATAAACTCTTGTGTTGTGATGAAGTCCTTAGGACAATCTAAATTCGACAAAGGCGGATTTATTATTTAGTCCTTAAATTGTTCATGACCAGAAGATATGTTGTTACTTAGGATGACAACATTTATTAAGTATAGGTCGTTGTGTGTCTTATAGATTGGTTGTCCTCATAACCAAGGAGTGTTGAGATACTAGTATGGCATGCAAGTGAGATGTATAGGTACATCTGCACTGAATGTGACGAACTCCAAAGCTTTTCTGCTGTCAAAATTTGCTCTAATGAAATATAGGTATAACTGTCCCTCCGATCTGAGATCACCACAATGACTTCCAAGCAACTCACTGTGCTTTGGAGCCTGACTACCTAAATTTTTAATTTAGTGATGAAAGATTTTTGAGCACAGTCAAATACTTAAGGAGTCAGTACGTGTATCAAGATGGGATTGACCACTCCTGGTTTCAGAAGTTATGTTCAATTATGTTTTAATTTAGCAAAGCCTTAGCCAGGATGGTCTTAGTGAGGAGTCACAAGACTAATTACTTTGAGACACGATATAGATGTATTTTTTAGGGTTGATAGTCAAACCCTGAATCATCTATTACACAAAGGTCGTAGGGATGAATTATACAGTAACCATATTCGTATATGTTTTGAATGTTGCAATTGTGACTATTCGACCTATCTAGATATTGGATACCATTGCTAGATGGTCACTTCGATTAGTATAAAAATTAATTTTTGTGCTACCAGCTTAGGTTTAGACCTACAGAGTCACACACACTAAAGATTCCTATCTGATCTGATGGCTGATGAAGAGTTTCACTCGACTGAGACTCTATGGTCAAGAGTCCCACTAGACTGAGACTCTTCGATTGGGAGTCCTACTGGGTTGGGATACTGAGTCTCAATGTCTGGGAGTCTGTGGTCAAGAGTCCCACTGGACTGAAACTCTTCAACCAAGAGTTTCACTGCTCTAAAACTCTGAGTCCTACATGTCTGTAACTCTATGAATGAGAGGTAGAACTCTATAATCATGAGTTTCATTTATTTCGGACACCAGGATCAAGAGTCCTACTGGTTTGGGACTCTATGATCAAGAGTTTCATTTTGATGGAACTCTGTTGTTCGAATACCTATCGAATTTGGACTCTGAATTGATGAGAGGTTTTATTAGTGAATTTGATCACTGATTAACTCAATTTGATTAATTAATTATTTTTGGTTCAAGTCCAATTGAATTGGGTTCAGTTGAGTTTGACCTGATTAGGTCACAAGTTGACCTAATCGCCAAGGAGGTTCGAACCCTGATTTGATCAAAGATTAGGCTTGATCAATTTTTGATTTTATTAGAATTTAATTAAGCCTAATTAAGCCTAAATATGTTGGGTTTAATTTGATCTAATTGGACCTAACCAATTTTGATTGGGTTGGTTCAATTGGTTGAAGTTTAAATTTAAAGACTAGTTTGATTAGTCTTCTCTTCCCATGCGCCACATATGCCCCATGCCCCATTTAAAATTCACAAGAAAAGTTTTCATAAGTTTTTTACATGCACAAAGGATCTCACGCCCACCTTCTCTATGCCCATTATGGATAAGTTTTGGTTGTTATTGATTTTAGTTTGAATGAAATTCAAACTTAGATAAGAAACAACCTTTATCTTATTCATATGCCACCTCATTTTGTGTGCCCATATTTCTTCATGAGAAATGGTTCTCATGCTTCTTTCTCCATGCACAAGATACTCCATGCCTTCCCTTCTTACATCATTTTTCGTTTGAATCAAATTGGTTGGCATTTGAATTCAAAACAAGTTTGAATTCAAATTGACAACCAACCCGTTCTAATCCTCTCACGCATGCTCTCCACTATTTTGGTGAAAAATAAAAGGAAGAGAATTTTGGACATGCAACAACTAATCTGAAAGAAAAAGGGAGGACTTCTATGAGCCTCTAGGTGCATGAGAAAATATTTTAAAAAATTGAGAGAAAGAAAAACAAAGAGAGTTAGGCGCAGGGTTTTCAAGGTACATATGACCTAGGATTTTAGAACCTAGGATTCGGGAAGCAATTACGTGAACTACGAGAGTCGTAAGCACACAAAACTTTAGAAAGAATCTCCTCTACCTCTCTACTATATCTATCAGCAATCCAGAGCATCCATGAAGCCCGTAGATGAAGATCAAAATCATTCGATTGAAATAGCCCTTGAAAGACTCCAATGTCGAGCTAGCACTTATGGAGAGCCGATCAGGACCAGAAGCCTCATGTGGATGATCCATGGAGGCCAGACATCGTGACCAGTGGACCTCCTTGACAATGATCAGATCACGATGATCAACCATCCGTGTAAGGTATAGTGCTCAGAACACTTAGATCTAGTAAATAATTTACTGCACTATTTTAATTTTTTAGATCTGATATGTATGTATTTATATCATATTTAGATCCCTAGTATAGAATTTATATTTTGATATGATTAGTAATTAATTAATTAGATTAATTAATTTTTTACTTTATTTTAGCTATTTTTGAAAATATTTTTGAAAGTAGCGCTGCAAACCCTGCATTGGTTCCTACCAACTATGACTTTCCTCCTTGAGCCACCTAATTCCCAACACCACCCTCCAAGCCTTCATTGCTCCTTTTATGTGAATTCTCCATATCCCAAGGGAGTTCATGAGTGCCCCAAGTCACCCTCTTTCTTTTTACATGAAAAATAGTTGTGGACCAAGTCAAACAAGGAGTTGGTTTTGATTTAAATTCTATGAGATATAATTTTAAGAAACTAAAACTCCTCTCTTACTTGTGCCACTCACATCCCTAATTTCTTTCTAAATTTTTTGGTGGAAAAAAAGAATTTTTGTGTGCCAATTGCCAATGGTCGATGCCAAAAAGAAAGGAGGGGATGTCCAAGAGTTGGGCGCCCCTTGTCTTGCCTCTTTTGGACATTCCTTGCTAGGTATTTGACCTAAATAAGGACTTTATCTTAAGTCCCTATAAAAGAGTTTTTAGGATCTGATTTTTTTAGAGAACAAAAAACTTAAGAGAGATATTGGGCATACAAAGGGTGTGAGGATTTATGGTGCTCCCAAGCCTTGGAAGGTCATGGAAAGAGCCAGGATGTTAGCTCTGGGAAGACTAGGATAGGTATGGTCCTAGGACTAGGACAGGAGTGTCCTAGGATGGAGATGGTGTATAGCTCTTCATGGGCTCAAGTCCAGGTGTTGAAGGCCTGAGGGGCTTGGTTGGTGCTTCTGAGATCTGGGACATAAGGTGGAGCAAGAAATCAAAGCTGGAGCAATAAAGACTATAGAAAAGAATTTTTCTACTGATTAGCAAGCTTAGTCTCAGACTGGATCGGCTAAGTCTTAAAGGATAGGCCAAATAGAAAGACGTATTTCGAGACTGCAGGCATGGCACACAACTGGGTCGGCTCAGTCTGAAACTGAGTCGACCCAATCTTAGATTAACCGGCTCAGTGTTGAGACTAAGCTGGCTTAGTGCACGGACAGAGCTATGCCAAGGATCTATTTGGGGCTAGGATAGAAACTTATCCTAGGGATCTTAAGACCTGGTTTAAAAGATCTTAAGGAGGCTAACTCATGTATGGGTCGGGTTTAGATCCAGGGGATAAGAGCATAAGAGACATGGATGTACATAGGTTTGGTGAGTGCTTTCATGTATTAGATTAGCTAGGAGAGTTTTTGATTTGGCCTAATGGCTATGTATAAATATATAGGTTGTATTAGGATTTTCATTGAAGAAGTGAATACAGATCCTTTCTCTCTCAATCTCTCTTCTCTCTTCTCTCTAGTATTGTTGCCCTAGGTTCTTGAAGAAGCTCTAGAGAGAGGGGGTGCCTCCCTCAAGCCCAAAGAGGAAGGCATCCAACATAGATCTAGGTGATGATCTATGGTATGCTGCCTTAGAGAATGTCCAAGATCTCTTCAGGTCCATACTAAAGATCAAAAATTTTTGTAAAATCATGTCAGAGCTAGGTGATGCCATGGTGATGCACCAATAATTGGTATCAGAGTAGTACTGATTGTTTCAATATTTGGTATCAGAGCCTGATGGTGCGTGAAATAGAAGGAGAAGTCATACAAGGTAAAATCAGAAATCTGCATGAGTATTCCACAATATGTCTTAGATTTATCTTTGTTATTGCTATGGTTTGACCAACCGAAAGTAGTGGATTGAAGGTGGAGGCTGAGAGGATTAACAAAAAGAAATTTTCTCAAGGTCGAAGGTTTGGGTGCATGATTTGCTGGTCGATCTTGGAGGAAAGATCGAGATGTATGATGGGTGACAGGTAGAAAGTGTTGGAGTGTTGTAGTAGCATTTTCCTAAAGATGTAAGGACTGAAAGAGGCTCAATGGTGTAGCAATCGAGAAAGATATCTTAGCAGAGTGCATCAGAATTCTCTGTGAAGATAGATAGTGTAGGGCAGTAGATGATTAAAGAGAAATTTTTTAAGAGATAATGGTAGAAGGAAGGCTGAAGAAGCGACTATACATTTTTTGATTGTAGGAAGATGGAAAAGTAGTTGGGCATGTATTTAGCGATTTGATCAGAACATAGATTTGCGGAGCCTTAAGGGTGATGGAGATGGATGATCCATGGAGGTCCAGCAGATTAGGACTAGACAATTGTAGAGCGGTGCAGAGATAAGTCAGGAAGCGTTGGAGTACTGTAGTAGTGCTATCCTGGAGACATAAGAGCTGAAAGAGGCTCGATAGTACAGCAGCTAAGGGAGGTATCTCAACAGAAAGTATCAGAGGCATCTCAGGGAGACCTAGAGCAGGTCTCAGGGAGAGCTAGAGGGTCTCAGAGAGCATCAAGGGCATCTAGCAATTGAGAGTATCCTGGATCAGATTTCTTCTGTAGGAGCATCAGGAAGAGTAGCAGTTTAGATGGAGGGTGATTTGTGTACAATAAGAGAGGATCCGAATACCTATGAGAAGGTGGTGTCGAGATGAGGTAGGAAGCACTGAAGTACTATAGTAGTATTTTTCTAAAGGCACGAGGTTGAGAGAGGCTCGATGGTGCAGCAGCCAAGAAAGATATCACAGCAGAGAGTGTTAGAAGGCATCTCAAGGAGACCAGGAGCAAGTCTTAGAGAGAGCCAGGAAGTCTTAGGAGCCTTAGGATGAGATAGATGGATCTGAGCTCACGACAGGATTTAAGCTGTAGTTCCTTCAGGTGCAACTGAAGCGATGGCTGATGTAGGAACAAAAGAGGAGAAGGCTATGGTAAAATTTTTTAGGATTCAGTCACTGAATTCAAAGGAGTTGGATGAGCTCCTATATGTTTCGAAGGTGCCTACGGGTTATGGAGGTATCCGAATGGCTTCGAAGAGGACCGTAGAGTGCGGAGGGTTCGAAGCGACAAAAGAGTGTTTGAGGTATAGCGGTAGGCCCAACAGTATAGCATTGGATGGTTAGTCTCGAGAGATTTTGGTATAAAGTTGGCTTCTATGACATCAGATGGACTTCGGATATAGGTGGAGCTCCGGATGGTGGCTTCACAAGTGGAGAGAAAATTTAGCATATATTCAAAGTGGAAGAGTGCAAGAGGATTGATATCCTAACACCAGCACCGGTGATGCACAGTTTCAAGTGGAGCATGTGCAGCTTGACAAGCATAGCTCTGAGGAGATCATGTTAGGTGGTACAGTATGTGCTAGCATAAGAATGCTGTAGGTTCTCTAAGAAAGTTTAAGAAAAATGATGTAGCTACCAAGCAAAAGAGATCCTATAAATCTAGGATGGTGTAAAGAAGCAAGCTAAGATTTTCAGCTATGGGGGCGATCATCCCAAAGACCTCCAAGGATGCATAGCAGCTGAAAAGGATTGACGAAGGTGATGTTTGCACAAGGGGCTATCAGGATGGATAGCGACAGCAAGATTGTGCAGGAGGACATTGCCAAGGGTTTGCCAAGGCATGAGGGGACCAAGATGGAAATTATGAGGATTTGTGGTGCTCCCAAGCCTTGGAAGGCCATGGAAGGAGCCAAGGTATTAGCTTCGAAAAAACTAGGATAGATGTGGTTCTAAGATTAGGATAGGAGTTATCCTAGGATGGAGGAGGTGTGTAGCCCTCCACGGGCTCAAGATTCAAGTGTTAAGGATCTTAAGGGGCTTGGTTGGTGCTTTCGAGACCTGGGACATAAGGTGGAGCAGAAAACCAAACTCGGAGCATGAAGATTATAGTAAAGAACTTTTCTGTAGGTTAGCCGGCTCAGTCTCAGACTGGATCGGCTAAGTCTCAGAGGATAGGCCAAATAGAAAGGCACATTTCGAGATTACAGGCATGGCATCCAACTAGATCGGCTCAGTTTGAAACTCAGTCGATCCAGTCTCAGGTTAGCCGGCTCAGTGCTGAGATTGAACCAGCTCAGTGCATGAGCAGAGCTATGTGGAGGGTCTATTTGGGGCTAGGATAGACACTTATCCTAGGAATCTTAAGACCTAGTTTGAGAGGTCTTAAAGGAGCTAACTCATGTATGGATCAGATTTACATCCAGGAGATGAGAGCATGAGAGACATGGATATACATGGGCTCGATGAGTGATTTCATGTATTGGGTTAGCCAGGAAAGTTTTTGGTCGAGCATAATGTTATGTATAAATACATAGGTTGTCTTAAGAGTTTTATTGAAGAAGTGAATACAGATCTTTTCTTCCTCAATCTCTCTTCTCTCTTCTCTCTAGTGTTGTTGTCCTAGGTTCCTGAAGAAGCTCTAGAGAGAGGGGATGCCTCCCACAAGCCTAAGGAGGGAGGCACCCCAGCATAGATCTAGGTAATGATCTATGGTATGCTGCCTTAGAGAATGTCCAAGATCTCTCCAGGTTCGCACTAAAGATCAAAAATTTTCGTAACATGATGTCAGAGCTAGGTGATGCCATGGTGATGTGCCAATAATTAGTATCAAAGCAGTATTGATTGTTCCAACATAGGGTTGGGCATAGAGTGCTTTGGGCATGGGGTTTTGAGAAGACACAATCCTAGTGTCTTGGTGAGAGAAACAAGGAAAAAGAAGAGGTCTTCTTCCAGGATTTTCCTCCATATTACTTCCTCCATTATTTGTGAGTTTTTGAGAGGAGTCTTAGATTCACAAATCTACTTTCTCGACTTCTGAAAATTGGAGAGTCCAAGTTTTGAAGAAAAAAGATTCAGATCGATCGTTGAAGAAGGATCAGCACAGTACTAGCATACTGTGCTGATTTTCAACTATCGAACTTTTGATCAATGATCGAGGGCTCATGTGGGCATCCTATAGAGGCTGGATACATGTGCAGCTTGGAGCATTAACCTTAGCCCCAGATCAGTCAGCTAGAAAGTCTAATTTGCGAAGATAAGGGTGATATGCTCTCCCTATTACATACCTAGATTTGATCTAGTATGGATACATGTTGATATGATCAATATATTTTCTTCTGATATTTTAATTTTTGATTTAATAGTATGCTTAGATCATGTAATAGGATCCTAGATCTAGAATTTTTCTTGTGTATTTATAAATTAATATGATTAATTTTTCTTCCACTACGTAGATTTTAAAAAGTTTCAAAATCTAATCCTGAAATCCTAGATCTATTTCCTTCAATTTATAGTATCAGTTGGATACATTTACTGATACTGATAAACATAGATGGATAATTTTAATTTATGTACAAATATTATTTTATGTATTCATAATCTACTGTAAAATGAGCTTACTAATCCAACTTCATTTTTAACTCTATCAATTTTTGTGGGAGCCATATAGAGATGAGATTATGTCCATATTAGCATAGATTTGTATGGATAGACATGATATATAGGCTGCTAGGATGCTACTTATTTATTTTGATGTGGTGAAGTGGTACCTTATAGATTGTTTGCTATGGCAGTTTGACTAGATTTAGGGCATCTCAGAGTATTTTGATACCAGCCAGCGACTTCATCATATTGATCAACGAGGGAGAGCTTAAATTAACTGGCATATCAGGCATGTAGAGTATATCACCATTTGAAATGCACGATGAGATCATATAGTTCATGGTGATGACATATTAGGAGGCCGTTCATATACCGAGGACTGCATGGCTTGATTTCTTAGCGTTATAGTATGGGCCATTGGGCAATCTCGATATATAGTTCCAGGATATGAGGGTGAGAGTTCTACCATGCACATGTTGGTAAGTCCATAAAAATTATGCATTATATATTCTATTTAATATCATATTGAATTTTATATCAATTGTATATTCTATAATGTATTGCTAATTTTATTTTTGTTATGTAGACTGATCAGATGTTGGATCTTATGTTGGACACTTGTCATGCTCTATCTATGATTGATGAGGACGAGCATACCCAAATACTGTAGGAGATGGAGAGATCATGTTCAAGAACATTGATGGCAATTGGTTATGACCCTGATATCTACGCACATTGGTATGAAGCATCCGATGCGTTAGATATAAGATATATACCATCATCACATATTCCACATATGCCATCACCATATATTCTACAGATGTCGTCGCTGCATGTTGCACATATATCACCACCTTCTGATCCACAGATGTCAGGACCTTCATTTTCCTACGTATCTCAGATGATAGCATAGGGTTCTAGTTGGCATCAATATGATCCTTTTGTTACAGATATATTTCTGGATCCAGATGAGGAGGTCACTCAGCTCATAGATGCTCCGACAACACCTATTATTCTTTATATGCATGACCAGAAGATATCTACTAATATAGGGGAAGCTCCATCATAGGTGACACAGCAACAAGAGTGATCATTGAGGATCTTGCTGAGAAGGTCCAAGCGACCACATGCACCACGACGTTCTTGTAAAGCTTAGTATTTTTTGAACTTATAGTACTATGTGATTTTTTTTATAGACTTGATATTTTATTTTATCTTATATTATTAATTATTATTTTGATCAGAGATTACTTTAGATATTTTGTTTGTTTAATTTAAAATGTTAGGATGTTATGGTTTGTGGATATACATACAGGTCTTTAGATGTGTTATACATGCTTTGTATTATACACTTCTAGAATCAAAAATAATATTAATAAATATATAAAAATAAAAAGATATAATATGGATCAAAGGTCTGTGCACAACATATGGACGAATATAAATAACGTAATTACATAAAATTACTTTCTAAACTTTTTAAATAAGAGTGATTTCCGTTATCATTTTAGAATCCAACTCCTCCCAATCAGATAGCCCTACAACGGTTGTAATCATCATGAACTATGATAAATTTCATTATCATTCCAACAAAGTATTCCATTATTATCCCAGACGTTGGATGGAAATGAAGAAAAGGGATAAATTTTGATTTGTTTGGGAGCTGAATCAATGAATCTAATCTTTACAAGAGTCGAATTAGAGAGAGATTGAGCCCTATTTGTGAATTTTATGAAAGGAGCCTGATAAAAAATGGAAAACAAAAAAGATATAATTATAATATAATGATTTTAGGTATGGAGAACAAAGATATCTTGAATTTATATTGAAATATTCGACAATTTCATTCAGCCTGTAACTACCATCCAAAACATGCCATAATGACTTAACCTAGGCCTCTAATATGTCCTAGAATAGAAGATACAACAAAGTCAGCAAAGACAATATGATAATGGTTAACAATCAAAGTTGACAATTTCGGAATGGGCTACATCTTCCAAAAAATCATAATTGATGGACAATTGACATGTATGCCATGCTTAAAAGCGTCATTCCAAATGATACTTTTATTTTATTTTATTTTATTTTGACTTTGGCTGGATTCCATGTAAGATCAATGGCTAGGCAAGAAATGCCATTCAAAATAATATTTTATTTCTAAAAAATATTATTTTAAATAATATTTTTTAATTTTATATTATTTTAATAAATAAATTTATATTTATATTTTTTTAATAAAAAAATTTAAATTTAAATTAATACAGTAAAGCATCCCACTGGGTTTGCGGTTAAGAAACCCTGGCCTGAAATCCTTCTTTTATTTCGAAGATTCCGCGAGTCTCATAAATCCAACCACCACCAACCCAAAAGGAAAAGCATCCCACTGTCCTCACCTGCCCCCGCCAACGTCCCTACGCTCTACTTCACGAGAAATTATTGCCTGGACCACGCCCAAAGTCACGCTTGCGCGCAAAGCCATTGTCCATTTGTCCTTCCCTTCAGAGAGGAAAGGCAGCCACCCAAAATGTTCAAACTCCTCCTCATACTCCTCCTCGTCACCACCACCACCACCACTTTGGCCCAACAACCCTACAGCTTCCTCCAAGGCCAGAAGCTAGCCCCGAAGCCCCACCACGAGAAGCTCACCCACCTGCGCTTCTTCTGGCACGACATAGTAAGCGGTCGCAGCCCGACCTCCGTGACGGTGGCCCGGGCTGCGTCAACAAACACATCGAGCAGCTTCTTCGGCCAAGTGAACGTGATCGACAACCCACTGACGGAAGGCCCTGCGATGGCATCCAAGCTCGTCGGCCGGGCGCAGGGACTCTACGCGTTGGCCTCGCAGGAGGGTACAGCCCTTTTGATGGCCATGAACTTTGCTTTCATGGATGGCAAGTACAACGGCAGCTCGATCACGGTGCTCGGCCGAAATATGGTGTTCACGGCGGTAAGGGAGATGCCGGTCATCGGCGGCAGTGGGCTGTTCCGGCTGGCCCGGGGCTACGTCCAGGCCAAGACCTACGCTTTTGACAGGAAGACCAAGAACGCAGTGGTTGAGTACAATTGCTTCGTCTTCCATTATTAAGGTTGTTTCAGTCTTCCTGTAAAAAGAAAAGTTTTCATTGCAGAGGCGCTTCAACTTTATACCAGTCTTGTGTGTCGGCATGCGTTGTGGGGGTAGCCAACACCTTAATTTCCCAACCTTATGGTATTGTAATCCAGTGGCTAGCCGTAGATTATTGTTAGCACTTTTTAAATAACAAAGGGATGGTACTGATGTAAATTCTTCAGTGGTGGGGATGGAAATCACTTATTTAACATGCATATATAGATTATATCATGTTTGATTAATCTAGAACATTTTACTGGTCTCATCCTCAGGTGCCATCAAATCTTATGGTGGGTTTCATTTGTGGAAGTACAATACAGATTATTGTAACAATTAATATTGTAAATCAAATCTCGGGTTGACAGATCAACCACCAACTTTGTTTGTCCTACACTGCACCTTTCGATCCAGTGATCATTCTATCATAGAAAGTTGACTGGATATCATCTTGATTGCCATGAATTCTAGAGGCAAGACTGCAACTGCATTTTGTGTTCCAGAATGTAAGCCAGACAAGCTCCTCGCCAAAGCATTGAACTTTTATTTGAACCTAGTCTAAGAAGCTCATCTGCCTCATGTGAACAATAGGGGATCTCAAATGGAAATAATTTGATTGGAGCTTGTAGCATGAAATTGTTAGCTAAGCACCACATAATTAGACAAATTAGAAAAGCACATTCAAAAGATGAATGTGGTTCAGCTCATAACCTGCACACCCTCAGAGATGTAATTGAGAAAACCAAAGATCACGAGAGTTAGCAGAAATGTCCCAAATTATTAAATGTCATAACCCTGCTTAGGGGTGTCAGTGAGTCAGGTTAGGGTCAGGGCAAGTTAGAACAATTATGTACAAAATCTTAACCAATGTGCGAACTGACCCGATCTTACATTGGGTTGAGACCCTTTGATCCATACCACACATAGATGATCCCCAATGATCTGGTCCGAGTTGGGTTTAAGCTCTGAGCCATGTTCAATCTATTTAGAATCTGGGACAAAATATATTGATCCATCCCCAAATTAAGAAACCCCTGACCCAAACCCGATCCAATATACAGTTTGACCAGGTTTGCAAGCCACGTCAAATTTTCTACAGCCTAGCTTTCTACATCAACAGAACCCATTTCAGAAACGTTTTTCTTGAATACTTTGTAAGGCCGTAATGACTCATACATGTGGGAGTCCAAGTAATGCAAGGGGATGGGAAAAAACGCCTTATTACAGTATATCTCAGATATCAGTATGAACACTTGAGTAGAAGACACTACAACAGCACATGATATCTTTCTTTTAGCTTTGATTGTTGCCAAGCGGAGGGAACAAAGCAAGAGACAAGTGTGACCGTGTAAGGAACGGGCATAGGCCACTGCTCCCGCAATCCTAAGTAGTCGAAATAAAGCAACTCACCAGAGGATTGGTGAGAGGCCTTCTGCAGATCAAACACCTCACAACCGTATATAATTCAGGGGTTCATTAACCCTACCCACCACCCGATCGCCAAACCAGGATGGGTGGAGACGATACCACCGTCACCAACGTCCACAAGCACCTTCATCGAATCCAAAATCACACGGCACTCACAAAACAGAAGAAATCTGAAAGATGCATCAACTTTATATTGCCACGACGTGGCATTCAGAACCGGCAACCAATTTACCGATGCCGACGAGAGAAGAGGGTATAAAAAGGGATCATGCAGAGAACCCGGACAGGGAATACTTTATATAGCCTGTACGAATTGCTGATAACTCCAGGGATATTTCCTTCTGAATTAAAAGGCTGGGGAGTAATTCCGGAGGAACGAACAGATCTGCTTGGCAAAGTTGCAAAAGCCAACCAGTGGTCCTAAGGGTAGGGTGGATAATAAGACAGAATAAAACAATATTAAAGGAGTTAAAAGACAGAACCATGCTGGGGAATTCTAGGACTATGGCAAAACAACAAAACATGCATTGCTGCATAAAAGATTGCACCACCAAAGCTTTGCAACCAAGGTCATAATCAAAATCTTCAGTGTCCACTCATTATTAGAGAGAAAAAGATCTGGTCACCGACAATAGGTAGGTGGAGTAGTTAATTCAACCAACAGGTACATCATTTGTTTCTGCACCTCAGTTAATACAGAAAGTGCAACCATGTAATTAACAAAAATGAATTCATGCCGCCAATTATTCAAAAGAAAACATGATAAAGTTTGCAGCATGATAAGAACTTAAAAGGTTACATATCAGAGCACACTGCAACATACTCTGATTAACTCCATGACCAGGATGATTTCAAAGAGGGGCATTTCAATCTTAGTACCTGTGAGCTAGCTTCTCCTTCTCCTGATAATATTGAACATAACTGCATGTGCAGATAACATATCAGATAAAAATTTTAGTGCACCAAGAAAAAAAGCTGTCACTAATTCTTTTATAAAGTTGATAAAACACCTTTCTTGTAAAGAAAGAACAAATATGTATTTCAAGAAAAGAAAAAGAAGCAGTAAAAATGAATACATCCAAACTGATACTGCTATCAGCAAGCATATATTAATAATAATTTTAAAATAACAAAACAACAATATACGTTCAGCTTGCTTTCTTCATATGATCTGCAAAAGCCATGCAATAAGCTGTTGAAAAAAAATATATCACAGCAGATATGGGAAAACAAGACGTGACAGGTGCAGACAACCATGTTTCCAATCTTAGCTCTTGCATCAGGCCACACAGTCTGGGGACTGCCATGATTAGAAGTGACTTTACATGGAAATGTATGTGTTTGTATGTATGCACGCATTGCTATCTACCAAAGCCAGTTTCTGAAACCTAGTTCATATGATCTACCAACTGCAAAGTTCCTCCTTGGTGGCATCAAAACCAATGGTTAAAGACATGTAAGCATTAATGCCTAGAATTGGCATTACAAAGATGTAAATATATCTCACATGAATAAACCACCTAAATATACTATTATTTAAATGCTGATGCTTCATGACATCCATAAATAGAAGGTTACTATTATAGTCCAAGAATATCTACATGCATAACAGAAAGTGTAGTCTGTTTCCTGGCATACTAAGCGAATAAGAAATGTTAACCAAATTGTTATACATAAACCTTTTCACGCGCTGTTAGCAAATTGCATGTCTTTCTCAATGGAAATGGTGGGTAACCACAAAATTTGTCTATGTGAACTATAGGTTTTCAGTGTTTATTCATTGGTCTATAACTCATTATAAGATTTAGTAATATTTGAACTTAAAATTGTTCCCCTTTTACTTTAAAGTGTAGCAGATATCATTTAGATATCCTCCAAACTCCAATGCTCCAACTATAGAACCCAACAAGAAGATAAAAAAGCATGCATTCTTCTTGCCACAAGCTCTCCATCATTGAGTCGGAAAGCGCACACTAAAACTAATGCTCAAGGATTGTCACTATTATCCTGATAATCAAGGTCATTGAGAATTAGCATGTCCATTTATCTCTATAAATTGCTTCTATAACTATTCACATTACCAACATGTCATTCAAGAAGACTACTACCACAAGCATTTTAGAAAAATTAAAAAGAAAAAAAGTCAAACATATCAATGATGCAAAAAGATGAACGATAATTTAGACATCTCTTTTCATTTTCCATTTACGTTTCTATTGTCAATTAGATTTTAATTGTACTTCTAACTGCTGCCCCAACTTAGCGCCAAAAGCTCTTGCAATCAGATAGACAAAACTTAAACACAGATCTCATCAATAATATTTCCTTGGCTTATATACAGCATGCCAAGGCATCCAAACGTTCAAACACTATCTTAGCTTTAACCACATAAATCAATTTATGAGCCAACCAAACGTTCAAACACTATCTTAGCTTTAACCACATAAATCAATTTATGAGCCAAGTTGTATAACACGGTCCACGTCAGGTTTATTTTCCCAGATCTCACAAGATTCTCAACAAGAGAGGCAGCAATGAAACAGGACCAACAACCATATCGCATATATCCGAATACCAGATGAAAATGTGCACATCGGTGGATCGAAGATCCAAATATCACAGCTTCAGAAACGATCTTTCCAAACTTCAGAAGAGCTCCAAACAGAGGCAACTTTCAGAAATAAAAAATAAATTCCCTAATTTATAACCAATCCAATCGTAAGCACCGCAACTCTTTCTTTCTAATTCTCGAAGTATTCCAAAGAATTGACGCACAAATGCAACAACACCACGTCTTCTAAAACACACTTAAGGGGGGTGCTTGGTTGGGGGGAGTAGGGGTCCGGAATCGGAATGGGAATGGATGACCTCTCATGGCAGGAGTGGGAAGTTCTTTTTTTCATTTCTTTCCTCATTGTTTATATAGGGGAAACCTCGCGGATCACCTTCGAAATGATCTGAAATGAAAAATATTTTACATCTGACAACCCACAAATAATACGATCGAATACAGCAAGAAAACATCACCAATACCAATCCATTTGTGCCACAAAAAAAAAAAAAAAAAAAAAAAGGGAAAAAGCTTTTCCTTTTATCACAGGTAATAGAAAACGGAGAAATTCGACGCAATCGAATCTATAAAATACATGGATGAAAAGAAGACAAAAAAGCAAATACGACACGATTGATGCAATGGTTAAACAAAAACAGATCTTTGTGGAAGCCATCGAAAGCCAATCTCAAGAAATCAATCATCGGATAAAGCAATTGATCAGCAGTTAATGAGGAGGGAAAAAAACGGAAGAACAGGGATAAAGAGAAGGCATACGAGTAGGTGCCGACGATGGGGGCGAGCAAGAGGGTAGCGCTGATCCAGTTCTCGGAGACCTTGTGGTGGATCTTCCCGGGGAGATCCTTCCACAGCCCCGGCATCACCTTCTGCTGGAACGGCGACAGCGCGTACACCACCGCCTTCATCCGCACCGGCGTCTTTCCCATCTCTCTAAATCGCTCTCTCTTGCACCGAATCTAAGCCCTCGCGCTCGACGACGCCGCCACACCCTTTTCGGTCGCCTCGCGGCTGGACTGGGAGGACTTCTCAAGGGCAATTATTTGGTACGTGAGACGCACGCGACCAAAGTTATGGACGGTCGTTATTTAAGGGATGCAACCACGCTAACTTGTCCATCCAACAGGAGGTATTTAGAACGGAGCGGTGTAATCGATGATCTAAGATGCCATCACTTGTCTAGGATGGAAGTCATGCTAGAAGTGTTAATGGGTTGAATTGGGTTAAATTCAAGTTAGATTAAGCTAGAATATCAATATAAGAAACCCCAAACTATATCAAATTTGTTGGTATAGATAATCACTGCTTGCCATACGACATCATCAGAAAGGTCGTTGATCCTAAAAATATGATAAATATCAATTTTAGATCAGCAAAATACTGATCTAAAGCTTAAATTAATCCATACCATGGCCAGATATGGTATATTGGTCTAGATAATTCATCCAAATCGGTAATATACCAATGACTATTATAGTCAGACCGGCAAATTAGCATCCTCAACGATGCCTTGATTCACTATAAATCGATGTCGGTCTTCAACCAACCTCAGATTGATTGTACATAATCAGATCAGTACTTTATCGTCCTGAAAACTAGCGACAACTGAGCTATTTTCACAAAAGATTGGATTTATACCAATCTCAACAACAGTAATCCACCTGACAGCTATGCATGAGATCAGGTTTATCCCATCTACTAACTTTATTAACTTGAGATCGGTAAAATACCAATGTCACCAACACCACAAGAAAACATACTGTTAGATATGTGTGCCCTGTAAGCCAGAATTGACTGACACTTGTAATACACTTTCAGGGACAAAAATTATAATTTTGACTATAAATAATAAAATGAGTTTTTTTTCTATCACATATATATATTTAGTGTCTGTGATACATCTTTTGAGTTAATGATAATGATAATTCTTATTTTCAAGAGTTGAAAATTTAAGACAAGAATTTTTATTATTAACTCATAAAATGCTCCTGACCGTAAGATCATCATGAAGATGGTGATTGATCTGGAAGGTTAGTATACAATTACTTCTTTATAGTAGATGAGTCTTGAGTCTACGGTGTAGAAACACCAGAGCGAGAGTACAGGTACTCGTTAGAGAACGAGGGCACTAAGCGTGACCACCTCGAGTAGTCATAAGAAAGTCACCTTCTTGTCGATGACTGACTCGAAGCGCAGTGGTGTGTCTGGTTCTTTGACCTGAGGTGCATCGACAGTTCACCTTGAGGGTGTTATAGTTTGACTACACCATTGACTCGGTCTCCTAGCCATATGGAAATCCTGAGGTGTATGTTGGCTATAGCATGTTCATTGTAGGAACTGGATTGCATCAAGATGGAATCTATCTACCTCGGTGGATGAGGAGCAGCCCTATGATGATCATGAGAATCAAGTCCATAAGCCCATGGCCATGATAGAGAGTGAAATAATAGAAAGAGTTTCTATTTAAGATTTTCACATTCGGACTCGAATCGAATGATTACATCATATGACAGAAATTAGGGTTTGACGAGTTCACCTTAACCCTAATCTGATCGGAGCTCAAGATAGAAGAACTTAATCACACAGGTAGCTGCACCAAGAGGTTCGCATTTTCAGCTCTGATGGGTTGCCACCATATACTGCTAGGTGTCACTGGTGGATTTTGGGAGCAATTAGAATGATTTAGATGATCGATCATTCTAGCTGTTCGAATCAGAAGAGTTCTGATCCATCGAAAGGAGTTTCGATGATGTTGATGATAGAGATCATGACATATCCCATTACCATACAGAACTGAACCTAACTGGATCACACAAATAAGGGTTTGAATCTGCATGATCATCAATTGAACTAATCTAGTTCAATTGATCTGAATGAGATTCAATTAGGTTCAAGAAAATCGTGCTAGCACTCGATTGAACCTAACGTTCTTCTTTTTCTATCATTAATAAGTTGTCCTGATCTGAGCCAAAGGATGTTTGTGCTCAACTCAGGTACCTTCATACCTGGTCTGACTGGAGGCTTGTCCAAGGTCAAAAAAGGATTGTCTTAATTTATGAGATAAATTTAAGACAATACCTGCCATTTTTCATCACCTGTTAATTCTTGCCCTTTGACTTGGTCAAACGTTAACCTTTGACCCTTGGACATCTGCCCATGTGTCATGCACTTATTGAAGAGCAAATAGGGGCTTGTCCCCTCCCTAGAAATTAGAAAGGAGGGGGCGCATGCCTAGGATGGCGTGTGCCCATAGATAGGGACGCTTGGAGTCCCATACGGATGGAACTCTAGGTTGCTTCTTGGATTCAAACTAGGTGACCCTCATCTATAGACTTTGACCAGTCTTAGGTACCTTCTAAGGATGAATCTGTGGGTCTTTCATCTGATTGGATCAGGTGATGTCATTCCATCAATCAGATTTAGATCTGATTGCACGAAGCAACATGATTGACCAAGGTGATGTGGCACTGCATGGCACAGCATGGTCTATATAAAGACCTATCTGCGCCCACTTTTTAGAGACTCCTCTCCTAGCCATGCCCCAAGGCTGTCCCTCTCCCTTGTCCATGCCACCTTCAGGCCATCTCTCTCCTCTCCACGCCCAAGGATAGTTGGACTTCAGATTAGTGCGATTCAGATAAGAAAAGGCGAACGAGAAAGGAAGAAGGCTGCACTGCTGCAAAGGACGACTGCTGATCTTTCAAAAGGAGTTTTGAAGATCCTCCAGATCAGATCCAGATCTAATTTTTGGAAATGTGATAGAGAAGAAGAAAATCTTCAGATCCAAGCCTGAGTGGATACCGGTAGAGGCCAGGCGCTTGCATGGCTAGATCCAGAACCTTCAAGGCTGCATCAGGATCATCAACAGGGATAATAGGATTACCCAAATCAAGGTAAATTAAATTTGATTTAATTTAATTTAATTTATTTTATTTATTAAAATAATAAAATTAGATCTAAAAAATATTCAAGATCTGATTAAGATCAAGAGAAAATTTTTGAAATATATCTCTTGATCTGATCAGATCTGAACGAACCTGGACCGGGAAATCAGGATTTTTCCCTTCAACTGGTATCAGAGCCAAAGGTTCTTATTATAGATTTATTTTAAATTTATTTTAATTAAAAATAAGTGATTTCAGATGTCACATGAGATGTGATCAGATCTAAAATCAAAAAATTAAAAATTAAAATTAAATGATTTGGATCTAAGATTATGAAGATATGCATGACTAGTTCTAGAATAGAATAGTTCTATAGAATAGTCTTGCATAATCATAATTTTTAATTTGATTAAATCATATTTTTAGATCTATTTATTTACTATTTTTTGATATTATAAATATTATAATAACATCTAAAAAATAGAAAATAAAATTAAATTTAATTTTAAATATCATATGAGATATGATTAGATGCATGTCTAGACTAGTTGTAGAATAGTTCTACAATAGTTGTCTAGATTAGAATTTTATTTTGATTAGATCAATTTAAATCTAATTTTTTAGATTATTATGAGATAATTTAGATCTAAAAAATATGCATGATTTGATACATGAGATGTATGCAAAATATATGATTAGATCAATTTTATATATGAGATATATGATATAGATCTAATTAGTTTTTGTAGATTATTGAATGTTCCTGATTAAGGCGTTCCTCTTGGCCGTCCGGTCATAAGAACGAAGAAGGGTTTAAAGGCCCTCTCTTCCATTCGATGGGGTGTTCTTATGATGTGTAGGGGTGCTGCGTGTTCGTCCTTAATCAGAAACCCAAAACTTACTTTCTGCAAAACCCTAGATCCTGAAACCCTAGGATTTATTGTGCATATTTTGTTTATGAACCCTACTTAATTAAGAATTAAGATTATGGAATATTAATTAGGTCTAAAATTGAGAATTTTCAGATCTAAGACATATTCATAATACTGGGTTCGGGCTTGGGTAGCTCAATTAGGTCTAAGCGGTTGATCAAACCGAATCAAGAGTTGGTTAGATGGGATCAACAATGCTTAAATTGACCAGCCTAATAGGATTAAGTCTGGGTCAATCGATCGAGTCACGATCAAGCAAGACCTAATTAGGCTCAGAGGTTAGAGTCTGGATTGTAGGCTAACCCAATTGGTTCTGACTCAACAATTTGGTGTCTAAGGTAAGTTTGGCACATACGACCGACTGGATTTTTAATTGGAAGCTACTCGACCTGAATGCGTTCTTGTACGAGTTAATGGCATATTCCTTCCACCGGTCTCACTTACCTGGCCATATCTGTTGACACAGTTCTGATCTGAGGTGGTCAATAATCCGAGCTAACCCATGCCACTAGGTTAGTCATAATTGTTATGACTAATGCCAAGTCTAGTTTAATGAGACCTGAATCAATTCTCCCTAAGAAAAGATTAAGTCTGAGGTCTTCCACCATTGTAGATGTGCGGGCCCTTCCCGGGGTTGATTGTTCTCGGCTGGATACAGTGGCTCAGTTGCACACCGGAAAAGATGCAACCATGTCTATTAGGCATTGGATGCTATGGGCTGGAGGATGAGTTGGGCTCAATATTTTGGATACGGTGAGAGACTCAATTAGGAACCCAGTCTATGCAAATGGTGGGTCTGACTTAACTAAGGAGTGGATCAATATTCGGATACGGTGAGATTCATGAATTAGAGACCAAGTTTGGGTGCACCATGATTAGAGAATCATTGAACAAGAGTTGTTCACTCATTGGCTAACCCATCACCAATAACTGTTAGGTGAGGTGATGAGTCAGTTGGTGAGACCGCACCACCCACTAGAAATCATTAATCATGGAGATTTTTGCATCTCTACAGAGGGAGTGTAGGGATCCGAGAAAATAGTGGGAGCTAATTTGTTTAAAAATAAAATTCCTAAATAAATTGGTCAAGTCAATAATTACAGTATCTAACTAGAATCTTTGACTCTCTACAGGAAAAATGTCTGCGTCCAACCCATTGGCACGTATCCTGGACACACATAGACTGACTGGACCCAATTATAAAGATTGGCTCAGGAACTACAAAATTATTTTGGGTTTTTGAGAAGTTAACCCATGTTTTGGACCAGGACCCTCCCACCTTACCAGCCCGTCCATCCACTGAACAGAGAGCGTCTCTGGAAAAATGGATTAGACGAAGATAATAAGGCCAGATATTACATGTTGGGCTCGATGTCTGATGAGCTCCAGCGCCAACATGAAGATATCGGGACTGCTCGCCAAATGTTGGCTCACCTGCAGGAGATGTTTGGTGAACAGAGTCGCGCAGCCAAATATCAAGTCACGAAATGACTTTTTAAGCTAAGATGCGTGATGGGCAGTCAGTCCAAGATCACTGTCTGACATGATGATCAAGGACATGGAAGAGCTTGAGAAGCTCGGTGTGAAGTTGGACTTGGATCTGCAGAATGATATTATTCTGCAATCCTTGACTGATGCATATGGGCAATTCATCATGAATTACCACATGCATAAACTTCAAAATTCCTTGGCCGAATTAATGAATATGCTGGTTACCGCTGAGCTTTCTATGAAAGGTTCTAAAGGCTCAGTTCTTGCTATGGAACGGACTTCTTCCAAAAGAAAGTCTTATGGAAAGAAAAAAGAAGTCTGTGAAAAAGCAAAAGGTGGAAGGATCAAAGAAGAAGAAGAAGAAGGCCGATGATCAAAGGAAAGTGTTTCCATTGCAACAGCGACGGCCATTGGAAGCGGAACTGCCCTACTTACCTGGCCACCCTGAAGAACAAGAAGGAAGGTCCTTCTGGAGGTATGCTCGTTATTGAGTCTAACCTTACGGTTTCTTCTGCATCCAGTTGGGTGCTTGACTCTGGTTCTAGTGCTCATCTGTGCACTTCTATGCAGGGTCTTGAGGATAGCAGGAGGCTGAGGGATGGAGACATGATCCTACGCGTCGGTAATGGAGCAAGAGTTGCTGCAGTAGCCGTGGGAACATACCCTCTTCGATTACCATCTGGTTTAGACTTAGTTTTAAAAGACTGTTATTATGTGCCTGCAGCTAGCAGGAATTTGATTTCTGTTTCATGCTTAGCACAAGAAGGTTATGTGATTCACCTTCTTTAAGGACCATTGTAACATTCTTTATGAAAGAAATAAAATTGCAAATGGTTTTCCTTATTAATGGTCTTTATCAGCTACATATTGATGTACCTATTTCTAACTATCGAGCAAAACGTGAATGCCAAACGACCTAGGGATAGTCCAAACGACAGATATCTATGGCACCTGAGATTAGGTCATATAGCAGAAGATAGGATCAACAAATTGGAGAAAAATGGGCTATTGAGTCCATTGACTTTCGAGTCATATCCAACTTGTGAATCTTGTCTTCAAGGCAAAATGACTAAACTCCCTTTTGTTGGACATGGGGAGAGGGCCACAGATCTCCTTGCCCTAGTACATACTGATGTGTGCGGCCCATTTGATGTGCCGGCTAGAGGCAATTTTGTCTACTTCATTACCTTTACCGATGATCTGTCTAGGTATGGGTATGTGTATCTTATGAGACACAAGTCTGAAGCTTTTGAAAAGTTCAAAGAATTCAGACATGAAGTAGAAAAACAAACTGGAAAAACCCATTAAGGTTCTTCGATCAGATCGAGGAGGTGAATACCTTAGCCGGGAATTCCTAGACTATCTTCAAGGAAAATGGCATAGTCTCTCAATGGACTCCACCAGGAACACCTCAACTCAACGGGGTTTCAGAATGGAGAAATCGGACTCTATTGGATATGGTTCGATCCATGATGAGCTTCACAGACCTCCCTGATTTTCTTTGGGGACATTCATTGTTAACTTCAATTTATCTACTGAATAGGGTTCCCTCTAAAACCGTTCCTACCACACCGTATGAGATATGGCATGGTAAGAAACCAAGTCTGAGTCATCTCAGAATTTGGGGTTGTCCGGCTCATGTCAAAAGACAACAAGCGGACAAGTTAGAGTTTAGGTCCTTTAGAGCTCGATTCATAGGATATCCTAAAGAGTCATTAGGATACTATTTCTACATTCCAGAAGACCACAATGTGATTGTGAGTCGACATGCCATCTTTCTTGAAAAATAGTTTATTCAAGATAGCGGCATTGGAAAGCAGATTAAGCTTGATGAGAAAGTCTCACAAGCAGAACGAGCTAAGGACCAAGTGGAACCAAATCAGGTTGAGCCAATAAGAACACTACCTCCTCCACCTCGTAGATCGGAAAGAGTTTTCCCTCCCCCTGAAAGATACTTAGGTATTATTTCAGAGGATGTAGAGAAAATGTTCCTCATAGGTAATGGTGCTCATGGTGATGATCCCAAAACCTACAACACAACGAGGCGATATCAGATATCGACTCCGAGAAATGGCTAGAGGCAATGCAGTCAGAAATTGACTCGATGCACTCAAACCAAGTCTGGACCTTGGTAGATCCACCAGAAGGTATAGTACCTATTGGGTGTAAATGGATCTTCAAGAGAAAGATTGGTGCAGATGGGAATGTGGAGACATTCAAGGCTAGACTAGTGGCAAAAGGTTATAGTCAACGCGTGAAGGCATTGACTATCAGGATACCTTTTCCCCAGTAGCTATGCTAAAATCCATCCGCACATTGCTTGCCTGTTGCAGCCTATTTCGATTATGAAATATGGCAAATGGACGTGAAAACGGCATTCCTAAATGGATATCTTGAGGAAGATATCTATATGGAACAGCCGCTAGGTTTCACATCCAGTGATACTGATCACAAGGTTTGCAAGCTGCAAAGGTCCATATATGGACTTAAGCAAGCATCTCGGAGCTGGAACACTCGTTTCAATGATGTGATCAAAAAGTTTGGTTTCATCAAAAATGAAGAGGAACCATGTGTTTTCAAAAAGGGTCAGTGGGAGCGCTGTTGTCTTCCTCGTATTGTACGTGGATGACATCCTCCTTATTGGGAATGATATTCCCATGTTGACATCAGTCAAGATGTGGTTGTCCAAGGAATTCTCCATGAAAGACCTAGGTGAAGCATCCTTTATTCTAGGAATTAAGGTCTATAGGGATAGACCGAATAGGATGCTAGGACTTTCACAGAAGATGTACATAGAGAGGAAGTACTAAAGAGGTTTAGTATGGAAAACTCTAAGAGGGGATTAATACCCTTCAGACATGGTATTCATCTTTCCAAGAAGATGTGCCCCAGCACACCTGAGGAAATAGAACGCATGAGCAAGATCCCTTATGCTTCTGCAATAGGGAGCCTCATGTATGCCATGCTATGTACACGACCTGATATAGCCCATGCTGTGAGTGTCACAAGCAGATATCAGTCAAATCCAGGTGAAGAACACTGGACTTCTGTGAAATGTATCCTTAAGTACTTGAGAAGAACTAAGGATATGATGTTGGTCTTTGGTAATGGAGAACTCCAAGTCCAGGGATACACAGACTCGGATTTCATGTCCGATATAGATGATCGAAAGTCGACATCTGGGAGTCTGTTTGTGTGCAATGGTGGTGCTGTCAGCTGGAAGAGTTCCAAGCAAACTGTGATAGCAGATTCCACCATGGAAGCAGAATATATCGCTGCATCAGAGGCTGCAAAGGAAGCATTCTGGTACAAGAAGTTTGCTGCAGAAATTGGAGTAATGCCATCAGATGCCATTCCTCTATACTGCGACAACAATGGCGCCATAGCCCTTGCTAAGGAGCCGAGGTCTCACCAGAAATCCAAGCACATTGAGCGGCGATACCACCTCATCCGCGATTACCTCGAGAAAGGTTACGTTCGAGGTCAAGAGAGTCAACTCCACAGATAATGTGGCAGACCCACTTACAAAGCCGTTGGGCCAGCAGAAGATCGAAGCCCACCTTGAGAAGATGGGACTTAGACTTGTAGCCAATTGGCTTTAGGACAAGTGGGAGATTGTTAGATATATGTGCCCTAGAAGCCAGAATTGGCTGACACTTGTAATACACTTCTAGGGGCAAAATTATAATTTTGACTATATAATAATAAAATGGGTTATTTTCTATCACATATGTGTATTTAGTGTCTGTGATACATCCTTTGAGTTAATGGTAATGATAATTCATATTTTCAAGAGTTGAAAATTTAAGACATGAATAATCATTATTAACTCATAAAATGCTCCCGACCATAGGATCATCACGAGGATGGTGATTGATCCGGAAGGTTGGTGTACAATCGCTTCTCTTTAGTAGATGAGTCTTGAGTCTACGGTGTGGAGACACCGGAGCGAGAGTACAGGTACTCGTTAGAGAACGAGGGCACTGAGCGTGACCACCTCGAGTAGTCATTAGGAAGTCTACCTTCTCGTCAATGACTGACTCGATGCTGCAGTAGTGTGTCTGGTTCTTTGACCTGAGATGCATCGGCAGTTCACCTTGAGGGTGTTATAGTTTGACTACACCATTACTCGGTCTCCTAGCCATATGGAAAACCCTGAGGTGTATGTTGGCTATAGCATGTTCATTGTAGGAACTGGATTGCATCAAGATGGAATCTATCTACCTCGGTGGTAGAGGAGCAGCCCTATGATGATCATGAGAATCAAGTCCAGAAGCCCATGGCCATGGGCAGAGTGAAATAATAGAAAGAGTTTCTATTTAGATTTTCACATTGGACTCGAATCGAATGATTACATCATATGACAGAGACTAGGGTTTGACGAGTTCACCTTAACCCTAATCTGATCGGGGCTCAAGATAGAAGAACTTAATCACACAGGTAGCTGCACCAAGAGGTTCGCATTCAGCTCTGATGGGTTGCCACCATATACTGCTAGGTGTCACTGGTGGATTTTGGGAGCAATTAGAATGATTTAGATGATCGATCATTCTAGCTGTTCGAATCAGAAGAGTTCTGATCCATCGAAAGGAGTTTCGATGATGTCGATGATAGAGATCATGACATATCCCATTACCATACAGAACTGAACCTAACTGGGTCACACAAACAAGGGTTTGAATCTGGTGATCATCAATTGAACTGATCTAGTTCAATTGATCTGAATGAGATTCAATTAGGTTCAAGGAAATCGTGCTAGCACTCGATTGAACCTAACGTTCTTCTTTTACTATCATAAATAAGTTGTCCTGACTGAGCCAAAGGAGTTTGTGCTCAATCAGAGGCCTTCATATGGTCTGACTGGAGGTTGTCCAAGTCAGAAAAGGTTGTCTTATTTGTAAGACATTACCTGCCATTTTTGGTCACCTGCCATTTTCTTTCCTTTGACTTTGGTCAAAACGTTGACCTTTGACCCTTTGACTTTTGACCACATGTGTCA
Source organism: Cocos nucifera (assembly GCA_006176705.1). Lineage (NCBI taxonomy): Eukaryota > Viridiplantae > Streptophyta > Magnoliopsida > Arecales > Arecaceae > Cocos > Cocos nucifera. Next base: position 271,365 of record QRFJ01000842.1, on the reverse strand, counting down.
TGCACCTATTGGAGAGCTGGTGGGGGCCTTGTCCCCCTGCCAGAACCTGGCAAGGAGGAGGGCGCACGCCAAGGGTGGCGTGTGCCCAAGTAGGAGGCGCCTAGGAGTCCCTTGTTGGAAGGACTCCATCTCCTTTTGGATTCCAAATTAGAGTTCTCTCTAAGAATCCAATTTTGATCCTTCTGACTGTCTTAGGCGCCCTCTAAGGAGGAATCCAGGGGACTCTATTCCCACCAATCAGATTTAGATCTGATTTCACAAAGGGTTGTGATTGGTTGAGGAAGAAGAGGAGTTGGATCAGTAGAGGTCTATAAATAAGACCCTGCGCCCAACTTTTTAAAGAATTTCCAGCCATGCCCCAAGGCTGCCTCTCCCCTCCTTCTCCATGCCAAGTCTCTTCTCCCTCTCCTCTCCACGTCCAAAAGGTAGTTTTGGACTTGGTTGGTGCGATTCAGATCAAGAAAGGCGATCAAAAGCAAGAAGGCTGCGCTGCTGCAAAAGGACGACTGCTGATCTTCAAAAGGAGTTTTGAAGATCCTCCAGATCAGATCCAGATCTGATTTTTGGAGGATGTGATAGAGAAGAAGAGGATCTCCAGATCCAACCCGAGTGGATACCGGTAGAGGCCAGGCGCTTGCGTGGCTAGATCCAGAACCTTCCGCTGCAATCAGGATCATCAAGGGTAATAGGATTACCCAAAATCAAGGTAAATTAAATTTGATTTAATTTATTTAATTTATTTTATTTATTAAAATAATAAGAATCAGATCTGAAACATATCAAGATCTGATTAGGATCAAGAGAAAATTTTTGAAATATGCCTCTCGATCCAATCAGATCTTAACGAATCTGACCCCAAAAATCTAGAATTTCCCTTCACATACCACCCAAGCTTTTACCACCCCATGAAAGTAGCATGCCTACTTACAAATATCTTTTGTTCAGTAGGATGGTAGAATAGATATCTTATACTATCTCTAGAATATCTTATAAATAGACATTTATCTACTGTAATGTCTAGCTTACGCCCAAAATTTTTTTTGACATATGCCAGATAATCCTATATCTTAAGATACTTAAGATTAGAGTTTTTACATCTTCATATCTCATATGAAGTGCTAGAAACAGACTTAGAAGATATTCTGTTCAAGATATATACTGCAGTCTCTAAGGCATGACCCCAAAAAAAAATGGATAATTCTATGAAGCACATCGTAAACTATACCATATTTAATAAGATATGATTCCTCATTTCGGCTATACCATTTAAATGCGGTGTATAAGGAGGGATCCATTCAAAGAGAATTTCTTTCACCTTTAAGATAGTCCAGAAACTCACTGGATAAGTATTCTCCTTCTCGAGCTAATTGAAGAATTTTTATACTTTTTTCAATTGATTTCTCAACCATACTTTGATACTCTTTAAATTTATTAAAGGCTTTGATTTATGTTTCATAAGGTACACATATCCGAATCTAGATAAACCATCAGTGAATGTTATAAAGTAAGAGTATCCAACTCTAGTTTGAGTTATCATAGGACCACATATGTCTATATGTACAAGTCCTAACAACTCACTTATTTTTTCTTCATGTCCACTAAATGAAGTCTTAGTCATTTTATCTATGAGACAAAATTCATAAGTTTCTAATGATTTATAATCATAAGGATCAAAGAACTTTTCTTTTGTATAACTTATTAATCCTAGTCTCCCTTATATGACCAAGTCGACAATGCCAAAGTAAAGTATTATTAACTTGTTCTCTCTTTCGCTTTCTATTCTCATCAATATGAAAATATTGTTATTCAAAGATAGAGTCAAAAGATCATTGTCAAAAATACCAGAACATATTATTTCATTAGAATATTTGATTAAGCAACCATTGCTCATTACATCAGTTTTATAATCTTATTTTAATAACAAGAATATAGAAATAATATTTCTAATAATTTTAGATATATAATAATAATTCTTTAGCTTTAAGATCTTTTCTGAAGGTAACTTCAAAATATTAGTCCCTAGAGCTTCTACTTGGATGGACTCTCCTCCAGTACCATAGAGCTCAAAGTCATCCTTCTTAAAAACTCTAATTTTTTGCAGTTCCTATAAATATTTGTAGATATGAGAACTGTAGGCAGTATCCAATATCCAAGAGTTTAAAATAAAAAAATTAAATGATAATATTGTATGTATCTCATATATATCTTTTGGTATAATACTTGTACTAGTCTTCATAATTGCAAGGTAAGTCTTGCAATTTTTCTTTTAATGACCTACCTTGCTACAGTAAAAGCAAGTCACTGGTCTGGAGGCTTTCTTTCCCCTCTTCTTCTTATTTATGCTATCTTTAGGATTCAACCTCCTCTTTGAACTTTTTTTTTCTGTCTTCTTCTTAGAGATCCCATCTACAAGAAGAAAAGAAGTCTTATCCTTCTTAATATGGCTCTCTACTATTTTGAGCATATTTAATAGCTCAGGCAAAGAAGTATTCAGTTTGTTTATGTGATAGTTCATGACAAACTGAGAAAATAATTATGAAAGTGATTGCAGGATCAAATCCTGACTCAACTTTTCGTCCATAATAAAACCTAATTAACCTAATCGAGTGATTAGATTAATTACCATCAACACATGATCTTGTATGGATGATCTTTCTACCATCCTGGTATGAAATAATTGCTTAGATATCTCATATCTAGCAGTCCTACTCTGCTCCCTATAAAGCTCTTTTAGATTAAGTAGTACGGACTGAGTATCCATACCATCATACTGTCTCTATAACTCATTACTCATAGAGGCTAGTATGATACATTTGACAGTTAAAGAATCATTTTGCCATATCTTATATGTGACTTTTTCTGCCTCTGTGGCATCTTCCCCTAATAGCTCATCAAAGGCATCGAGAATATAGAAGAGTTTTTCTTGACTGAGCATAATTTTTAAATTTCTCAATCAGTCCACATAATTAAGATCGATCAATTTATTTAAATCCAATATACCATGCAGTGAAAGTGAAGAAGCCATATAAAATTTAATTTATATAATAAAAAATATTATATAAGCAAATAACTTATGATGACATACATAATTAAATTAAAATTTTAATTTAATTATGTCTTTCACTATTTTATCGAACAACATAGCCCTCTTCTATGATGATTGAGAAATCCTAATTGATTTTTTTAGTGTGATTGAAATCCTAATTTCTTATAAAAAAATTTGTGGTTGTACAATAAACCTTTTATAAGTTCAAAGATAGAAAACTCTTTTCAATTGCATCTCATGCAATTTTCAATATAATCCTGACCTTTAAAACATTAATAGCTTAGTGGTTGCACAATAAACTATAATATTTTAGTTAAGTTGGATCCTTCATTTCTACACAGTCAAATTTGAATATTACTATCCTTATGGTTACGTAATAAAGCAGTATATCTAAAGTGCCATAAGCATCTTAATGCACAAGGACAATATTTTGTTAGTCTCCATGATAGGTCTTATGGTTGCACAACAAATCTAATATGATTCATGACATAATAATGACCTAGCATAAAAGAAGGCCTTAATGTAGTGAATATAATACTATGCACCCCAATCAAGAATTAAATTAATCTAATCGATCAGGTAAGTAGGAGAGAGATGGAGGTCTCCTCATTGCTTTTCTTAGATATCAATAAATTGGTCAGATTAGACAATGAAATCAATTAAAAATTATGTTCTCTTTATCAATCATGAACCACTTTTCTAGACATCGATTGATCAATTATACATCCAGACTGGTTCTACTTTTGATTAATTATACTATAACTTAATATAATTTTAAAGAAGGATTTAACTGGTCTCTATGCACATTCTAATTAAATAGTATAAATATAATGATCATATCATTTCATATGAAGTATTTGCATGTATTAATCACATCAAACATGACAAATCATAAGCACTCATATTAACAAGCTAACATGTATAAAAAGATCTCATCATTCTAAGACAACTATCTATCACATAGCAAACATACACCACTATGCCAGGACAATCTTACAAAATGATGTAAATCATAATGTAATTATAATAAATATGATCATATCATATTAAACATTATGCTATAAAATATTAAGCATAACAACATATGATTTAACCTAATAAGGATGGCTCTGATACCACTGCAGGGTTTTATAACTAGGGCGGAAGCATGGATTTTAAAGCATTTCATAAAGAAATCCCAAGTCAAACACTATTCTAGGACCACCTTATTAAATTAGAATCATATAACATGCATTTATAATATAAATTTAGGGTATAGAAACATACCTCAATTGCTAAACCCTGATTCGAGTCTAAATTCTGGCAAAGGTCTGATAGGGGTTCCACCAAGTGCCCACATATTCATCCTCCAACGTTGATCTACATGGAGACTTGATCAAGCCTCTAACACCTTTTAAATCTGATTTCTTAGATTAAATTCTTATTGCAAGAATTTAATTTGGGCAGAATCTTCTCTTAGCCTTGCTTCCTTCCTCCTTGCCTTCCCTTCCTTACTTTCTTTTCTCCTTGTCTTCCTTATCTCTCTTCCTAGATCCTTATCCTAAGGAAGACTCCTTGTCCTTAATAGGTCCTTTTCTTAACAAGGAAATGAAGAGAGAAATTGGACAATAGGAAGAGGTTTGTAAGAAAGAAGAAATTGGGTTGAATTCCTAGAAGCCAAGCGCGCCCCCTATTTATAATGTACGTAGGGGTGCCTTCTCGAATTTTTTATGCCCTCTCCCTAGGCATATCTCATGTCCACTCCATCATCTCATGCCCATTTGGAATTTTACACCACGCGGAAGCATAAAGAGTTAAATCCAAGAGTCGCTTCATGCAGAAGGACTCTTCGGAAATAAATTCTCTGATGCTTCTAAAAAGTTACATAAAATTATTTCTGCTTGGTGCCACTAATTAATGGTTTTGATCTGATCAGAAGGCCATCCAATGGCACTCATTTTGTGCACCAACTTTAGATGGGGTGTGGGAAGAAAGGAAGTTTAAAATTCTTGGAGACTTGGTCCAAGCAATGCCATCAAGGGAGGGGGCAACAAGGAGTTTGTTCTTATCTATTTTTCAAATAACAACTGAGGAGTTTCACAAGTAGAAGGACTCTTCTACACCTCCACACATTTAAAAACTACATAGACAAAATATTATGTAGTTTAAATAAATGGATAAGCATAAGAGGGAATGGCGCCAACCAACTCATGCACCAAATGACTCATGCGCATAAACTAACCCCCATGCGCCAAGAGAGAGAGTCTCTAGCACGTGGGATGCTGGTATGTGATGCCTAAACCCCTGGTCAACAAGACAAAGACCAACCAAATTAAAGAACCAAATCTGATTTAGTTTAAATTGGATTTAATTAGCCCAAATTGGAACCAAATTCGAATTCGATTCAAATGTAGGTGCTAGGATTTGCAGCATGTGCTAGCATGTTCAACTTGCAAATATGATCTAATCCAATTAGACCCTTAACCAATTCTCTTTATGTATGATCCATTGGGTTCTACATCTAGCTAGTAGTGGGTTCGAGTGCAATTTGACCTAATTAGATTAGAAACTAATCAAACCAATTTAGGTCAAATTGAGCTGACCTGATTCGAGCAATCAGAATCCTTTCAAATTGGCAATCAAATTAAACTATTTAATTCGATCAAACCCACAAGACAAGATTGACGTCTAGCAATGTATCATGTCTATCTAGAAGATATAGAATTTTGATGAAAATATCAAAAATATCCTTCAGTGGAAAGTTATCATGTAATTCAATCCTTGAATTTTTCTGCATCTCGAATATGACTCTGGATATGGAATCATGTCAAATCCAATATCATATTCATATTTCTCTTAATCACATAATGATGATTCAATCAATAAAATATTAAAAATTATTTCTAATTTTTATCATGCTTTGATCAAAGTCTTCTTGAATCATCATTTGATTGAAGCAAGTAGGATGTGAGCTTCTCTTACTAGGAGTGATCGATTCCATGTTGATCTACTCATAACCTTCATATATAGTCTACCATATCTAGAACACCCCGAACATGACTAAGTCATGAATGAGTGTAAACCAAAATATAGATTCATGCATACAAGATTTTATGGCAGTCTCAGGTCAAAGGATTATATGCACAACTCCCACTACGAGAACCATCTATTGACAAGTAGATAAGACTTCATTAGATGTTCTCAAGTTGGATTAATTCAGTAAACCCATTCTTTAATGAGCACCCACAATCTTGTATTAATATCTTATACAAGTGATTATGAGATCAATCATCCTTCCCAACGAGCATACATAGGATGTGCCAGTCTTTCTGAAAATATTGATTCCCAACTCAATGTCCCATCGATCAGGAATATTTTAGTTTAGGGTTTTAAGATTTTAGATCTCATAGGCATGATCTCATCATAAACCTAAAATCATAGTCCTAATCTATGGGGTTTATCATAATCTTAAAATAAGACATAACATATGATGAAATATAAATATCTTTATTTATTTAAAAAATATTATTACACGAGTCTGAAAGATAAAAGAATAATCCATCAAAATACATATTTTAATACATATTTCAATTGGCACTATAAGAAATAAGACAAGTAGATATGTAAAAAAAGCATAGCTAAATATCCTAAAAGCATCGCAAAAGGTAATTACCAATGTAAAATGCATCAGCAAAAAAGCATCGGCAAAAGGGGCTTCATTGATTTCATTTACCCATGCTTAGAGTTTTACGTTGGCAAATTTACTTATGCTTACACAAAGCATCGGTAAAAAGCTTTTTTAGCGATGTAAAGTTAGTGTCAAAAATTATTAATTTACCAATGCTTAAAAAGCATCAATAAATATTTAGCGATGCAAGCATTGCGTCGAAAAAAAATTTAGTTTACCTATGCTTATTAAGCATCGCTAAAAGTCTCTATTTTGCGATGCTAAGCTTACGTCGGAAAAAATATTAGCGACGTAAGAAAAGCATAGGTAAATATATTTAGCGATGCTAATTAGTGTTGATAAATGTCCCATAGCGTCGCTAATGGTGACACATGTGACATCCTGGCACGCTCTTTGGCGATGATATGTAATATTTACCGACACTAATTAGCATCACTAAATGTATTTACCTATGCTTATCTTGCATTGTTAATTATCCTATTACCAAAAAAATTGATTGCTTTTGTACCAATTTTTTTTATAATTTTTTCTGTAAAGCTGTAGATAAATAAATATATAATATATACAATACGTACACTACCTTCTTCATTCACACATATGCCAAAATCAAATTCATTTCACTTTAACAATGACACTTATATATATATATATATATATATATATATATATATATATATATATATATATATATATATATATATATATATATCTGTGTGTGTGTGTGTGTGTGTGTATATATATATATATATATGTATATATATATATATATATAGTATTTATTTTTACAACAACACATGTAGCAAAACAAGTATGTATACAACTATATAAAATATCATATAAAAATATATACATGTATGAAAATAAAACTCCACATACCAAACCATATCACAGTCCTGCAATAGATTAAAAAATTAAGTTAACAAACTAATTATTCACTAAATGATGAAAATATATAGATTAAAAATAATATAAAATAATATCAATCATAAGAGGATATCCATCATCATCGGTGGAGTCATCACTGTATCAGCTTCTCATTTCTAGCAGCTCCACGAGTCCGCCTAATCGCTGTATCAGCTGTAACAAAATAAAAGTTTAAAATTAGTTATTTATACATGATATAAACTTAAAGCAAATTAAATATAAAAAACTATAATATGTAAAATTAACCTATCATGGTAGGAGATGATGTGCTTATCTTAGTAGATAGCTGTTGAGATGAAGAGGTACCGACATCTCCATGTTAGCCCCCTCTATCAGATCATCCTCCTGATGATATAGCTTAAAATCAATTATTTATACATGATAAAAAAATAAAATAAATTAAATATATAAAATTATAATATATAAAATCAACCTATCATGGTAAGAGATGATGTGCCTGCCTGATCAAAAGACTACTACTGAGATGGAGATATATCGACATCTCCATGTGGACTCCCTGCTAGATCATCCTCTTAGTGGCATAGCTTAAAATCAGCTACTTATACATGATAAAAAACTAAAGCAAAAGCACACAAAATAGCGTACAAAATATTTAAATTATAACAAGCAAAAGCAATATACATTATGCCAGTGGAACAATTAAATTAAATATTTTGAAGGACTATAATCAATTTATAAACTTCAGGGACTAAACAGTAACATAAAAAATTTTATGCAATAAATTTCTAATTATTTTTATTATAAAAAAAATATTTTTTTAAAATATTTTTAAATATTTTATTTTATTTATCATTATTATTTTATAATATTTATTATTATTTTTATTAATAAATTATTAATTTTTAAAAAATAATTTTTAAGAAATAATTCTTTTATTTTTTTCCCTTCCTTCTCCTTCCCC
>QRFJ01000842.1:225075-261806 GCA_006176705.1 Cocos nucifera | reverse complement strand
AAGAGAAAAAAAAATATTTTCTCTTAGAGATTTTTTCTAACCCTCTTTGGTTTATTTTTATGTGATTTTTATGTGATAAAAATTTGAGAGAAAGAGAGAGAGGGTGTGGGGAATGGATGCTCTAAGGAGTTGGGGCATCATGGTCTCTTTTGGACATGATTTGATCATATCCCGATGAGAAGAAAGAGAAGAGAAGATAGTCTTCTCTTAGGGTTCTTTTGAGAATCCTTTTTTCTCAATTTTGTGTGATCTTTTTATGAAAAAAAATTAGAGAGGAAGAGACCTAAAATGTGAAAAGTTTTTAGAGGAGAAGGTCTCTTCTTGTCCTGACATAGAGATGCATTCAGGACATCAAAGGTTGATATGCTGAAAGAGAAGATATATCTTTTCTTAGGATAATTTTATTTAGCTTTTATTTTCTATTTTATGGAAGATCCAAGGATTGGGTTTCTTCCTTATTCCTCCTCTTATTCTTTATCTCTTGGAGTGTCCAAGAGATCCGAAGAATAATTTTTAGATTAACCATCGGAGGAATCCGCGAGAGGCTAGTACTTCGAGCAGATCTTCATTCGATGAACCTTCAATTTGTATTGCAATCTTGTGTGGACTTTTTATAGAGACCGAATGCATGTGCAGTTCCAAAGCAATAACAAAAATCAATCATGGAATTTTCAACCCACATGAAGGTAAGAGATTTGATCTCTTCTCTCACCTAGATGCAATCTAAGATTTAGATCTAGGGTATTAATTTGATCAATACCAAAATACATATTTTTAGTTTTAAGAATGTATTATGACATGTTATAGGTCCTAGATATAGGGTTGAGTAATTAGATTACATGCTTTTGTAGATTAAATAGTTTAATCTGCATCTTTCGCTGTGTTTAATTTCAAAAATATTTTAAAATTCAAGCATGAAATCCTGCATATTTTTCTATAGTGATATCAGACCATCTAGATTTATTTATAATATGATCATATTTATATTAAATTAAATCTAAAAAATAAAATTTTAAAGATCGTACATACTACTATAAGATTATCCTGCTGTAAGGTATATCCCTTATAGTAGAGAGGTTGTCCTAGTATGTGTAATCTATTCTTGAATCATGAGTAAGTTAGATATAATCTAAATAATTTTATGATTTTAAATCTAAAATTAAATAGATGTTAGATCTATTTTAGATTATTTAGATTAAATCTAAATAATATCGAATTACACATACTGCTATAAGATTATCCTGCTATAAGGTTTATCCTTTATAGTGGAAAGGTTGTCCTAGTATGTGCTAACCTGAATAATCTAAATCATAAATATATTAGATAAGTTCTAAAATAATTTATGATTTATTTTTTAATTTAAAATTTAATTTTAAATAATTTTTGATCTAATTCATATGATGTATTTTATGTCTAGATCTAGATCCTATTGTTGCACATATTGATATGTATCTTTTATTTTGAATCTAGAATGAATATGATATATTTATTTTATAGAATTTAAATTAAGAACTTACTTTCTATAAAATCCTAGATTCAAAATCATAGGACGTGATCTAAATATTAAAATAAATCAGATATAAAACCATGTATTGAATATGATTCGATGTAAACTATTTATAATTTAAAAATATTTTAAATGATCAAATCAAAAATTAGTTCTGAGATTCGATAAATCCAAACCCATAAGCTTTAAACTTAATTAAGAATTAAGTGATTATTTAGGATCTAGGTTTATGATTTAAAGATCCTAAGATAATTTCATAAAACATAGATTAAAAGGTAATGGGTTAGCTTTGATCAGGCCCTTAAATTTGGTTAGACCTAGGGTTAGATTAAATATGGACCAAGTTAAGAAATTGATCAAACCTAATTAATAGTTAATTAGGATTAGGTCATTTATATAGATCACTTCAATAGTTGTAGTTGATCAAAGTTCATACATCTAATAAATGGATATTGATCATGGCTTAGTGATCGAGCTGGAGTCTTTAGACAAACTAAATTAAAACTGATAAACTGATTGGTGTCTAAGATAAATCTAACACTTTCAAACCGATGGTTTTTAATTAGCAATTCGCTTACCTGGCCATTTCTGATGGTGTCTAAGGCAAGCCTTGGCAGAACCATCTATCGATCTTATTAAACTAGCCAATGTGGTTAATCAGATCTTGATTAGGTTGCTCATTGATTCATGCTAACTCATGTCACATAGAAAATCAGTGAGACTGATCTAGGTGCCCATGGATCGATATTGATCTTAGTCCTTGTCAAAGACTTGAAAAGTTAGTGAAAGAACTTGACTTGGTGAAATCAGTGGAAACCAATTAGTCTATGTCCTATCTATCCTTAAATCATAAATAAATTTAAATTTTTTAAAATTATTAGGTTCTTAAAATGATAAAGTTATGGAGATAATTGAGTCATAGCCTTCCATTAAGTTGGATGATAATGGATCCATTAACTCAATAATCATTGGAGGCCCAAAGGCCTGGTGCTTATTGACTAATAAAATTATCATTCATAATATGATAACTTAAAAGTGTCTCTTTAATGGTAGTTAGGTTGGCCAACCAAAGTTGGTCTTAATCATTCGTTAGTTGGATACATCAAGTATGGTCATGTTAATGGTTGGATCTAATCAGATCCTTACAGTGGAGGCCAAAACCTTCTGATTAGGTTTTTGGAGCAAAATTGAATTACTAGAAGTTGTTTGAAGAAATAATTGATTAATGAACCTACCCATAGATGCACATGGGTTGGTCGATCAAAGTTGGGCTTGTGTATAGTCTATGTGGATTCTAGTACCTGCTAGAAAATTAAAGTAATTTTTCAAATTGGAGCTAGAGGCTACTAATTTGAATAAAATAGTGGAAGAATCTTAAAACTAAAGTCCAAGTCTCTAGGCTTAAAATAATTCATATACTTAGGACATTGTTCTCTTTTCTTATATTAAGGCTAAACCCTAATTGCTCCTATCACTGTTAGATAGTGATAACTTATGGAACTCAACTTCGATAATTAGTATCAAAAGTTGAATTTAATTCAGCAGTATGAATGGATTCGTATTGGGGCTTCTGAGCCCAGTCAAAATAGTTAGTCCAAAATTGATCCAAATCAGGTATAGTGCTTCTACTATTAGAAGTAGGATCATTGAAAGAAGAATTATCTTACTTTTCTTGACCATAACTGGCTGAACAAGAGAAAGGAGCAAGAGTTGCTTATCAAGGATGTTATATGATAACACCTTGAAATTTCTCTGTATGTAATTCTACTACCTGGATATGGGATACCGATAGTCCTATGCAATTTATTGCAAGAATTTTAAGTAAGTAAAATATTTAAAAATGATAAGAAATATCTAAACATTGGGATGGAAATTTTTTTCTAATTCTAGCTTTAAGAATTATCAAGCTTATTTTTAAAAGATGTTATTTTGAGTGATTGTTACTATTGTCTATCGTTTATGATAAATATGATCTTTATTGATCCTTTGGTCAGAGATGGTTATCATTTATCACTAAAAAAAAAAATTATAATATTATTATAAATAATATTATAATAATACATGAATAATAAAAAAATAATATTTAATATTGATAAAGTTTATTAAGTATAATATACATATTTAATAAATACTCAAGTTAGATTATGTCATGGATGTCTACCTTTAGCGTTATAGGCTTAGTCATCTTGACAAGAACAGGATAAATAGGTTAGCTTGAGTGAAAAATTCGACATCAATGATTGTAAATCATTGATAATCTGTGAATCTTATCTTCTTGAAAAAATGATAAAGCTACCTTTACTGAAAAAGGTGAAGGAGCTGATAAAGTTCTAAGTCTGATATATAGTGATGTATATGGAACTATAAACTTAAGTGCTAAAGAAAGATATTAATATTTTATTACAGATGATCTATCTAGGCATGGGTGCGTCTGGCCTGAATTATTTAAAATGTTCAAATGATTCAATAATGAAATAGAAAAATAAATTGGATAAGGTATTAGAACTCTTCAATTAGATCGAGGAGGCGAATACTTATCTGATAAGTTTGTGACATATCTAGGAGAGAATAGGATTCTCTCTCAGTTGATTTCTTTTTAGAACATAGTGCATCTGAAAGAAAAAATTGAACTTTATTAGATATGGTTCAATCCATGATAGGATTTACTTGTCTGTCAGTTTTAGGGTTGTGCTCTTATGACTGCTAGTTTTACTCTAAAAATATACCAAGTAAATTTATTGTAAAGACTCCATATGGGATATGGATCGGGCATAGATATAGACTCTCTCACCTTTAGATTTGAGGTTGATCGGCCTATGTCAAAGGTTTGCACATGGATAAACTTGGATCTTGGTTCAATAGGTATTTAAGGATGATTAATTCTACTACGCTGAAGAACATAAGATATTCATCAGCAGTAGGGCATTTTTTTTGGAAAGAAGTTTCTTAGAGAAGAAACTGATGCCTATCAAGTTGAACTTGGAGAAGTTTGACTGGTAGAAAAGAATCAATAAAATATAGTAAACCTATAGAATAGGATTTGATCAGATCAAACCCAAAGCCCGTTAAAGTGGCATCTTTAAGGAGAACTGGTAGAGTACTATGTTAGTCGAATAGATACTTTAGTATCTAGGTCCGGGACAGCGATGCTATTGAGCTTGATGAGAATAATAAGGATTCGATTATCTATAGAGAATGCAGTGGTTTGACTCTAAGAAGTGGCTTGGAGCCACATAATCCAAATTAAAGTCTATGAAAATCAATAGTGTATGGACACTAGTTGATTCACCTGAAGGAATAAAATTGATTGGGTATGAATGGATTTTCAAAAGGATCAAAGTAATGAAGATGGAAAGGTAAAGATTTGTAAAGCCCGTTTGACTATTATCTCAATTTTGGAACATACGTTTTGAACATATGTCTTTGTTATGAACAAAGATAAACCCTACATTTGTAAGTGGGCTAAATATTCTGTAGTGTTATTCCTTATGTTGTCTATGGATGAAATTCTCTTAATCGAAAATGACATTCCAGTATTACAAGGAATAAAGATTTGGCTGTCATCTAATTTTTTCATGTTCAAGATCAGATATGGCATACTCACTAAAGATAGTGAGCAGATACCAGTCTGATCCAAGTGAGAACTACTAGAAGATTGTATATACAATCCTTAAGTATTTGAAAAATACTAAGGTCCAGTGACTCAAATATGGAGATACCAACTTAAAATTTATGGATGTTTTGATTTCATATTTTAGTTAGATCAAGATGATAGGAAGAGAGTGTTGGGTCGTATCCTAATTGTAGAAGCAATCTGCTGAAAAGATTCCAAGTAGGATATTGTAGCCTATTCAGTTAGTGATGTAGAGTACATCGTGGCATATGATGCTGCCATGTAAGCTATGTAGTTACTGAGGTTCATTAGCAGGTTGGGAGTAGCACCCTCCATCGATGGTCTAGTCCTATCGTAGCACTAAAACCATAGGTCAGGCTAAAGAATCAAAAGACCAGCATATTTTGCGTTGCTATCATCTTTAATTTTAGATTAGGATGATGTTGATTTTTGAAAGATCGATGAAAAATGAGAACTTGACTGACCCATTTGCTAAGGCCTCAGAACTAAAAAGTTCTATGAACTCAAGTGGAAGATAGAATATTTGATATCATTCTGATTGGCTTTAGTCCAAGTGGGAGTTGTTGAAAAATGTATCCTAAAGCCAATCATCTAAGTGATAGATTATTAAAATTAGTATATGAATTATCTAATAATAATAGTTATTTGGCTAGTTCATCATAAAAGTTCTATCTTCCTTAAATAAACTCCTAAATTATGATGAAGTTTTTAGAACCATAATCAATCGATAAAGGAGGATTTATTGGATGGTTATTAAATTGTTCATGATCAAATGATAAGTTATTAACAAGGATGATAATTTATCGAGTGTAGATCGCTATATGCCATATATATTGGTTATCCTCATAGTCAAATAGTGTAGAAACACTGGTATGGCATCAAGATGAAATGTAGGAGTACATCTACACTGAATGTGATCAATGTAGCATTCTACCATCAAGAGTAGCTAGTTAAGGCCAATAGGTACAAGTATCCCTCCAATCTGAAATCACCATGGTGACTTGCAAGCAACTCACTGTACTTTAGTGTCAGACTGCCTATATTTTTAATATAGGTTCGAAAGATTTTTAAGTATTGTCAAGTACTTGTAGAGTCAGTATATGAGTCAAGATGGGATTGACCACTCCTGATTAATTTTAGGAAGAAAATGACTTGCTGTATTTCAATTTAGCAAAATCTAGGCCTAGGTAATCCTCGTGAGAAGTTACGGGATTTGCAAAATTTTGAAACACAATAGAGATGACTTGTATGAGTGTTGACAGCATACTCGAAGTCGTCTTGAGCATTATTGGTCAAAGAGATGAATTATACAATAACCATGGGCCAGAGTTCTAAGAATGTTGCTTTGCATACATTCGATCTATCCGGACGTCGGAAACCATTTCTAGATGATTACTTTGACTGGTACAGGAATTGGTTTCTATGCTACCAATTTAGGTTTGAACCTATGGGGTCACACACATTAGAGATTATAATCAAATCAGATGGTTAATCGATGATTGAGAATTAGTCTAAGGTTAAATATTCAATGCGATTGATGTTTGACCTATTTCAAGTATTGCAGGAGGATCGATTAGCAATTAGATTGCTAATTAGCTTAATCTGATTGAGCAATCGAGCTAAGAACAAGTTTAATTAAATTATATTTAATTAAAATTAGTTTAAACTTAATTGGATTAAGTTTAATTAGTTTATTGGATAAGCTAATTGTAAGGAAGAACAAGTTCCTATTCGACTAGGACTTGAGTACACCTAATTTTTAATTTGATTAAAATTAAATTAGATTTAAATATAATTTAAATTTAATTTAGTTATGCTCTTAATTAGATTAGAATTGTCTATTAATTAGGTTGACTCAAATCTAATTTAAATGAGATTTAAATTAGGTTTAAGATAGTTTGACCTAATCAAAATAGGAGAGTCCTAATTAGACTAGGACTCCTTTCCTTGCGCCAAAAATGTCCATGCCCACACTTTATTTTCAAATTTTTACATGATGTTTTCCATGACAATGAGAAGTTTTCCACACCCCATATTTTGGAATATTTGAATCAAATCTGAATTGGTCCATTTTGGAAAGTGGTTTGGGTTTGTTTCCTTTTGAAAGATTTCCTTGAATCCCAAACTCTTCCTCCCTTCCTTTGAAATTTCTCACATGCCACCTATTTCCTTTTGTGTGATTTTTTTTGGTTTTTGATGTTGAAATCTGGTTCTCCATGTAGAAAAAAATAGGGGAGGCATCCAAGAGTTGGACGCCCCCCAAACTCCTAGTTTAAATCCCTAAAATGTAGGGATTTTGACCTAGTCTTCTTTTCTAAGATGGGGTGCCACTTTTGTAGGGATTTAATGCATCAAAAATTTTGAAAAATTTATGAAAATTAGTGAGAGAAGAGAGAAGGATGTGGAAGGTTCAGTGCTCAAAGTTGCTAGGCATGGAGGGTCTATTATGACATCAATTGTTGATATCTTGAAGAAAAAAAGGTAAGAGAAAAAAAATTATTTTCTCTTAGAGATTTTTTCTAACCCTCTTTTATTTATTTTTATGTGATTTTTATGCAATAAAAATCTAAGAGAAAGAGAGAGAGGGTGTGGGGAATAGATGCTCTAAGGAGTTGGGGCATCATAGTTTCTTTTGGACATGATTTGATCATGTCCTGATGTGAAGAAAGAGAAGAGAAGATAGTTGTCTCTTAGGGTTCTTTTGAGAATCCTTTATTCTCAATTTTGTGTAATTTTTCTATGAGAAAAATTAGAGAGAAAGATATCTAAAATGTGAAAAAATTCTAGAGGAAAAGATCTCCTCTTGTCCTAGCATGGAGATGCATTCAGGACATCAAAGGTTGATGTGTTGAAAGAGAAGATGTGTCTTCTCTTAGGACAATTTTACTTAGCTTCTATTTTCTGTTTTATGGAAGATCCAAGGGTTAGATTTCTCTCTTATTCTTCATTGCTTGAAGTGTCCAAGAGATCTGAAGAATAATTTTTAGATTAACCAATAGGAGAGATCCGCGAGAAGCTAGCACTTTGAGTGGATCTTCATTCGACGAACCTCCGATTTGTATTGCAGTCTCATGTGGACTTTCTATAGAGACCGGATGCGTATGTGGCTCCAAAGGCAATAACAAAATTCAACCATGGAGTTGTCAACCCACGTGAGGGTAAGAGATTTGATCTCTTCTCTCACTTAGATGTGATTTAGGATTTAGATCTAGAACTATTCTAGATCTAGGGTATTGATTTGATCAATATCAAAACACTTATTTTTAGTTTTAAGAATGCATTATGACATATTATAAATCCTAGATGTAAGGTGTAGTAATTAGATTACATGATTTTGTAGATTAAATATTTTAATCTACATCTTTCATTATGATTTATTTTAAAAATATTTAGAAATTCAAGCATAAAACCTTGCATATTTCCCTACACCCTCCCCCCGAGCTCCGACGATCGTCCACCCACGGCCCATCAATCATCGCATCTTTGGTACCTCGACTGTCCATGCCACCACTTGCACCGACCCTTGGTCCCCTGGCCCACCTCCATGCCGACCAGACCCCTCCCCTCCCCATCCCCCTCAGCCCCAGCGGTCATCCATAGAACACAAACCCCCCACCTCCATCCTCCATCCCAGCCACCCATGCCATGTGCATCCGCCCGCGCTGCCCCCCTCCCCCTCGAGCCTTGGTGGCCATCTATGGGAACACAACCCCCCCATCCTCCACCCAACCACCATACCACGCGCCTCCTGCCCGCATAGTCCCCCTTAACCTGCAGCTTCAACCTCCCCTCTTAGCCCGCGGCTTCAACCCTCGGGCCTCGGCGGTCGTCCGTGGGAACATAACTAGCCCTCCCCCCCCCCCCATCCTCTTGTTAGATGTGTGTCCTAAAAGCCAGATTGGCTGAACATTTGTAATACACTTCTAAGAGAAATTTTATATTTTTTGACTATAAATTAATAAAAAAATTATTTTCTATTATAATATATATTTAAAGTGTCTGTAATACATCCTTTGAGTTAATGATAATAATAATTCATATTTTCAAAAATTAAAAATTTAAGATATAAATTTTTATAATTGACTCATAAATTGCTCCTAACCGTAGGATCATCACCAGGATGGTGATTGATCTAGAAGGTTGGTGTACGATCGCTTTCTTAGGATAGATGAGTCTTAAGTCTATGTTGCCCAAGGATGGCTACCCAAGAGGGAGGGTGAATTGAATATTTAAAATTTAAACTATAAATATACTAAATTTTAATGCTATGTGCTTGATGATATAAAGTAAAATATAAGTATAGATGAAGAACAATAGAAATGAAACTATACAAATACAAACACCAAGCTTTTATAGTGGTTCAGCATCAAACTCGGTACCTACATCTATTCCCTAAGTAACCCACTTGGGAATTCAACTATAATCACTTAATTGATTATAGTTCGATTATTTTTCTTTGGTTCATAATCCAACCCGGTTAGTTTTGACCTAGGCTCACCAACTATAATCTTTACAATGATTATTTTTCGAGCTCACAATCAATCTAGTTGATTTTTCTCGGATCACCAACCAAAATCATACAAGATTATTTTTCTCCGGACTAATAATCAATCTCGATTGATTTTAACCTTGGCTCACCAATCAAATTACTAAAACGTCCAACACTAGGCTTGGACCAACCCAAGTTTCTCACCCTAAGAAATTTAAAATAAATATAAAAATACAAAGATTAAGTTTAGAAAAATAAAAACTCTTTGAAGAATCGGAAGAAGTCCGAATGATGATAGTTGAATGCTTGACTTCTTCTTGAATGGTTGAGTGATGATGAGGCTCCTTGATTCTTAACTTGATTGCTTCCTCACTTCAATTCACTCTTGCTCTCACTTGCTTGAGGATGATTTGTAGTGGAAGGACAAAGGTTAACTTTAAAATAAATTCCTTCTCTTCTCTTTTCAGCTCACTCCTTTGGCTTTCTTCAATGAATACTCAATAAAACTCTCAAAAAACTTCTCTTTAATGCTCAAAATATTTTTTTTTTATATTCTTAAGATTTTTCATATTTTTAAATTCATTTTGGAGGTTTTCAGAAGTGATCTAGCCATTAGAAATAAGAAAATAGCCATTGAAAAAAAGTTGGGATTGAAAAGTATAGTTTTGAAAAAACTAACCATTACAGTAAACTTAGTTGACTAAGTTTCTCTGAAACAACTAAGTCTTAGTCTACTCAATCTGACATAGTCTACTAAGTGGACAAAGCTTGAAAATCTGCCTTTGTGTCCCATTGCTATTCTCTAAGACTAAGTCGACTAACTTTTTAACTTAGTCAACTAAGTCCCCAAGATCCTGAATTTTGATCTTTCTATGCTTTCTAGCTTCTTTATTCTCTGAGACTAAATCGACTAACTCTTGACTTAGTCGACTAAGTTTCGTGCCAAGCATGCCATGAGATTTTTAGCAACTTTTCTTCTCTAAATTTATTTATAGGCTAGACATGCTTTCTAAACTTGATTTAACTCTCATTAACCATCCTTTTTAAGATGTGTCAAGTCTATTTTTTTTCTTCAATGATCTCTTGATTGATGGTACTCAATTTAATTGATGAAAATCATTTAGAGCATTGTAAGCACTTAGAATTTAAACTACACATCCTCAAAAATAATATTAGTAACATAACAAATTATACTCAAAACTCTTTATCATCATCAAAATCAATCTTTAGATCAACAGTCTATGGTATGGAGACACCAGAGTGAGAGTATAGATACTTATTAGAGAACGAGGGCACTGAGCATGACCATCTCGAGCAGTCATAAGAAAGTCTATCTTCTCATCGATGATTGGCTCAATGCTGCAGTAGTGTATCTAGTTCTTTAAACTGAGATACATCAATAGTTCATCTTGAGGGTGTTATAGTTTGACTACACCATAACTCGATCTTCTAGCCATTCAAAATTCTGAGATATATGTTAGCTATAGCATGTTCATTGTAGAAATTAAATTACACCAATAGGAGATCTGTCTACCTCAGTAGATGAGGAGTAGCCCCATGATAATTATGAGATTGAGTCCTTAAGCCCATAACCATAGCAGTGTAAAGATGATAGAAAGAGTTTCTATTGTGATTTCACATCAAACTCGAATCGAATGATTAATTCATATAACAGATATTGGGTTTGACGAGTTCACCTTAACCCTAATCCTATCGAAGCTCAAGATAGAAGAATCCAATCACACAAGTAGCTGCATCGAGAGATTTATTTTTAGTTCTAACGGATTGCCACCATATATTGCTAGGTATCACTGATGGATTTTGAAAGTAATTAGAATGATTTTGATGATTGATCATTCTAATTGTATGAATCAGAAAAATTCTGATCCATCGAAAGGTATTTCAATGATATCGATGATAGAGATTGTGACATGTCTCATTACCATATATAACTAAATCTAACTGGATCACACAAATAAGAGTTTGGATTTGGATGTTATCAATTGAGCTAACCCAGTTTGATTGATTTAGATTAGATTCAATCAAGTTCAAGGTAATCGTGTTAGCATACGATTGAGCTTGGCATTCTTCTTCTATAATCTTTTTGATTCATCACAATCGAGTCAAATTTGATTTGACTCATTTTTATATCTTGAATGAATTTATTTTCATTTGACTAAAACCAATCCAGGTTACATTAATTATAGAAATTAAATCCATTCCTAGTGTAATTGGACTAGGATCAAAAGTTGACCTATTTGAGAGAATTGAGGATCATCTGATTAGATGCTTCTAAAAAATTTTCTAAAAATCATTTTATTTTAATTTTTAGATATGTGATAGGGCTTGAGACATGCTATGGGTGTGCCAAATTTCATGATTTATGGTAGTATTTTGACCAAATTTTGATAGAGTTTGATTTGGATTAAACTCTTGAGGGAAGAGTCCTAGGCACAATGGACTCTTCCTTATCTTCTCTTGTTGCCAATTTCTAGAGGGATTTTTGGTGTCAAAACTAGATGGAGATCTATTTTTTGATGTGAAGATTAATCCCTGATGTTCCTTTAAATCAAATAATAGGTCATTTGGTCAAGGTGGATCTCTAGATGGTGCATAAGCTTTAAACCCCTTCTCACGCCATTGTGTATCGCATCGCACAAAATAATTTTTCATGCCCAAGTGCTATCACCCCTATCATATCCTATGCCTCCTCTGATCCTCTCTCTCTCCCTCTTCTACATGCTAATAGTTGGGCATAAATCAGAGAAGAAGATCTAAGAATTTTGGCACAAGATTCAGCATCTATGCGACGGTATTCGTGAGACGGATGAGCTGCCTTCAGAAATTATTTTGAAGGACTTACAGATCAGATTTAGATTTAATCTTTTGAATAAAGATTTATGAGGAAAAAATATCTAGATCCTATCCAAGTGGATACCGATAGAGGTCAGACATGTGCGTGGCTCCTTCCAGAACCTCAAGAATGATCAGGATCATCACTGGGTAATCAATTATCCAATCAGATACTTAAAATTAAATCTAATTTAATTTAATTTTAATTTTAATATTAGATTATCTTGATTAGATCTGAGAACTCTTACATCTGATCTGATCATAAAAATTTTTGTAGAAAAATCTACCTTAGATCTGATCAGATCTAGATGATCCTACAATGGAAAATAAGATTTCTCTTCAAATGATATCAAAGCTGCATTAGCAAATCTTCAGATCTATTTTAGATCTAATTTAATTTTTATTTATAATCTATTTTAAAAATTATATAATTTTGATCTATAATGTATAAGATGCATGACTAGACTAGGAATAGAATAGTTCTATGTATAGTCTAGTATGATCATATTATTAATTTGATTAAATATAATTTTAGATCTATTTTATTTTTATTTTTTTAATATTATAATTATTGTAATCGAATCTAAAAAATAAAAAATATAGTTTTTAATTTTTAATTTATTCATATGAGACGAAAGATGCATGCTTAGATTAGTTATAGAATAGTTCTATAAAATATCTAGAATAGTTTTATTTTTGATGTGATCAAATTTAAAATTCTATTTTTTAGATTTAATATGTAATATATCAGATCTAAAAGTATGCATGGTTGATTAACTTATGATACATGAGATGTATGCAAGGCATGTATAGGTTAGATCTTTGATTGTATATGTGATATATGATTTAGATCTAACTTATTTTGTTTTAGAAAATATATTTTTGATTAACACATCTTCCTTGGCCGTCTGATCATAAGAACAAAGTAGGCTTTAAAGGCCCTCTCCTTCCATTCGATAGGGCATTATTATGATGTATAGAGGTGCTGTGAGTTCGTCCTTAATCAGAAATCAAAATTTATTTTCTACAAAATTTTAGATCCTTTGAAGGTTCTTGATGTAGGATTTTACAGATAAATCTTAAAACTTTTTCAAGATCTTACAGCAAAAAATTTAAATAAATTAAATATTTATTTAAATAAATATTTAAATACCTAAATCTCAAATCTATTACATGATCAAGGCATGATATTGGATCAAAAATTAAAATCAAACAAGAAAGAAAAGGTTGATCAAATCAATCTAGATCTACACTACATCAAATGCAGGTATAAAGTTTATAGATCATATCTATTACCTAAGTAAGTTAGACGTTCTAAATTGTTGATCTGAATTTGAGGATGAAGTCACAAGCTGCACACATATCCGGTCTCTAGGAGTCATCCACATAAGCCTACGATCTCTGATTTGAAGTCCGATACAGAAAATCAGCACAGCATGCTAGTACTGTGCTAATCCTTCTTCGACGATCAATCCGATGCTCCCTTCTTCAAAATTTGGACTCTCTAAAATATGAGAAATAAGATGAGAGTTTACTGATCTAAGACTCCCTTTGAAAAAACTCAAAAAAAGGAGGAGATATTGAAAATAAAATAGCCTTAGAAGAAGACCCTCTTCTTCTTCTCTTTTCTCTCACCTAGACACCTAGTTTGGTGCCTATGGAACCCCCATGCCCAAGGACCCTCTTCCTTTGATTTTTGCACACCCTAAATCTCTCCTAAAGCTCTATATTTTATGAAAAAATTAAAATAAAATTCATCCAATAAATAAAGAAAAAGAAGAGTCCAAGTTAGATCAAAATCCTAGACTAGGAACGTCCAAATATGGAAAGTTTTTAGGGCACCCAACTCTTGGGCACCTCTTGCACAATTATTGGCATGGACCAGCAAGGGAGGGCATACAAAAAAGAAGATTATTTTCATGGAATAAGAGAAAAATTAATTAAAAGAGAGGGTGACACTCAAGGGAAGGTGTTTTGGTCAATAAGGATTCTATCTCATAGAATCCTAAACAAAACTAACTCCTCTTTTGACTTGATCTTCCAATAAATTGCCTTATGAGAAAAGGAGAAGAGAAAGAGGGTGTGAGAAGCCATGAGAGCGAAGAATTTTCATGTAAGAAACAAAATAAAAAGGGCATGGAGCATGAGGATTAAGTGGCACGAGTAATAGGGAGTCCTAGTCACACTAGGACTCCTATTTTGACTTGGTCAAAAAAGATCCTTTAACCAAATAAAATCAAGATTAAACCAACCCAATTAAATAAGACCCTATCCCATTTAAGAACTTAATTAAATTAGATTAAATTAAATTTAATTTTCATTTATTTTCTAATTAAATTAAAAAATTTGGTTGATCCAAGTCCTAGTTAGACGAGGACTAGTTCTTCCTTACACTTGGCTTATCCAATAAACCAATTGAACTTGATCCAATCATGCCTAAACTAAATCTAATTAAATCATATTTAATTAAACTTAATCTCAACCTATTGGCTTAATCAAATTAAATCAATTAGTAATCCAATTACTAATCAATACTTGCACTAGGTTAAACACCAATCGTATTGATTGTTTAATCCTAGAATGATTCTTAATCATTAATCAACCATCTGATCAGATCATAAGCTCTAATGTGTGTGATCTCATAGATCCAAATCTAAATCGATAGCATAGGAATAAATTTTTATACCAATCAAAATGACCATCTAGCAATGATATCCGATGGTCGGATAGGTCGAAGGTGTAGAACACCATCCTTAGAACCCATGTGGATATAGTTTTCATATAATTCATCTCCTTAACCATAATGCTCGTAGGACACCTCAGAGTTCAACTATCAACTCTGATCAGGTTGTCTATATTGTATTTTAAAATATCAAATCTATTTGATGGATTATCTTAGCTAAGATTTTGCTATATTAAAATACAGTGATACATTCTTCTCCAACTCTTGGAGTGGTCAATTCCATCTTGCTTACACTTTGACTTTGCAAGTACTTGATATGCTCAGAAGCTTTCCATTGCTGAATTAGAAATTCAGTTAGTCTAGTACCAAAGCACAGTGAGTTGCTTGCAAGTCACTGAGGTGATCTCTGATCTAAGGGATACTTATACCTATATCCTATCAGAGACATTCTCGATAGCAGAATGCTCTAGAGTTGGTCATGTTCAATGATGATGTACCCATACATCTCACCTGTATGCCATACCAGTGTCTCCACACTCCTTGGTTAAGAGGACAATCAACCTATATGGTATATAGCGACCTATGCTCGATAGATGTTGTTGTCCTAATTAACAGCCTATCATTTGGTCGTGAACAAATTTAAGGACTAATCGATAAATCCTCTCTTTATCGAAACTAAACAGTCCTAAGAACTTTATCACAACAATGGAGTTCATTAGAAGATGTAAACTTATGATGAAAAAGATGCAAAAATATTTTTATTAATTAATAAATTAATTATAATTATAAAATAGCTTAACCATCAATAGACTGATGATTGGCTTTGGGACATAATTTTCAACAACTCCCACTTATCCTAAAGCCACTCGGCACAGTATCTAATATCCATCTTCGACTTATGGTTGTCGAACTTCTTGATTGTCAGGGCTTTAGTGAAGGGGTTGGCTAGGTTCTTCTTTTCATCGATCTTCTGAAGGTCGATGTCACCAAGATCCACGATCTCACGGACCAAATGAAAGTGGCGTAGAATGTACTTTGTCCACTGGTGTACCTTCGGTTCCTTTACTTGAGCTATGGTGCCAGTGCTGTCGCAGTAGAGCAGGATTGGACCATCAATAGAGGATCTAGATCGTGATGAACTTCCTTAGCCACACTGCTTCCTTGCTGCATCTAATGCTGCCATGTACTCTGCTTCAAAAGTCAGCCACTGTGTTTGAAACTTTGGCAGCGGATAACTCCACCATTTGAATAAAGATATATCCCGACATTCTTTTCTATCATATGTCAAATTGAAAGCTGGAGTCTGTTAATCCCATAAGCTTCAGATGACTCACCATTAACTAACCATTGGTTTAGTATTTTTCAGAATGGTTTTAACATCTTCCATATTTTTTTTTAGGGTCAGACTGGTATCTTACTCACCACTCCTACTGAGTATACCACATCTGGTCATATATTTCATTGCATACATAATAGACTCTACTGTCGAAGCATATGGGCTTTTACTCATACGCTCTCTCTCTTCAGGAGTTGTTAGAAAATCCTTTTTAAAGAGAGAATTTTTTTGGCCTATCAGGAGATAGCCATTTTTGGAATTTTCCATGCTGAACCTCTTTAGTACAGTTTGTATATACGTGGACTGGAATATACCAAGCATCCTTTTAGATCTATCCCTATAGATCTTCATCCTAGGATGTAGGATGCTTCACCCAAGGCCTTCATGAGAATACATTACACAACTTTTATTCCATATAGTATGGGGTTATCATTCCCTATTAAGAGAATGCCATTCACGTACAAAATAAGAAATATCACTGCTAGACTATTTGCCCATTTGTAAATGCAGGATTCTTCTCTATTCTTAATGAAGCCATACATTTTGATCACTTTATCAAAATGCATGTTCCAACTCTGAGATGCCTACTTTAATCCATAAATGGATCTTTGAAGCTCTGCACACCTTGGACTATCTATATGATGTGAACCCTTCAGATGTACACATACACTTTCGATAAGCTCTCCATTTAGGAAATCTATCTTCACATCCATCTACCAGATCTCATAGTCTAGATAGGCAGCAATGGCAAGCATGATCCGAATGGACTTGAGCATTGCCACAGGGAAGAACATCTTATCATAGTCAATACCATAATATTGATGATACTCTTTGGCAACCAGATAGGCTTTATAGGTCTCCACCTTTTCATCTGCGCCCCTCTTCCTTTTGAAGACCCATTTACACCCAATGGGTTTAACCCTTTCAGGTGGGTCAACTAATGTCCATACATCATTGACCTTCTAAAATCTATTTTAGATCTCGTGGCTTCTAGCCATTTCTCAGAGTCGGATCTCTGCATCGCATCCATATAAGTGATTGAATTCTCATCATTCTCATCGAGTTCGATGGGATCACCATCCTGGACCAAGAATCCATAGTATCTATCCGGATGGTGCAGTACTCTACCGGATCGCCTTAATGGTGCGGGTTCACTAGGCTTCGAATCTAATCTAATCAAATCCAACTTAGGTTCAATATTTTATGTCAAACTTTCTACTTGTTGAACTTCATCAAGTTCAATCTTAGAGGCAATAGTTCTTTCATCAAGAAACTCCTTTTTCAAAAAGGTTACCCTAAGACTGACGAACACCTTTTATTCATCAGCATACTAGAAATAGTATCCTTTGGTCTCTTTTGGGTACCCTATGAATGTACACTTATCAGACCTAGGTCCAAGTTTGTCTGTAACTAACCATTTGATATAAGTCGGGCACCCCCAAATCCAAAGGTGTGAAAGTGCTGGCTTATGTCCTGTCCATATCTCATATGGGGTTTTAACTATAGACTTACTTGGAATCCTATTTAATAGATAACAAGTCGATTCAAGTGCATATCCCTAGAAGGATATCGGCAAGCTGGCAAATCCCATCATGGATCGGACCATGTCTAACAAAGTTCGATTTCTTCTTTCAGACACACCATTATGCTGTGGTGTTCCAGAAGGAGTCCATTGGGAGAGAATTTCATTCTCTCCTAGATATGTGAGAAACTCACCAGAAAGATATTCTCCTCCTTAGTTAGGCCAAAGAGTTTTAATGCTCTTTCCAGTTTATTTTTCTACTTTACTTCGAAATCGTTTGAACATTTCAAAAGAATCCGACTTATGTTTCATCAGATAGATATATCTATATTTGAATAGATCATCTATGAAAGTGATGAAGTAGATATATCCACCTCTAGCACTTGAGCTCGTTGGTCCACATACATCAATATGTACTAACCTAAGAGCTCATTGGCTCTCTCACCTTTTTCAGTAAAAGGTGACTTGGTCATTTTACCAAGAAGACAGGACTCATAGGTTGAAAGTAATTCACAATCATTGACTTCGAGGATTTCCTCTTGAGTCAACCTGTTTATCCTGTTCTTGTTTATATGACCTAGCCTATAGTGCTATAAGTAGATATCTGATACACTATTTAATCTAGGATGCTTGCCAATAGAATAGACTACATTAACAGATTGTGATAATATATATACACCATTGTTCAATTGTCCATAGAAAGCAGTAACACCATTCATAATGATATTACAAACTCGTTTCTTTATTAAAATTTCATAATTGTTCATTTCCAAAAGACCTATAGAAATAATATTTAAAAAAAAACTAGGACAGAAATGACAATCACTAAGAACAATAGTATGAGATTTAAATACAAGTTTCAAAATTTCTAAAGCTAGAACTAGAACTGATCTTCCATCTCCAATGTTTAGGAATCTCTCGCCTTGCTCGAATCTTTTACTGATCTACAACTCCTGCAATGGATTACAAATATGGTAAGGGCTATCGGTATCCAATACCCAATCAGTAATATCATAAATAGAGAAATTTTAAGGAGTTATCATATAAATACCTTACCCAGCAATAGCTTGCTTCTTTCTCTGCCTGTTCGGATCTAGGGAGGCAATGTACTGAGGACAGTTTCTCTTCCACTGCCCCCATTTTTTGAAAAAGAAGCATTCAGCTTGACTCTTATCGAGCTTGATCTTTCTAGTTTGGCCCTGCACTGATGTCCCAGCCTGAACTGGCACCTTCTTTGTTTACTTTTTCTTATTCTTCTTCCCTTTTCTAAAGGGTTGAGAACCAGAAGATGAACCTCCCACTAAGTTCACTGACTCTTTATGGGGCTGATGATCCTTCTCAAAGTTCTGAAGTAACCCCAGTAAGCTATGGTAGTTTACTTCAGGCTTTGTCATTCTATAATGAGTAACGAAAGGAAGATAGGACTTTAGCAGCGAGTTTAGTATTGCATCTTTTCTAAGTTGTTCATGCAAGAAAAAGTCGAGTTTGCTCAAGCACTCCATCAGCTCAATCATATACAGTACATGATTAGTGATAGAGGCTCCATCCTGCATTCTAGCATTGAAGATGCACAACTAGTCTTGTGCCTCTCAACGTCATCGGATGTGCCAAAAGAATCCTTCAACACTTGGAGCATTTCATTTGACTGAGCTATCTCAAACATGCGATTGAACTCATCGCTCATCATAGTCAGCATAATATAGCGCACCATGGTTCGATCACTGAGCCACTTCTGATAAGTGTCTCTGACTGTTCCACGTGCATTGGCAGCTGGCTCCTCAGGTGCAGGATCTGTCAGCACATATAGGATCCATTCATGCTCTAAGACAATCTTTAACTTTTGGTACCAACAATCAAAATTGGATCCCACTAACTTATCATTGTCCAACAATGATCAGAGCGATAGGGAAGTGGCCATATCTATACAAAGAAAAATCAAAATCTAATTAGTAATTGATTCATTAAACCTAAAGATTTAGACTTTAATCAAAAGGTTTCTCCCACTATTTTATTCAAATTGGTAGCCTCTACCACCAATTCGAGGAATTATCCTAATTTTTTAGTGGATACTAGAATCCACATAGACTATACACGAGTCCAACTTTGGTTGGCCCACCCATGTACACCTAAGGATAGGTTCATAACCAATTATTTCTTTAAATAATTTTTAGTAATTAAATTTTACCCCAAGCCCTGATCAGTTGGCTTTGGCCTTCTCAGAAAAGGATCCAGTTAGATCCAACCATTAACATGACCATATTTTGCCCATCCAACCAATGAATGATCAGGCCCAACTTTGGTTGGCCCACCTGACCACCATTTAGAAAGATGTATCCAAGAGATCATATAATGAATGATAATTCTATCAATCGATAAGCACCAGGCCTTTGGGCCTCCAATGATTATCCAACTGATGGACTTATTATCATCCACTTTAATGAAAGGTTATGATCCAGTTATCATATAACTATTTCATTTTAGGAACCTAATAATTTTAGAGGATTTAATTTATAGAAGTAAGTAGTTCAGATTAACCAACTTGTCATGATCCTTCCACTAGCTTCATCAAGTCAGCTTAAGGAAGATCATTAATAGACTGATTTAGAAGCACCTAAATCAGTCAAACTAATTTACCTAGCTGACATGGGTCAGCTCGAATAGTTAAGCGATCTGATCAAAATATAATCTCTTCAAGATGCCAGGTAAGTTCGATCAATGGAAGGGTATGCTAGGCTTGCCTTAGACACCATCAAAAATGACCAGGTAAGCGAGCTGCCAATTAAAAACCACTGGTTTGATTTATCTTAGACACCAACTAGTTAAATTAGTTTCAATTAGATCAACCTAACAGTTCATGCTAGACCGCATAGCCAAGAATCAAGTCCATCTTGGATCTTGTTAAAGACATGGACTTGACCAACTACAACTATTGCAATTGATCTAGAGAATCCTTGACCTAATCTAAGACAACAATTGATTAGATTTAGTCAATTCTCTAATTAAGTCCATTCTTTAATCTAACCCTAGGTCTAACCCAATTAATGGACCTAATCTCCACTAATCCATTAACCCAATGTGTTATGATTCGTGTCATAGGATCTTCAATTTATAATCCTAGAACCTAATCAAACAACTTCTTAATTCTTAATTAAGTTTTGGACTATGGGTTGGGGTTTGGCTTTTCGAAAATAGTTATCATATTTGTAAAATATTTTTACAATATGGTTCTATCAACCAAGTTGCATGTTTGATTTATAATCAATATGCAAGTAACATAAATATGAATCTACTTTAGATCTAATCTAAACATGTTTATGTAATTAAAATAGATTTAATAATAATCAATCATAAATTTTTCTAGATCAAATCTAACATATTTATGAAGATTAAACTTAGATTAAAATATTTTTAATCAGATCATAAAATTTTTTAGATCTAATTTAAAATTTTATGATCAATATTTTAGATCAGCACGTACTAGGATAACCTATTCACTATAAGGGGTAAATCTTACAGCAGGACAACCTTATGACATTCCATGCAATCTAAAATATTTTATTTTTAGATATAAAATTATTTTAAATCTATTAAATTATAAATAAAATTAGATCAAATCTAATAAATTTATGATTAGAGTCAGATCATCACGAACTAGGACAACCTATTCACTGTAAGGGATAAACCTTACAGCAGGACAACCTTATGGCAGTTCGTGAGATCTGAATATCTTTTTAATTTTAGATTTATTAATTAGATTATAAATTAGATCTAGTCTAAGAAATAATCTAAACATGCACAAAAATCATGTAACAACAACCTTGCTCTGATACAAATCGAAGGTTCTTGATCTAGGGTTTTACAGGTAGTCCTAAAACCTTTTCAAGATCCTACAGCAAAAGACTTAAATAAATTAAATATTTATTTAAATAAATATATAAATATCTAGATCTTAAATCTATTACATGATCAAGGTATGATATTAAATCAAATATTAAAATCAAACAAAAAAGAAAAGGTTGATCAAATCAACCTAGATCTATACTACATCAAATGTAGGTATGAAGTTTATAGATCATATTTATTACCTGAGCAAGTTAGATGTTCTAAATTATTGATCTGAGCTTGAGAATGAAATCATGAGACACACACGCATCCAGCCTCTAGGAGTCATCCACACGAATCTACGATCTCTGATCTGAAGTTCGATGCAGGAAATCAGCACAGCATGCTAGTACTATGCCAATCCTTCTTCGATAGTTGATCCGATGCTCCCTTCTTCAAAATTTGGATTCTTCAAAATATGATAAGGAAGATGAGAGTTTACTGATCTAAGACTCTCTTTGAAAAAACTTAAAAAAAGGAGGAGAGATTGAAAATAAAATAGCCCTAGAAGAAGACCCTCTTCTTCTTCTCTTTTCTCTCACCTAGACACCTAGTTTGGTGCCTATGGAACCCCCATGCCCAAGGATCCTCTTCCTTTGATTTTTGCACACCCTAAACCTCTTCTAAAGCTCTATATTTTATTAAAAAATTAGAATAAAATTCATCCAATAAATAGAGAAAAAGAAGAGTCCAAGTTAGATCAAAATCCTAGACTAGGAATGTCCAAACATGGAAAGTTGTTGGGGTGCCCAACTCTTGCGCGCCTCCTCCATAATTATTGGCATGGACCAGCAAGGGAGGGTGCACAAAAAAGAATATTATTTTCATAGAATAAGAGAAGAATTAATTAAAAGAGGGGGCGGCACTCATGGGAAGGTGTTTTGGTCAATAAGGATTCTATCTCATAGAATCCTAAGCAAAACTAACTCCTCTTTTGACTTGGTCTTCCAACAAATTACCTTATGAGAAAAGAAGGAGAGAAAGAGAGCATAAGAAGCCATGGGAGTGGAGAATTTTCACATAAGAAATAAAACAAAAAGGGTATGGGGCATCAGGATTAAGTGGCGTAAGTGATAGGGAGTCCTAGTCACACTAGGACTCCTATTTTGACTTGGTCAAATAAGATCTTTTAGCTAAATAAAATCAAGATTAAACCAATCCAATTAAATAAGGCCCTAACCCATTTAAAGACTTAATTAAATTAGATTAAATCAAATTTAATTTTGATTTATTTTCTAATCAAATTAAAAAATTAGGTTAATCCGAGTCCTAGTTAGACTAGGACTAGTTCTTCCTTGTACTTGGCTTATCCAATAAACCAATTGAACTTGACCCAATCAAGCCCAAACTAAATCTAATTAAATTATATTTAATTAGACTTAATCTCAATCTATTGGCTTAATCAAATTAAGCAAATTAGCAATCCAATTGTTAATCAATCCTTCTACAATACTTGCACTAGATTAAACACCAATCGTACTGATTGTTTAAGCCTAGAACGATTCTTAATCATTGATCAATCATCCGATCAGATCATAAACTCTAATGTGTGTGACCTCATAGGTCTGAATCTAAGCTGATGGTATAAGAATAAATTTTTATATCAATCAAAATGACCATCTAGCAATGATATCCGACGATCGGATAGGTCGAAAGTGTAGAACACCATCCTTAGAATCCATGTGGATATAGTTTTCATATAATTCATCTCTTTAACCACAATGCTCGTAGGACACCTTAGAGTTCAACTGATCAGGTTGTCCATATTGTATTTCAAAATATCAAATCCATCTAATGGATTATCCTGGCCAAGATTTTACTATATTGAAATACAGTGATATATTCTTCTCCAACTCTTAGAGTGGTCAATTTCATCTTGCTCACACTCCAACTTTGCAAGTACTTGACTGTGCCCAGAAGCCTTCCATTACTAAATTAAAAATTTAGTTAGTCCAGTACGAAAGCACAGTGAGTTGCTTGCAAGTCACTGAGGTGATCTTAGGTCTAAGGGATACTTATATCTATATCCCATCAAAGACATTCTCGATAGTAGAATGCTCTAAAATTGGTCACGTTTAATGATAATGTATCCATACATCTCACCTATATGCCATACCAGTGTCTCCACACTCCTTAATTAAGAGGATAACCAACCTATATGGCATATAATGATCTATACTTGATAGACATTATTGTCCTAATTAACAGCCTATCATTTAGTCGTGAACAAATTTAAGGACTAATCAATAAATTCTCTCTTTATTGAAACTAAACAGTCCTAAGGACTTCATCACAATAATGGAGTTCATTAGAAGATGTAAACTTATGATGAAAAGGATGTCAAAATATTTTTATTAATTAATAAATTAATTATAATTACAAAATAGCTCAACCATTAATAGGCTGATGATTGACTTTGAGACATAATTTTCATCACCTGAAACCCTAAGATTTTGTTACATATTTTAGTCATGAACCCAAACTTAATTAAAATTTAGAATTATGAAATTAATTAGATCTAAAAATTATGAATTTTTAGATCTAAGATATCTTCATAAAATTGGGTTCGAGCTTGGATAGCTCAATTTGGTCTAGCGGTTGATCAAACTGAATCAAGAGTTGGTTAGGTAGGATCAAAGAAAGCTTAGAATTGACCAGCCTAGTAGGATTAAGTCTGGGTCAAGATCAAATCATATTGAGATATGAATCAATCAAGTCAAGACCTAATTTGGCTCCATGGTTCAAGCCTGGATTGTAGGCTAATCCGATTGGTTCTGATTCGATAATTTGATATCTAAGATAAGTCAAACAAATATGATTAACTAATTTTTAATTAAAAGCTACTCAACTTGAATGCATTCTTATTGAGTTAATGACATATCCCTTCTACCGATCTTACTTACCTGGTCATTTGTGTCGATCCAATTTTGATTTAAGATGGCTAATAATTCAAGCCAATCCATGCCACTAGATTAGTCATAATTATTATGACTAAGTCAAGTCAAGTTTAAAGAGACTTAAATTAAATCTTCCTAAGAAAATATTAAGTCAAGGTCTTCCACCATTATAGATGTGTAGGCCCTTTGCAGGGTTGATTGTTCTTGATTGGATACAGTGATTCAGTTGCACCAAAAAGACGTAATCATATCTATTAGGCATTGGATGCTACAGGTTGGAGGATGGATTGGATTTAATATTTCGGATATGATGAGAGATCAAATCAGAAATTCAATTCATGCAAATGGTGAGTCTGACTTAACTAAGGAGTGGAGCAATATTCTAAGCACGGTGAGCTTCATGAATTAGAGATCAGGATTAAGTGCACCATGATTAGAGAATCATTGGATAAGAGTTGTCCACTTATCTATTGACCCATTACCAATAACTATTAAGGTGGTGAGCCAATCGGTGGGACCGCGTCATCCATTAGAAATCAATAATCACGAAGATTTTCATATCTCTACCAAGAAAGTGTAGGGAACCGAGTAAATAGTGCAAGTCTAATTTATTTAAAAATAAAATTTTTAAATAAATTGGTTAAGTCTAATTATAAAATCTAACTAAAAATTTTGACTTTCTATAGAAAATTATCTACATCCAACCCACTAGCCCATATCCTGGACACCCATAGATTGACCGGACCCAACTACAAGGATTGACTCCAAAACTTTAAAATAATTTTGAGTTCTGAGAAGTTGACTCATGTGTTGGAATAGGATCCTCCTACTTTACCAGCACGTCTGTCCGCTGATCAAAGAGCATCTCTACAAAAATGGATAGATGAAGATAACAAAGTATTACATGTTGGGCTCAATATCTGATGAGCTCCAAGACCAACATGAAGACATTAGGACTAGCCACCAAATGTCAGCTTACCTGCAAGAGTTATTTGGTGAACAGAATCACGCAGCCAAATATCAAGTCACTAAGAGACTTTTTAAGGCTCAGATACGTGATGGGTAGTTGATCCATGATCATTATCTGATGATGATCAAGAACTTAGAAGAGCTTGAGAAGCTCTATGTCAAGTTAGATTAGGATCTACATATTGATATAATTCTATAATCTTTGATTAATGCATATGGACAGTTCATCATGAACTTCCATATGCATAAACTTCAAAATACCTTGGCTGAACTTATGAACATGCGGTTTACTACTGAGCTCTCTATGAAAGGTTCAAAGAGCTCAGTGCTTGCTGTAGAGCAAACTTCTTCCAAGAGAAAGTTTTTTTGGAAAGAAGAAGAAGACTACGAAGAAGCAGAAGGTGGAAGATAGGAAGAAAAAGAAGGTAGAGTCGAAGAAGAAGATCGCCGACAAGAAAAAATATTTTCATTGCAACACTAATGGCCACTGAAGCAGATCTGCCCTCTTTACCTGGCTAGCCTAAAGAACAAGAAGAAGGCAGGTCCTTCTGGAGGTATACTCGTTATGGAATCGAATCTTATGACTTCTTCTACATCCAGTTAGATGCTTGACTCTAGTTCTAGTGCTCACTTGTGCACTTCTATGTAGGATCTTGAAGATAGCAGAAGGCTGAGGGATGGTGAGATGATCCTATGCATCGAAAATAGAGCAAAAGTTACTACTATGGCCATGGAAATCTACCCTCTTTGACTATCGTCAGGATTAGATTTAGTTCTTAGAGACTATTTTTATGTGCCTGCAGCAAGTAAGAATTTAATTTCTATTTCATGTTTAGCATATGAAGGCTATGTAATTAATTTTTTTAAGGACCATTGTAATATTCTTTATAAAAAAAATAAAATTATAAGTGATTTTTTTATAAATGATCTCTATTAGTTACACATTGATGTTTCTATTTTTAATATCAAGCAAAACATGAATGCCAAAGGATCAAAGCGACCTAGGGATAGTCTAAATGATAGGTATCTTTGGCACCTTAAGCTATTCATATAGCTGAAGATAGGATTAATAAATTGGAGAAATTCAGACTATTGAGTCTGTTGACTTTCGAATCATATCTAATTTATAAATCATGCCTTTATGACAAAATGACCAAGCTTTCTTTTGTAGGACATGAAAAAAGGGCTACAGACCTACTTACCCTAATACATACTAATGTGTGCGGCCCATTTAATATGCCGACTAGAGATAATTATGTCTACTTTATCATCTTTATCGATGATCTATCTCGATACGGATATGTATATTTGATGCAACACAAGTCTGAAGCCTTTGAAAAGTTTAAGAATTTTAGACTCGAAGTAGAAAAATAAATAAAAAAATTCATTAAGATTCTTCGATCAGATCGAGGAGGCGAATATCTTAGTTGGAAATTTCTAGATTATCTTAAGGACAATGGCATAGTCTCTCAATGGACTCCACCTGGAATGCCTCAACTCAATGAGATTTTAGAATGGAGAAATCAGATCCTATTAGATATGGTTCGATCCATAATGAGTTTCACGAACCTCCCTAAGTTTCTTTGGAGATATAGTCTAATGACTGCTATATATTTATTGAATAGGGTTTTCTCTAAAATTGTTCCTACCATACCATATGAGATATGGCATGGTAAGAAATCAAGTCTGAGTCATCTCAAAATTTGGGATTGTCTGGCTCATGTCAAAAGACAACAGACGGGCAAATTAGAGTTTAGGTTCTTTAAAGCTTGATTTATTGGATATCCTAAAGAGTCATTAGGATATTATTTCTATTTTCTAAAAGATCACAATGTGATTGTGAGTCGACATGCCATCTTTTTTGAAAAATAGTTTATTCAAGATGGTGGCATCAAAAGACAAATTAGGCTCGAGGAGAAAGTCTCCTAAGAGCCACGAGCTAGAAACCTATGGAATTCAATCAGATTGAGCCAACCCAGACACTATCTCCTCCATCTCATAGATCAAGTAGAATTTTTCATCCTCTTGAAAGGTACTTAGGTACTATCTCAGAGAACATAAAAAAATATTCCTCATAAGAAATAGGATTCATGGTGATGATCCCAAAAACTATGACAATGTGATATTAGATATCGACTCCGAGAAATGGTTAGAGACAATGAAGTTAGAGATTGACTCAATGCGTTCAAACCAAGTCTAGATCTTGGTAGACCACTTGAAGGTATAG
Organism: Cocos nucifera; assembly: GCA_006176705.1. Classification (NCBI taxonomy): domain Eukaryota; kingdom Viridiplantae; phylum Streptophyta; class Magnoliopsida; order Arecales; family Arecaceae; genus Cocos; species Cocos nucifera. The sequence goes on along the minus strand of QRFJ01000842.1, from coordinate 233,807 downwards.
TATCTATTAGTTATAAATGGATCTTCAAGAGAAAAATAGGTGCTGATGGGAATCTAGAGACATTCAAAGCAAGACTCATAGCGAAAGGATATAGTCAGCACGAAGGTATTGATTATCAGGATAATTTTTTGTCAGTAGCCATGCTCAAATCCATCCGTACATTTCTTACTATTACAGCCTATTTCAATTATGAAATATGGTAGATGGACGTGAAAATGACGTTCTTAAATGGATATCTTGAGAAAGATATCTATATAGAACAGCCACTAGGTTTCACATCCAGTGATGATGATCATAAGGTATATAAACTGCAAAGATCCATATATAGACTTAAGCAAGCATTTCGAAGCTGGAATGCTAGTTTCAATGATGTAATCAAATCATTTGGATTCATCAAAAATGAGAAAAAGCTCTGTATTTTTGAAAAGATCAGTGGGAGCGCTGTTGTCTTCCTCATACTATACGTGGATGACATCCTCCTAATTGAAAATGATATTTTCATATTGACTACAGTCAAAATATGATTATCTAAAGAGTTCTCTATGAAAGATCTAGGAGAAGCATCCTTTATTCTGAAAATTAAGGTCTATAGAGATAGACCGAATAGGATGCTGGGTCTCTCACAAAAGATGTACATAAAGGAGGTGCTAAAGAGGTTCAGCATCAAAAACTCCAAGAGGGGTTTAGTGTCCTTTAGACATGGCATTCATCTCTCTAAAAAGTTGTGCCCTAGCACACCTAAGAAGATTGAATGCATGAGTAAGATCCCTTATGCTTCGGCAATAGGGAACCACATGTATGCCATGCTATGTATATGACCTAATATTATCCATGCTGTGAGTGTCACAAGCAGGTATCAGTCAAATCCAGGTGAAGAGCACTAGACTTTTGTGAAATGTATCCTTAAGTACTTGAGAAGGACTAAGGATATGTTTCTAATTTTTGGTAATGGAGAACTCCAGGTCTAGGGGTATACAGACTCGAATTTTATATCCGATATAGATGATTGAAAGTCGATATTTGGAAGTCTATTTATTTGTAATGGTGGAGCTGTCAATTAGAAGAGTTTCAAGCAGACAGTGATAGCAGACTCCACCATAGAAGCAGAGTACATCGCTGCATCGAAGGCTGCAAAAGAGGCATTCTGATATAAAAGATTTACCGCAGAGCTTGAACTGATGCCATCAGATACCGTCCCTCTATACTGTGACAACAATGGTGCCATAGCCCTATCTAAGAAGCTGATGTCTCACCAAAAATTCAAGCACATCGAGCGGCGATACCACCTCATCTACGATTACCTCGAGAAGGGATACGTCAAGGTCAAGAGAGTCGACATTGCAGATAATGCGATTGATCTGCTGACAAAGTCATTGAGCCAGCAGAAGATCCAAGCCCATTTTGAGAAGATGGGACTTAGATAATATGACTGACCTGCTGACAAAGCCATTGAGCCAGCAGAAGATCCAAGCCCATCTTGAGAAGATCGAACTGAGATTTGTAGTCAATTAGCTTTAGGTCAAGTGGGAGTTTGTTAGATGCGTGCCCTAGAAGCCAAATTGGCTAAACACTTCTAAGAACAATTTTATAATTTTTTACTATAAATTAATAAAAAAATTATTTTCTATTATAGTATGTATTTAAAGTATCTATGATACATCCTTTGAGTTAATGGTAATGATAATTCATATTTTTAAGAGTTGAAAATTTAAGACATGAATTTTCATAATTAACTCATAAACTACTCCCGACCGTAGGATCATCACGAGGATGGTGATCAATATGGAAGGTTGGTGTACTATCGCTTTCTTTAGGATAGATGAGTCTTGAGTCTATAGGTATGGAGAATACCAGAGCAATAGTACAGGTACTCGTTAGAGAATGAGGGCACTGAGCATGACCACCTCGAGCAGTCATAAAAGAAGTCTACCTTCTCATGTCAATGACTGGCTCGATGCTATAGTGGTGTGTGTCTAGTTCTTTGATCTGAGATGCATCGACAGTTTATCTTGAGGGTGTTATTAGTTTGACTATACCATAACTCAATCTCCTAGCCATTCAAAATCTTGAGGTGTATGTTGGCTATAGCATGTTCATTATAAGGAACTTGGATTGCACACTAATAGAAAGATCTATCTACCTCGGTAGATGAGGAGTAGCTCTATGATAATCATGAGATTGAGTCCTTAAGTCCCATGGCCATGACAGTGTGAAGATGAAATAGAAAGACTTTTTTATTAGGAATTTCACATCGAACTCAAATCGAATGATCTATTCATATGATAGGATGTTGGGTTTGACGAGTTCACCTTAACCCTAATCCTTATCAGGACTCAAGATAGAAGAACCTAATCACACAAGTAGCTTGCACTAAGAGGTTTCATTTTTAGTTCTGATGGAATTGCCACCATATACTTATTAGGTGTCATTGGTGGATTTTGAGAGCAATTAGAATGATTTTGATGATCGATCATTCTAATTGTATGAATCAGAAAAGTTTTGGTCCATCGAAAGGTGTTTCGATGATATTGATGATAGAGATTGTGACATGTCTTATTACCATACAAAACTTAACCTAACTAGATCATACAAATAAGGGTTTGGGTCTAGATATCATCAATTAAGCTAATCCAGTTCGATTGATTTGGATTAGATCCAATTAGGTTCAAGGTAATCATGCTAATACATGATTGAGCCCGGCTTTCTCCTTTTGTAATCTTTTTGATTCATCGCAATCGAGTTAAATTTAATTTGACTCATTTTTGTATCTTGAATGGATTTATTTTCATCTAACTAAAATCAGTTCAGATTAGATTAATTATAAAAATTAAATCCATTCCTAGTGCAATTGGACTGGGGTCAAAAGTTGACCTATTTGAGGGAATTGAGGGTCACTTGATCAGATACTTCTAGAAAATTTTGTAGAATTCATTTTGCTTTGATTTTTGGATATGTGATAGGACTCAAGACATGATATGGTTGTGCCAAATTTTGTGATTTATGGTGGTGTTTTGACTAGATTTTGATATAGTTTGATTTGGATCAAACTCTTGAGAGAAGAGTCTTAGGTGCAATGGACTCTTTCTTATCTTCTCATGTTGCCAATTTTTAGAGGGATTTTTGGCATAAAAACTAGATGGAGATCTGGTGTTTGACATGGAGATTAATCCCTAATGTCCCTTTAAATCAAATAATAGGTTATTTGGTCAAGGTGGAACTCTAGATGGCGCATAAGCTTTAAACCCCTTCTCATGCCATTGTGTATCGCATCACACAAAATAATTTTCCATGCCCAAGTGCTATCACCCCTATCATATCCCATGCCCCCTCTAATCCTCTCTCTCTTCCTCTTCTACATGCTAAAAGTTAGGCACAAATTAGAGAAGAAGGTCCAAGAATTTTGGCACAAGATTCAGCATCTATGCAATGGTGTTCGTGAGACGGACGGGCTACCTTCAGAAATTATTTTGAAGGACTTACAGATCAGATTTAGATCTGATCTATTGAAAAAAGATTCATGAGGAGAAAATGTCCAGATCCTACCTAAGTGGATACTGGTAGAGGCCAAATGCGTGCGTGGCTCCTTCCAGAACCTCAGAAACAATCAAGATCATTGTAGGATAATTAGATTATCCAATCAGATACTTGAAATAAAATTTGATTTAATTTTATTTTAATTTTAATATTAGATCACCTCGATCAGATCTAAGAACTCTTAGATCTGATCAGATCATAAAAATTTTTGTAGAAAAATCTATCTCAGATCTGTATGATCCTATGATGGAAAATAAGATTTTCCCTTCACCTCTGCCCCAGCCACCCGCACCACACAACCTCCCGCCCATTCCCCCTCCCCGCCAAGTCCATAGCTTCAACCCCCTTGTATAAATGAAATTAAAAAAAATGAGAAAATCCTTACCTTTGAATCCGTGTGGATCGAGGGTGAAGCCGAGAAACAAAGGGGAGTGGGAGTAGCAGCAATGGCGATGTAGTGCCGACGATGGGGGGTTGCACGAGGACGATGAAGAATTGATGGCAAGAGAGAGAGAGTGAGAGAGCCGAGGGAGAGAAGGAGCATGATCAAAGACAAAAATGGAGGAAGAAATAGGAGGGCGGGAGTGGGTTCAGCGGGAGACGAAAACGGAGGAGGGAAGTGGAGAAAAGAGTTTCGACTTTGTTTTTTTTTTTAAATATTTATCGATGTAAAATTTGCATTGGTGAAGAGCATAATTACTTATGCAAAAATTTTCTGTTGGCAAATGAACTATTTACCTACACTAATTTAGTGTCGACAAATTTTTTATAAAAATTAAAAAATTAATATAAAAGTTTAACCATTTTTCGATGCTACGTTAGCGTAGGCAATTAACTTAATTATCTACACAAACATAAGCATCAGCAAATAACCTCTTTACCTATGTAATATTTGCATAGATAAATAATTTTCTTTTTTATTCTTTTGTAAACTATTTGTCGGCACTAAATTTGCGTAGGTAAATGATCTCTTTACCTACTCAAATTTAGTATCGATAAATATTAAACTATTTACCAATGCTAACATGCATAGGTAAATAGGGCATTTACCTATATAAGAATAGAGCATTGATAATTTAGCTTTTACCTATGCAAATATTATGTTGGAAAATAATTTTATTTTTTATTATTTTATTTTCATAAAATATTTGCTTTCTCCAGCCCAACATAGTAGTGGGCATACAAAGACAATCTCAAGTAAGCTGAGCGGGGGAAAGGTGGTGCGTAGTATAGAGCTAGGTAGAGCAAAGTTGAGGGAGAGTAGAGGCGGTAGCGGTAGTGGGGATATAAAGATTGTTTCGAGTGGGCTAAATTTTTTTTCTAGTTTTCTCTGAATATGGTATAATTTTAAAATTTAAAGCACATCTTCACTGTTCATTATCTAAATAATTATTATTAAAGTATCATCATAAAAGTCTATCTCGATCACATAGCCCTAACTATATCGATTAATAAAATTTGATTTTGATGGCCAAAAACGATCACATGATGATCTGATAAATAGAGACTACCGATGGATTCAAAAATTTATAGCAATGATCTTAGTGATATTTATAGCATACTATTAAAATTTTACTTCAATTAAACATCATTACCATGGTCAATTTCGTACGGGATGATTTTGACCATTAAATAAAAAATGAGTGATCAAAAGGCCAAACGACGTCCGATTAAGATAATTTTTTAGATAAATGATCTTTGTTACTACTTTCATCACTTATATGGTGGTGATCGTAAAATTCAAACTATATGTATATTAACCATCCATATTAAGTAGATCTTATAAAAAAATAAGTATAATTACTTTAGGACCTTAAGAATGAGTATCAAGAGATATATAATTTTAGATCATTCATATACATGTGGTTTGAATTTTATGATCATCATTATACAAATGATCAAAGTAGTAACAAAGATCATTTATCTAAAAAATTGGATGTCATTTTGCCCTTTGATCACTAGTTTTTCATTTAATAGCTCAAATCATTCCATGCTAAATTGATCATGATAATGATGTCTGATTGAAGTAAAATTTTGATGGTATGCTACAAATATCATCAAGATCATCATTGCAAGTTTTTAGATCCATCAATGATCTTTATCTATCAGATCATCATGCGATCGTTCGTGGCTATGAAAATTAAATTTTATTGATCGACATAGCTAGACCTACCTGATCGAAGTAGACTTTTATAATAATATTCTAATAATAATTATTTAGATAATAAATGATGAAGATAAAATTTAAATTCTAAAATTATATCAATAAATTATTTATGAAAAAAATTAATTAAAAAAATTATCGGTGCAAAATTTGCATAGGCAATAATCCTATTTACCTACGCTTTTATCTTGCATAGGTAATAAGCCTCATTATCTATGCTAACCTAGCATCAGAAAATGGTTTTACTTTTTATTATTTTTTATTTTTGTAAAATATTTGTTGATGTAAAATTTGCATAGCCAATGAGGCTTATTGCCTATGCAAATTTTACATCAAAAAATATTTATTTATTTATTTTTTTATTTTGGTAAACTTTTTCAATGCTAAATAAGCATAGGCAATGAGGTTAATTGCCTGCGTTTCAGTTTTGCATAGGCAATTACCTTATTTCCTATACAAATTTAGCATCAACAAATAATTTATCAAAATAAAAAAATTAATAAAAAAGGCATGAAGATGTGGATTAGGGGTGAAGCCAAGTAGAGCGGGGCTGGCACAGCAGCAAGGATCGGCAGTGATGGTCGGATGAAGCAAAGCAAAGTGGGGGTGGTCGATGCACGGTGTGGAGGTGGAGCAGAGCAGAGGAGTCAGCGGTGGGGGGCAGTGGCAGTAGCGATGATAGTGGCAGCAATGGTGAGCATTGATGGCAAGAGAGGGAGTGAGAGAGCCGATGGAGAGAGGGAAAGCGATCGGTGATAGATGGGTTTGGTGGGGAAAGGAGGAAGAAATGGGAGAAAAAATGGAGATGGATTTAATGAAAGTGGATTCGATGGGAGATAAAAATGGAGGAAAAGGGTTTCGGTGACACTGATATAGCATTGCTATTTTTTTTTTGCAAAGTATTTATCAATGCAAATTTTTTGTAGGTAAAGAGAAAAATTAGCATCGACAAATGACCTCTTTACCAATGCAACATTTGCATAAGTAAATAATTTTTTTTTATTTTTTAGTAAACTATTTGCTGATGCTAAATTTGCGTAGGTAAATGATCTCTTTACCTATGCAAATTTAGCATCAATAAATATTAAACTATTTACCAATTCTAACATGCATAGGTAAATAGAACAATCACCTACATAAAAATAAAGCATTGATAATTTGGCTCTTTACCTATGCAAATATTACATCGATAAATAATTTTATTTTTAATTTTTTTTATAATATATTTGCTTTCTCCAACCCAATATAGTAGTGGGGATACAAAGACTATCTCAAGCAAGCTGAGTGGGAGAGAGGTGGCATGTGGTATAGAGCTAGGTAGAGCAAAGTAGAGGGAGAGCGGAGGCGGCGATGGTAATTGGGATGCAAAGATTATCTCGAGTGGGTTAAGTTTTTTTTCTAGTTTTCTCTGAATGTGATATAATTTTAGAATTTAAAATCCATCTTCATCATTCATTATCTAAATAATTATCGTTAGAGTATTGTTATAAAAGATCACCTCGATCCGATAGCCTTAGCTATGTGGACCAATAATATTTGACATGCTAAGACTATCGGATCGAGACAATCTTTTACGACGATACTCTAACGATAATTATTTAGATAATAAATGATATAGATAGACTTTAAATTTTAAAATTATATTCATAAATTATTTAGATAATAATAAATTATTTATGAAAATAAAAAATTTAATAAAAAAAATATTTGTCAATGCTAAATTAGCGTAGGTAATGAGGTTAATTACCTACGCAAGATGGAAGCATAGGCAATTGGCTTATTACCTATGCTAATTTAGCATCGATAAATTATTTATAAAAATAAAAAAATAATAAAAAATATTTACTAATGCTAGTTTAGCATAGGCAATAAGCTTAATTACCTATACAAGACTTAAGAGTATGTAATTAGACTTATTATCTATGCTAATTAAGCATCAGCAAATTATTTATAAAAATTAAAAAAAAATTAAAAAATATTTACTAATGCTAATTTAGCATAGTAAATAAGTCTAATTACCAATGCAATATGTAAGCATAGAAAATTAGTCTTATTGCCTACAGTGATTTAGCATCGATAAATTATTTATATAAATAAATAATTTAATAAAAAAATATTTATCAATACTAATTTGAGTAATAGAAAATAAGGCTAATTAACTATGTAAGCAATAAGGCGTAGGGCCAATTAAGTCTAATTACCTATGCTATATTTAGCAATCAATAAATGTATTTATAAAAATAAAAAAAAATTAATAAAAAATATTTATTGACGTAATCTATGCATAGGCAATAAGCCAATTAACCTACGTAATATAGTAAGCATAAAAATTAAGTCCTTATATTTATGGCTAATTTACATCAATAAAGTTATTGATAAAATAAAAAAATTAATAAAAAAATATTTTTCGATGCTATTTAAGTAGAAAATAAGAACTAATTACCTATGCAAGAAATAAGCATAGGTAGTGTATGTCTTATTTTCTAATGCTAATTTAGCATCGATAAATTATTTCATAAAAATAGAAAATATTTAATAAAAAAAGATAAAATATTTATCGATGCTAATTTAGCATAGGCAATAAGCCTAATATACCGGGGTACATAAGTATGATAAGCATGGGTAATTAGTCTTATTTGCCTCCATAAAATTTAACGTTGATAAAATGTTTTTTATCAACAAATTAAAAGAAATTAAGATCATCCATTATCGATGCTTTGGTTGTAAATATGAATACTATTCGTTACGTTCAAAATAAATTATATATTTAAACGAGTTTTACTCTTATATCAATAGCTAATCATGTTAATTATCCCAACATTTAACTTTTTGCGCCAGCTAATTGTGGCTCTTACCGTATGCAAAAATTTTGTGTAGATTAAATTTTGCATCGATAAAACCACTATTTTTATAGTGTGGCTTGTAGGACATATTTTCTTTTATGTTTGGTGTTGATTCGATCGTCGAAAGTAACTGCCAGTAATCCAGCGGGCTTTTAAATGAGTTTGAGGAGGATTCAAGCTTTATATGTATT
>QRFJ01000842.1:177140-225065 GCA_006176705.1 Cocos nucifera | reverse complement strand
TGACAGTTTATCTTGAGGGTGTTTTAGTTTGACTATACCATAACTTGATCTTCTAGCCATTCAAAATCTTGAGGTGTATGTTGGCCATAGCATGTTCATTATAAGAATTGGATCACACTAATAAAAGATCTATCTACCTCGGTAGATGAGGAGTAGCTCTATGATGATCATGAGATTGAGTCCTTAAGCCCATGACCATGGTAGAGTGAAATAATGTTTTTTTATTAGAATTTTACATCAGACTCAAATTGAATGATCTATTCATATGATAGGATGTTGGGTTTGACGAGTTCACCTTAACCCTAATCTTATCAGGACTCAAGATAGAAGAACCTAATCACACAAGTAGTTGCACTAAGAGGTTCATTTTTAGTTCTGATGAATTGCCACCATATATTATGAGATGTCATTGGTGGATTTTGAGAGCAATTAGAATGATCTTGATGATCGATCATTCTAATTGTGTGAATCAAAAAAGTTCTGATCCATCGAAAGATGTTTCATGATGTCGATGATAAAGATTACGACATATTCTATTATCATACAAAACTGAATCTAACTAGATCACACAAACAAGAATTTAGGTTTAGATATGATCAATTAAGCTAAACCCATTTTGATTGATTTGGATTAGATCAAATTAGGTTCAAGAAAATCGTGCTAGCATATGATTGAGCCTAACATTCTCCTTTTGTAGTCTTTCTAGTTCGTCTTGGTTGAGCCAAATTATTTTGGATTCATTTGGAAACCCTATATAGATTTATCCTATTTTGACTAGAGCTTGTCCAGTTCAGAAAAGAGTTATCTTAATTCATCAGATGAATTTAAGATAATACCTACCAATTCCTATCACTTGTCATTTCCTATTTTGGATAAGGGTCAATAGTTGACCCTGGACATTTGGACATAGGGCCATGTGGCATGTGCCCATTAGAGAGCATCTGGGGAGCATGTCCCCATGCTAAAGGAGGACTCAAAGATGGTGCACACCCACCCTTGGCGTGCGCCCATGAGGATAAGAGGAGTCCCATGTAGATGGGACTCAAGGGTTGCTTGATGAGATCAAATTATTGGGCGCCAAGGATTTTATCCCTATCTATTTATGGCCTACCTTTGGAGGGTTTTAAGGGGACTCTCATCTCATTGGATTAGATGTGTTGGCACCATCAATCAGATTTAGATCTGATTAATCCGAGCAATTGGATTAGTCAGACCTGTGTGGCACTACATAGTGCAGTAGGGTCTATTTAAACACTTGCTGCACCTAGGGTTGATTTTGATCCCCATCTCCATGCCAGAAGGTGCTACCACCCCCTCTTTTCCATGCCCTCTTATCATCCTCCTCTTCATCTTCTCTACGTCCAAGAGTTGGACATTAAATCAGCAAGGAAGATCCAAATATATTGGCACAAATCAGGCAGAGAGACATCCGTGTTCGTGAGAAGAGCACATTGCTTTCAAGTTTCATTTGAAGGTTCTACAAATCAGATATATATCTGATTTTTGAGATCTGATTCAGAAGGAGAAGAGACCTAGAACCAACTTGAGTGGATACCGGTAGAGGCTAGTTGTGTGTGTGGTTTGAACCAAAACTTCGGGTGCAGCAAATCACCGACAGGATAATTAGGTCACCCAATTAGGTACATAAATCATATCTAATTTAATTATAATTTTAGATTTAATATCAGATCATTAGGATTAGATTTGATTAGATTGAATAATTTTTTTTGAGGAAAGTCCATTTCAGATCTGGTCAGATTTGAACGATCCTACGGCAAAAAATACTGATTTTTCTTTCAACTGGTATCAGAGCTATGTTTGCGGTTCTTTAGATCAGATTTTGATTTAATTTTTATTTTTATTTTAATCTAATATTAGTAATTTTAGATATCACATTAGATGTGATCAGATCTAAAATTAAAATATTAATTAAAAAGTAATTATATATGCTGATATATATTGATGTATGAGATGCATAACTAGACTAGATTATAGAATAGTTCTATGTATAGTTTAGAATAATTATCTTTTGATATGATCATTAGAATTATTGTTAAATTGATATTTTTAGATGTTATAAGAGTTATAATCAGATCTAAAAAATAGTAGATTAAAATTTAATTTAATATATGAGATATATCTTATGCATGTCTAGACTAGCTTTATGGAATTGTTCTATTTGTAGTCTAGAATAGAATTTTATATAATGTGATCAATTAAAATTTGATTTTTTAGATATTATATTAGATATATCAAATTTGAAAGCATGCATATCTAGATTAAATTTTGATATATGAGATGTATGCAAAGCATGTATAGGTTAGATCATTAATTATATATGCGATATATGATTTAGATCTAACTAGTTTTGTAGTAAAAATTAAATTTCTGATTAAGGCATTCCCCCTAGCTGTCCGATCATAAAAGCAAATTAGGGTTTAAAGCCCTCTATTCCCATTTGATGGGGTGCTCTTATAGCATGTAGGGGTGCTGTACATTCATCCATAATCAAAAATCAGAACTTTCTTATTTGTAAAACTCTAGATCCTGAAATCCTAGAATTTTGATATATGTTTTGTTTACAAACTCAAACTTAACTAAGAATTAAGATTATAAAATCAATTAGATCTAAAAATTATAAATTTTTAAATTTAAGACACCTTCATAAATTTGGGTTCGGGCTTGGGTGGCTCAATTAGGTCTAGCGGTTGATCAAATCGAATCAAGAGTTGGTTAGGTGGGATCAAGAGTACTTAAAATTGACCAACCCAATAGAATTAAGTTTGGATCAAGATCGACTCATAGCTACATGTAGTCGACCAAGTCAAGACCTAATTTGGCTCCATGGCTCGAGCATGGATTGTAGGCTAACCCAATTGATTCTGATTCAATAATTTGGTGTCTAAGATAAGTTTAATAGATACGACCGACTGATTTTTAATTGGAACTACTTAACTTGAATGCGTTCTTGTCGAGTTAATAGCATATCCCTTCCACTGATCTTATTTACTTGGCCATTTGGATCGATCTAGTTCTAATTTGAGGTGGCTAATGATTCGAGCTAATCCATGCTATTAGGTTAGTCATAATTGTTATGACTAAGTCAAATCAAGTTTAGTGAGACCTAAACCAAATATTTTTAAGAAAATATTAAGTCAAGGGTCTTCCACCATTATAGATGTGCGAGCCTATCTTGGGGTTGATTATTCTCGATTGGTTATAATGGTTCAGTTGTACCAAAAAGATACAACCATGTCTATTAGGCATTAGATGCTACGTGTTGAAGGATGGGTTGGGCTCAATATTTCGAATATGGTGAGGGATCCATTCAAAAATCTAATTTGTGCAAATGGTGGGTCTGACTTAACTAAGGAGTGGAGCAATATTCCAGGCATGGTGATTGTTGGGGATAAACCTCGCTCCCGTCGAAGTCCAGTCTGATGCTTAGCCTAATGCAACTGATAACCATGAAAGAACTTCGATCAAAAATTCTTTCTTTAGCGGACAAACATCAGTCGAACTCCTTCGGTAGCTGAACCCCTCCAGCGGCCAAACCCCAGTCGAACTCCTTTAGTGGCCGAACCCCAGACAAACTCCTCCAGCGGCCAAATCCCAATCGAACTCCTCTATCAGCCAAATTTCTCTAGGAGCCAAATTTCTTCTGGACTCCTCCAGCAGTCGAATTTCTTCAGGAGCTGAACTTCTTCCAAACATCTCCTTCAGTCGAATTCCTCCACGAGCTGAACTCCTTTTGGACTCCTCCAACTGTCGGATTTTTTTAGGAGCCAAACTCCTTCTGAAAATCTCCTTCAATCGGATTTCTCTAGGAGTCGAACTCCTTTCGGACTCCTTCAGCAGTCGGATTTCTCCTAGAGCTGAACTCCTTTCGGACTTCTCCTTCAATCAGATTTTTTTAGGAGCAAAACTCCTTTCAGACTCCTTCAGTAGTCAAATTTCTCTAGGAGCCAAACTCTTTCTGAACTTCTCCTTCAGTCGGATTTCTTCAGGAGCCAAACTCCTTCCAAACATCTCCTTCAATTGAATTTCTCCAAGAGCTGAACTCCTTTCGGACTCCTTCAGCAGTCGAATTTCTTCAAGAGCCGAACTCTTTTTGAATATCTCCTTCAGTTAGATTCCTATAGGAGCTGAACTTCTTTCGAACTTCTTTTTCAGTCGGATTTCGAATGTCTGCTTCCTTCGGACTGTTACTACTATCATTTATCAGTCTACTGCAAGCAATCCCACTATCAGATAGTTACGACTGTCATTATTAGTCTATTATGAGCGACACCTCTCTCCGCAATAAATTCCACATGGCCCAAAGTGGCCCACTACCAGACGGTTATGACAAGCTCCATCTATAAAGAGGAACCCTTTAGATACATTTTCTCAAGGCTCTCTTCTTCTTCCTAAAACTCTGTAAAATTTTTGCCTGAGTACTCTATTTCTATTAGCTAAAAGAGCTGACTTGATCGTCGGAGGGTCCTACCAGAGCCACCACCACCGACTCCAAATGAAACTTTATTTTGCAAGTCATCAGCAACGACCTCTTCTTCCTCAACTCTAGCTCGATTCGGTATCAACTAGATTCTGCACCAACAGTGAGCTTCATGAATTAGAGATCTAGTTTGGGTGCACCATGATTAAAGAATTATTGGATAAGAGTTATCCACTCATCGGCTAACTCATCATCAATAACTGTTAGGTGAGGTGGTGAGCCAGTTGGTGGGACCGCACCATCCATTAGAAATATATGATCATGAAGAAAGTGTAGGGATCCGAGTAAATAATGGAAGCCTAATTTATTTAAAAATAAAACTTCTAAATAAATTAATCAAGTTTAATTATAAAATCTAACTAAAAATTTTGACTCTCTATAGAAAAATATTTGCGTCCAATCCACTAGCTTGAATCCTAGATACCCACAGGCTGACTGGACCCAATTTTAAGGACTGGCTTAGGAACAACAAAATCATTTTGGATTCAAAGAAGCTATCTTATGTATTAGACCAAGATCCATCCACTTTACCAGCTCATTTGATCGCTGATCAAAGAGTGTCTCTAAAGAAGTGGATGGATGACAATAATAAGGCAAGGTACTACTTGCTTGGTGCTATGTCTGATGAGCTACAACATCAACATGAAAATATTATGACTATCCACCAAATGTTGGCTCACCTGCAAGAGTTGTTTGATGAGCAAAATCATGCAGCTAGGTATCAAGTCTCCCATAGACTTTTTAAAACTCAGATGCGTGATGGACAGTCTGTCCAAGATCATTATTTGATAATGATCAACGACCTAGAAAAGCTTGAGAAGCTTAGTGTCAAGATGGACAGGGATTTGTAGATTGATGTGATCCTACAATCCTTGACTGATGCATATAGTCAGTTCATCATGAACTTTCATATGCATAAAATGATGAACTGATCGTATGTATAAAATGCAATGTACCTTGGCTGAATTGATGAATATGCTGATTACTGCTGAGCTTTTCATGAAAGGTTCTAAAGGCTTAATTCTTACTGTGGAGTGAACTTCTTTTAAAAGAAAATCTTTCGAAAAGAAGAAGAAGACCACGAAGAAGCAAAAGATGAAAGGTGGGAAGAAGAAGAAGGCAGAGCCAAAGAAAAAGGTCGCTGACAAGGGAAAGTACTTTCATTGCAACATAGATGGCCACTGAAAGCAAAACTATCTTTTATACTAGGCTAGCCTGAAGAACAAAAAGAAGGCAGATCCTTTAGGAGGTATGCTCGTAATAGAATCTAACCTTACGATTTCTTCTGCATCCAGTTAGATGCTTGACTCTGGCTTTAGTGCTCACTTGTGCACTTCTATGCAGGATCTTAAGGAGAGCAGGAGGCTAAGGGATGGTAAGATGATCCTGCACATCAGAAATAAAGCAAGAGTTGCTACTGTAGCTGTGAAAATCTACCCTCTTCAACTACCATCAGGATTAGATCTAGTACTTAGGGACTTTTATTTTGTACCTACAGCAAGCAGGAATTTGATTTCTATTTCTTATTTAGCATAGGAAGGCTATGTAATTTATTTTCTTAAGGATCATTATAATATTTTTTTTGAAAGAAATAAAATTATAAGTGGTTTTCTGATTAATGATCTCTACCAGTTACATATTGATGTTTCTATTTTCAATATCGAGCAAAATGTGAATGCCATAGGATCTAAGTGATCTAGGGATAGTCTAAACGATAAATATCTATAGCACCTTAGGCCAGGTCATATAGTAGAAGACAAGATTAACAAATTGAAAAAATCTGGACTAATGGATCTATTGACTTTCGAATCATATCCGATTTGTGAATCATGCCTTTATGACAAAATGATGAAGTTCCCTTTTGTAGGACATGGGAAAAGGGCCACAGACCTACTTGCTCTGGTACATATAGATGTGTGCAGCCTATTTGATATACCGATCAGAGGTAATTATGTCTACTTCATTATCTTTATCGATGATCTATCATGGTATGGGTATGTGTACCTGATGCATCATAAGTCTGAAGTCCTTGAAAAGTTCAAGAAATTCAGACTCGAAGTAAAAAAATAAATTGAAAAACTTATTAAGATTCTTTGATCAGATCGAGGAGGTGAATACCTTAGTTGAAAATTTTTAGACTATCTTAAAAATAATGACATAGTCTCTCAATGGAATCCACCTTGAACACCTCAACTCAATGGAGTTTTAGAATGGAGAAATCAGATCTTATTAGATATGGTTTGATCCATGATGAGCTTCACGAACCTTCCTGAATTTTTTTGAGAACATAGTCTAATGACAGTAATTTATTTACTGAATAGGATTTCCTCTAAAATCATTTCTACCACATCGTATGAGATATGACATGGTAAAAAATCAAGTCTGAGTCACCTCAGAATTTGAGATTATCCGACTCATGTCAAAAGATAGTAGGTGAATAAATTAGAGTCTAGATCCTTTAAAGCTCGGTTCATAAGATATCCTAAAGATATTATTTCTACTTTTCGGAAGACCACAATATAATTATGAGTCGACACGTCATTTTTTTTGAAAAATAATTTATTCAAAATGGTGGCATCCGAAGGCAAATTAGGCTTGAGAAAAAGATCTCTAAAGAGCAACGAGCTAAGGAATCTATAGAATCCAATCAGTTAGAGCCAATCTGTATACTACCTCCTCCACCTCGAAAATCAACAAGGGTTTTCTATCCTCTTGAAAGGTACTTAGATACTATTTCAAAGAATGTTGAGAAAATATTTCTTACAAAAAATTGGGTTCATGGTAATGATCCCAAGACCTATGACGAGGTGATATCAAATATCGACTCTGAGAAGTGGTTAGAGGCAATGAAGTCAGAAATTAATTCAATGCACTCAAACCAAGTCTGGACCTTAGTAGATCCATCTAAAGGTATAGTACCTATTGGGTGTAAATGGATCTACAAGAGAAAGATAGGTGTAGATAAAAATATAGAAATATTCAAATTTAGGCTCATAGTGAAAGAATATAATCAGCATGAAGGTAGTGAAAGGATATAGTCAGCACGAAGGTATTGACTATCAGGATATCTTTTCACTGGTAGCCATGCTAAAATTCATCCGCACATTACTTACTGTTGCGGCCAATTTTGATTATGAAATATGGAAGATAGATGTGAAGATGGTATTCCTAAATGGATATCTTGAGGAAGATATTTATATGGAACAGTCACTTGGTTGCACATCCAGTGATTGAGATCACAAGATCTGCAAGCTGCAAAGGTCCATATATGGACTTAAGCAAGCACCTCAAAGTTGGAATACTTATTTTAATGATGTGATCAAATCATTTGATTTCATCAAAAATGAGGAGAAGCCTTATGTATTCAAAAAGATTAGTGGGAGCGCTATTGTCTTCCTCGTACTACATATGGATGACATCCTCCTAATTAGGAATGATATTCCCATGTTAACCATGGTCAAAATATGGTTATCGAAGGAGTTCTCTATGAAAGATTTAGGAGAAGCTCCTTTATATTGAAAATTAAGGTCTATAAAGATAGACCAAATAGGATACTAGGACTTTCACGTAAGATGTACATAGAGGAGGTACTAAAGAGGTTTAGCATGAAAAAATCTAAAAGAGGTTTAGTATTCTTTAGACATGGCATTTATCTCTCTAAGAAGATGTGCCCTAGTACACCTAAAAAGATTGAATGCATGAGCAAGATTCCTTATGTTTCAGCAATAGGAAGCCTCATATATGCTATGCTATGTACACAACCTGATATTGCCCATGCTATGAGTATCACGAGCAGGTATTAGTCAAATTCAGATGAAGAGCACTAGACTTCTGTGAAGTGTATCCTTAAGTACTTAAAAAGGACTAAGGATATATTTCTAGTCTTTGGTAATGGAGAACTCCAAGTCCAGGGGTATACAGACTCAGATTTTATATTCGATATAGATGATCCAAAGTCGACATCTGAAAATCTATTTGTATGTAATGGTGGTGCAATTAGTTGGAAGAGTTTTAAGCATATCGTGATCACAGACTCCACCATGGAAGCTGAGTACATTGCTGCATTGGAAGCTACGAAGGAGATATTCTGATACAAGAAGTTTGCCATAGAGCTCGGAGTGATGCCATCGGATGTCGTTCCTTTGTACTGCAACAACAGTGGTGTTATAGCACTAGCTAAGGAGCCCAGGTCTCACCAGAAATCCAAGCACATTGAGCGACGATTCCACTTCATCCACGATTACCTCGAGAAGGGATACGTCGAGGTTAAGAGAGTCGACTCCATAAAAAATATGGCTGATCCACTAATGAAGTTATTAAACTAGTAGAAGATCGAAGCCCACCTTAAGAAGATAGGACTCAAATTTATAGCCAATTGGCTTTAGGATAAGTTGGAGTTTGTTAGATGTGTGCCCTAAAAGTCAGATTGGCTGATACTTATAATACACTTCTAAGAATAATTTTATAATTTTGACTTAAAAATTAATAAAAAATTATTTTATTCTATCATATTATGTACATAGTATCTGTGATATATCCTTTGAGTTAATGATAATGATAATTCATATTTTCAAGAGTTAAAAATTTAAGACATGAATTTTCATAATTAACTTATAAACTACTCTTGACCGTAAGATCATCATGAGGATGGTGATCAATCCAGAAGGTTGATATACTATCGCTTTCTTAGGATATGTGAATCTTGAGTCTATAGTGTGGAGACACTAGAGCAATAGTATAGGTACTCATTAGAGAACGAGGACATTGAGCATGACCACCTCGAGCAATCATAAAGAAGTCTACCTTCTCGTCAATGACTGGCTCGATGCTATAGTGGTATGACTAGTTCTTTGATCTAAGGTGCATCGATAGTTCACCTTGAGGGTGTTTTAATTTGACTATTCTATAAATCAGTCTCTTAGCTATTCAAAATCCTGAGATGTATGTTGGCTATAGCATATTCATTATAGGAATTGGATCATATCAATAGAGGATCTATCTACCTCGGTAGATGAGGAGTAGCTCTATGATAATCATGAGATCAAGTTTTTAAGCCCATGGCCATGGTAGAGTAAAATAATGGAAAAGAGTTTTCTATTAGGATTTCACATCGAACTCAAATCGAATAATCTATTCATATGACAGGATGTTGGGTTTGACAAGTTTACCTTAATCCTAATCCTCTCGGGGCTCAAGATAGAAGAACCTAATCACACAGGTAGCTGCACCGAAAGATTCATTTTTAGTTCTGATGGGTTGCCACCATATACTGCTAAATATCACTGATGAATTTTAGGAGTAATTAGAATGATCTTGATGATCGATCATTCTAATTATGTGAATAGAGAAAGTTCTGGTCCATCGAAAGATGTTTCAATGAAATTGATGATAGAAATCGCGTCATATCCCATTACCATATGGAACTGAACCTAATTGGATCATACAAATAAGGGTTTGGATCTAAATATGATCAATCAGGCTAATCCAATTTGATTGATTTGGATTAGATCCAATTAGGTTCAAGAAAATCATGCTAGCACACGATTGAGTCTAACATTCTTCTTCTGTAGTCTTTTTGATTCATCTTGACTGAGCCAAATTATTTTGGGCTCTCTTAGAAATCCTATATGGATTTATCCTAATCTGACTGGAGCTTGTCCAAGTCAGAAAAGAGTTGTCTTAATTCATCAGATGAATTTAAGACAATACCTACCAATTCTTGTACCTGCCATTTCTTGTTTTGGATAAGGGTCAATAGTTGACCCTGGACATTTGGATAGAGGGCCATGTGGCATATGCCCATTGGAGAGCATTTGGGGAGCATGCCTTCCTACTAAAAGCAGACTCAAAGAGGGTGCACGCCCATCCTTGGCATGCACCCATGAGGATAAGAGGAGTCCCATATAGATGAGACTCTAGAGTTGCTTGATGAGATCAAACTGTTAGGTGCCAAAGATTTTATCCCTATCTACTTATGGCGCCACCTTTGGAGGGTTTTAAGAGGTCTCTCATCTGATTGGATCAAATGTGTTGGCACCACCAATTAGATTTAGATCTGATTAATCTAAGCAATTTGGTTAGTCAGACCTGTGTGGCACTGCATGGCATAGCAGGGTCTATTTAAACCCTTGCTGCGCCTAGGGTTGATTTTGATCCCCATCTCCATGCCATAAGGTGCTGCCACCCCCTCCTTTCCATGCCCTCTTTTTCTCCTCTTCATCTTCTCTACGTCCAAGAGTTCGACATTAAATTAGTAAGGAAGATCCAAATACATTGACGCAAATCAGGCAGAGAGACATCCGTGTTCGTGAAACGAGCACGCTGCTTTCAAGTTTCATTTGAAGGTTCTACTAATTAGATATAAATCTGATTTTTGAGATCTGATTTAGAAGAAAAAGACATCTAGAATCAGCCCAAGTGGATACCGATAAAGGCCAGGCATGTGCATGGTTTGATCCAGAACTTCAGGTGCAACAGATCAACAGCAGAATAACCAAATTACCCAATCAGGTACATAAATCATATCTAATTTGATTCTAATTTTAGATTTAATATCGGATCATTAAGATCAGATCTGAGAACTCTTAGATCTAATCGGATCGAATAATTTTTTTTGAGAAAAGTTTATTTTAGATCTGGTCAGATCTGAACGATCCTGCGGCAGAAAATACTGAGTTTTCTTTCATTTGATACAGGATAGAAGGCAAGCTTTGGTTGAAGGTTGCTTCAAGGCAAAGAGTGTTGAGAAGAGCTACTTCTTATGCCATCTTCATACCAACACCAATCTAAAATCAAGATCATTTATTCTAGTTTTTATTTTCTTTGCCTATTCTTTTTAATCTCTTATATTTAAATTTTAAATTTAATTAAAGGAAAATTTATTTTTATGCTCTTTAAATTCCTACATTTTATTTTTTTACATGTAAATACTATGATCTAAGTAGTAGATTTTAGTATCCAAAATTTATTTTTATGCTCATTAAATTTTTGTTCTTTACTTTTAATTGCAAGTTTATTTTTTGCAAGTAGAAGCTAAGATCTAAATAATAGATCTTAGTATACAAGTTTATTTTTGCACTTTTAATTTCTATTTTTCAACTTTAATTTTTTTTTTAATTTTTTTTGTAAAATCAAAGTTTTTAAATCAAAATACTACCTTCTCCATGGATTTGACTTGACTCGCTACTCTCTATATATTTTTAATTATTTTTAAAAAATTAAAATTAAACTAATAAATATGGTGTCCTAATGATAATATCATGATCTATCATAGATCTAAGTTACTCTGCTTGTCATAGTGCTCTACCCTTATAGATGAAAGACCAATCTCCTTAGGCATCACCACTTCTATTTTGGATGCTAAGTTGAATGGGATTTCCCCGACTGAAATCCAGAACGTACTCTAGTAGGCCCATGGGATGCTGTATAAATTTTCTATCTAAAGTCCTTTGGCTTGATTCAATCTCACCTTTGAATCTTATAGGATACTCTTGTTCATTACTTCAACTTACCCATTTAACTATGGATGACCCATTGAAGTTAGCCTATATGCAACATGGAGCTCCTCATAGAATTTTTTGAACTTTGGGTTGTCGAATTACCATTCATTGTTTCTGACGATCACTCATGGTAGCCCAAATTAGTAGATGATCGATTTCTAGAGGAAGTCTCTAACCTTCTTCTCCATAGTCGAATGCCATGATAAGAAACTTTTATTGTCCAATCACCTGTGGGAATAGACCGAGGATTTTGACTCTCTACTTGGTGAACAGCCACAGTGTCATCATGATCTGGGATAGCTGGCTAGCAGGCTGCCTCTAGATATTGGCATCTTTTGACATTGATCAGACTAGATCCATCACATCCCACTATATTGTCAGCCAATAATATCCCTATCATAGCACCTTGTAGACCAAAGACCTGACCCCAAGGTAGTTTCTACAAATGCCCTCATACATCTCTCGAAGGACATAGTCAGTCTCGGAGGGGCAAAGACATTTGAGCAGAGGTAGAGAAAAGGATTTTCTATAGGGTTCTTCCTCGAAGGGCACATACAGAGATGCTGCTCACCTTAGCTGTCATGCTTCCGATGGATTACCGGGGAGGACTCCATTAGTTAAAGCAAGTAAAGAATAAAGCCACATATACACAAAGACCAAATCTTATATTGGTTCAGTGTTAAGCACAATACCTACATCCACTCCCCAAGCAATTTCTTGAAAATTTTACTATAGTCATCTAGATTACAACAAGATTGTTTTCTAAGATCATAATCTAAATCTAGTTAGTTTTGTAGGTTCACCAACCAAAATCTTTTTTCAGCCACTCCTAGGCTCGTATAAATCTAATTTTAAGCTTGAATCAGTCTATCCCCTAAGTTTCAATCCTAACTGAAACTTATTACAAACATAAATTTGAATACAGAATTTAACACAAACTCAAAGCTTCTTAAAGAGCAAATAAAGAATCGTTGAAGATCAATTTAAGGAGATGGGAAGCTCTTGAAATACATGTGCTCTTCTCCTTCTTGAGAAACACTTGAATGAATAAGAAATAGGTGGTTGGAGTTGAAAGCTTTCTTCTTGTTTGGTCGTTTAATACATAATAGAATTTTGGAGTTGTCTAATCTTCTATCTTGTTCCCTTTGGTTTTCTTTTATTCTCTTGCTTTAATAATGTCTTTTGTACCCATAAATCCTTGTTAATATCTTTAAATATGGGTTTCTAGCCATTGGGAGTTGAGAACTAGCCATTACAAATCTTCTATATAATTCTATAGCTTTTGAAAAACTAGCCATTGAGCTGTCAGTTGCAGTAGAGTCAGCTCTAGTAGATCTAGAGTCAACTCAAGGTCTTTGAGGGTCAACTTGAATGCTATTCACAAAAAATCATCTCTCTATCTTTTATGAGAGAGTTGACTCAAGACCTGCAAGAGTGATAACTATCACAAATATATTAATAAAAAAATATTAAAATATATATTAATTAATATTTATTTTTAAGAATTGATATTTTTTATTTATATTTTATAGAAAAAAATTCATCAATATAAAGAGCTCGATTTATGGATTAAAATAAATCAAATTTGATACAAATCGAAGCTTAAATAGAAAAAAAAGGGAAGCCAAAAGCTTTAAATGAAAAAAAAATAAAAATAATAAAAAAGGGGAAGTCGGTTCAGTCTAAACCAGCTCAGAAAAATTGGACAGCTCAGACCAACTATGGCCCAGCTCATCGCACCCAGCAGATCACAGCATGCAAAATCAGCCCAGCCTAGCGGTCACTGACATCAACCGGATGTCAGAATCATCGCAGCTCATAAGGGTGAAAATTCGGCCGGGGAACCCAATCTTGATGTAGTGCATGAGTGAGGTGCTAGCAATTTGCGCCATCTGACGGTTCCAAGCATGTTCTACACAACATTGGTCGAACAATTTTCCTCCCTCCCATGCTCTTCAGTGTAGCCCATCCCCAATGCACGATTGGGTGGTCAATGTTGATGCCGATCAAGATCCAATGGTGAAAGTCGCTTCCGATTTAATTCAAACACCTTCAGCTCTGAGGCACAATCCGATGGTGGGCTATCATGAAATCAAACAATCGAACGATCCACAATCAAATTGGACGGTGAGCAATCACCAGATCAAATAATCGAACGGTCCACAATCAAATCGGGTGTTAATCAAGTGATTAATAGTGGATTTTTGATGGGTTGTGAGCCTTTGATTGATCATCTAACTGCCAGATGCCAGGATATCAACAGTAAGAGGAATTTGAGCCAAACTCAAAATAGAGTTCGAGAAGAACTCTTAAACCTCCATCTTGGCTAATCCTCTCTATGCTCTCCAAACCTCTTCCAGGCCTTCTCTCTCCTCTCTAAACCCTAGAATAGGTTCTCTCTCTCCCTCTCTTCCTTCCTCTCCTCTTTTCTTTCTTCTTTCTTTTTCTTTTCTTTTTCTTCTACTTTTACATCCGAGGAGTTTTGAAGATGCCAGGAACTAGAGGAACCTCAACCATACACAGCTAAAGATCTAAAATTTTAGAGAAGTAGATGAAGTCTTCTAAACATGGATTATAATTTTTTTTCTTATATTTTATAATTTCTTTTTATTGCATTTTTTTCTTGCTCAATCTTAATAAATTTTATTCTCCATGCATGAGATATTGTGTTAACATGCTTATTATTGATTAATATCTAAATAGACTATATTTATGGAGATGAGTTGTGATTGGGGGATACAATCCATACTTGATTTAATAGTTTATGTTAAAGAGAATCATTAAAAGTTATGTTATAAATTTTTTAAAATTAAGTATTGAATAGCTTATAATTTTATTGAGATAGATCATGATCGAGAGATATGATTCATGCTCTAAAAAAATAAGATTAGTCATAACTAAATTCTTAAAATATAAATTTTTATATCAAAAAGAATTACTACAACTCTACTAAAGATGGATTCAAAATTTCAGAATACTTTTAATTAATTCTTAAATTTTTATTAATTATTTATTTTTTATTTTAATTTACTAAATCTCAATTAATCCTCTTTAATCTACTTATTTAAATTCTTACTTTAAAGATTAATTTAAAATTTTATTTTTAATTAAAATTGAATGTAACTTAGCCTTCAATTTTTGAGAAAATTGATATCCGACTCATCACTATTCTAACCTATAGTAAAATTGATTTAAATTTATATTTGTGCTTTAATGACAAGCATCAAAGAGTCGACTCGAGCTCTATACTGATTAATTTTTGCATGTTGGAGTCGACTTTAAGATCCTTAAGTCGACTTGAGGCCTATACCAAAAATTGAAATCATGCTAGAGTCGACTCAAATCCTTCAGAGGTCGACTCTGGATCTTCTTTACTTAAAATTTACATGGCTTGACCTCTTTAAACTTGTTTCTTGGAGTCTTCAAGATGGAAGTCTTAGGAAATCTTAAAATATGGTACTTGCTTCTTGAAATCTCTCCTCAAACACTTAAACAACTCATTAGGATCAATCATATACTCAAATATTTTATTATTTATTAAAATTAATCCTAGGGTCAACACAAAGCTATGTTTAGAAATATTAAGGACTCATTTGGTTCATGGAAAGAACTTTTTTTCTGAAGAAGTAACTTTTCAGGATGTTACTTTTTGAAAAATTATTTTCTAAAAATAGAATTTTGGTATGTTTAGTTGACTATGAAAAGTGACTTATTGAAGAGTGGCTTATATTTGGTTGAGCATCCATTTTTATAGAAAAATTATATAAAATATCCATTATATCATTAATAAATATAAGACCATACATTTTGCTCTTAAACTTTATATACATAATAATATTATATTTATATTAATATAAATTAATATTAATATATTATAATATAATATTAGATCATAATAATTTATTATATTAGTATAGTACTAATATATATTATATTATATTAACATAATATTAATATTTTAATATAATAAATTTATTAATATGATAATAAATATAATATTATATTAATATAAATATTGATATATTAATATAAATACTATATTAATATTAATAAAAATATTATATTTATATAAATATTATAATATTAATATTTATATTATATTTATATAAATATTAGGAGAATATCAATATTATATTATATTATCACTATTAAGTATTTTATTTAATTATTTATGATATTTTATAAAATCTCAGCCATAGATCTTAAAATGATGTTTTGGAAAAGAAAAAAATATCATCACTTTTCATCCCATAGGAAGTGCCAAAATCCATCCCCTCCATGGATTTTTACTTTCCATGAAATATGAAAAGTAACTTCCTATGGAAAAATTTTTTCCATTCGATCTCTTCTTAAAACTCTAATCAAATAAAAGGCTCCCTCTTCGCTTCCCAGGAACTGCCTCTTCTCCTCTCCACTTCCCATGAATCAAACGAGTCCTAAGTAGCTGGTAATGTTTCAATGTAAAAACTACAATAATGAAAGCATATTATGCTATCGTTGTTGAAGATGTTTTCGATGGTGTTTCCTCTTGGAAAAGCTAGATGCAAATGCAGCTTTTAGGGGTTGACCCAATAAGTTCTTCAATAGTTTGAAAGGAAGAAGTCTTAGCACCAAAACTTTGATGTAAGTTGGACGATTGCAGTTTGCATGCTTGAAAAACTTTTATAACCTAGAAACTAATAGTATTAGTATTAAACTTTGCGAACTAAATGCAACTTAGAAGATATACATGATGTTCATAATCTTTTCAATAATAGAAGGAAGGATGAATCTATCAAATCTTGTATCTGAAACAAGAATACGTACTGAAACACCTATTAATTATTGAGCCAATTTATCAAATATTGTAAAGTTTGCAACACCCATTTCATCCTCAACAATTGCATTTAGTTTGCACTTTTGAAAAGGTTGATAAAAAATTATTTGCTCAATTGAATATAATAAATGCATTCTGAACCAAAAATTACAAGGAGAAAGTTGAAAGAAATATTATTCCATGATGTGGGAGGTTGATCATTTTTACCACATTGACTACATCAAAAATGCTCCCTACAAGTTTTTATTACACCCAACAATTACAGCAAGCTTTATGCCAACAACCATAGAAAGTGTCAGTCAATTTTAAATTTGCTCTACTTGTAAATTTTATCCCCTACAAAACCGATAAAACCTCATAGTTTTGATATTGGCATGTTAAAATGCTTCAATATTGAAATAAGATCATCAAAACACTTCACAGAGGCTCTTGCATTGGAGCAAGAATAGAGTTTCATCCTCAGAATAATAATCAAGGAAATAAACGCATTGAATTAGTAGATTATACCTGAAAGTCGTCCTGATCAAGCTTAAGTAAATTTTCAATCGGATTTCTATTGGCAATTACTTCTTGTCATGGATCAACAATAATTTGTTCCTCTTGTGTCATAAAAATTATTGGACTAGCTGGTGCTTGTGTTCTGCATGTTAATTTGTTCATATATTCATATGAAGATATAGAAATTTAAGATGTGTCAAATGGTATAATTAAAATCTTTGATACGTAACCTATTCTAGTATTTTGTAATCTTTGGAGTTTGCGGGTCCATATAATAGCTTGATGCAAAAGAAGTCGATAAGCAAGTTTTTTTATATTGCAAAGGAGGATATGAGGCAAATTTTATTGACAGACAATTCTAGGATATATTAGATTGGGGAAAAAATTCAAAAAAAAAAAAAAAAATCTTTATATACTCTTACAATCATACTAACCAAGAAGATTACAACCAGGCCATCTCTTTCCTTTTTATGAACGATCACCTTGCTGAATTCTTCAGCAAATTTACCCTAAAAAGAAATACATAGCTTTTGCATTCTGTAAGTTAGCCAGAATAATCTTGAATGATGCACAATTTTATAAGTTTGCATGATAGAGAAATGGATGGGAAAAAGAAAAAGAAAGTTTGGAATAAATATGAAAAAAAAAAGGTTAAGGAGCTTTACTTTAAACTTTCTATTTCCAAATTTCCATCGCAAACTAACTTTTGCCAAACTCTCCCTTTAGCCGGCCGTAAAAGTTTGCATTCTTCCCCTATTCCCCATGCAGAATTAGTAAGAGGCTTGGCTTGGTTTGTATTATGCTTATCATCTATTTGAAGATAGTAGACTTTGGTTGCAGGTTGACTCTATCACAGTTACTTATTTCCCTCTTCAGAAGGCTAGTTTTCATCCACTGCTATAGGAATCAAACATTGGCAGAGCTCCCAATAATTTAATGGTCACCCACACTTGTCCAGAGGATAACAAAGCTGCTGATTGGCTGGCATAGGATGCACTCCGCGAAGACTTTCTAATTAGTAGGGGTAATATAATTCACTCAAACCTGTTTAGAATCCTCCTGGCAGATGCATATGGGATTGGATATCACAAGGGAAGTCAACTCCAATGTATAGTTGGTTTTGGGGCTGTTGTTTTTGTCTACTTTGCCTTGTATTCGGTTAGGATTTAATCCTACCTGGTCCATTGCTTTAAAAAAAAAAAAGGGGGAAGGTAAATATGATAATATTGACCTTCTTGTTTTTCTTCCTTGGATAGCAAATCATTTACCGCTTCTACTCTTCTCAATATTTAGTTTTGAATTGCTAATTGTTTGTAAGTATTTTTCCAATGCTTATTATTACTCTCATAGTCTTTTTCTTAGTCCAAGAATATTAAAGTGGATTAGGGATAATTATGCCTACCTAAATAGCTATTCTGTATCATAGTCCTAATTTCATTTAGGTACAGTTTTTCCGAAATTGCCTAGGATTTGCTCTATTTAGTTTATTTTGTGTTTCTTCTCTCTTGATGGGGGGATCTGATTGTTTTATTCATTTGGTTTAGATTTCAAAGAATGGCAATGTGACGATAATGTTGAGCTTGCTGTTTGTTTCTCCTTAATGAAATATTTGCTCTTTTCAAAGAGAGTAGCATGTTTCATTCATCAAAAATAAAAAGAGAGAAGCATGTTTCAGATGGCACTCTTGAACCATAACTAATAAGGGTATGTTTGGTTAGAAGGAGTCAAACTCTAGAATGCGGATGAGAATGAGTGACTCTATTGTTAGCCAGTTGATTTGGAAGAGTTTCATTTTCATTCCAATTCTAGAAGGAATGAGAATGCTCCAATTTTTTAAAATCTAATTACTTCTCTTTATTGCTATTCAAATATCATTTTGATTCTAAATTTGACTCGGATCATGAACCAAATATTGTCATTTTAATTTTCATTCCATTCTGATCGCGAACCAAATGCACCCCAAATGGAATGGAAATATTTTCTTATCCTTTCCAGATGATAGCCTTTGTATCAGCTTAATATGTTTACATCAGCCCTCTCAAAGTTAATAATATGAATTTCAGTGATTATTTTATATATAGCAAATGAGGTCCTCATATGCAGGATCACAATGTTCTGCAGCCCTTTCCATCTCTTTCTATAATAGCATCCTATTTAAACAAAAGTAAAGTTAGCCATTAATCTTACTTTCAGTTCCAGATCAATTTTGGAGGTTCCATCATCAAACAGTAAGTCATTCCATTGCATTTATGTGCATGTTGTTGGGAAGATCTGTCATTTAAAAATGACAATAAGTCTAAAGACCTTTTTTTTTAAAAAAAAAAAAAGTTGTATGGAGGAGGAAAGTTATCTCTCCCATATTATTTATTAAATATATATAAATGATAAGGTAGTGGATTGTGCTAAATAATATTAGCTATTCCAAGTTCCAGTAAAGCATGATATTAAGATAAAATAACTCTTTCCTGTATGAGGGAAGATCTGTCATCAACTAATCCACTCTTAATGTAGAAAATGACTCGATAGAGATGGAAGGTAATTACGCAAGCAACTTGGTACAATATTGTAAAGAGACCATAATGTTATTACCAGGCACTGGCACAACTTATTTTGTACTTGATGGTGAACGAGCGACACGTGAAGAGCACTATTTGGTGCAAACGTGAATTCCATGGCTAATCTCTTTTGATAAGTATTTGAATCCTCTCTAATTAAGTAAATCATTTTCATAAGAGATGCATGCCCTTTATAATTCTCTCTCCACACTATTTTTTTAAAAAAATAAATAGAAAATATATATTATATAAAAATTAAAGTACAAGTATAAAATATAAATTCTAATAAAGAGTATCATTTCTCCTCCTCTAGATAATATTAAAATAGTGTGAAAAGATCGACGAAGAAAGCTTCCACTAAATATTCACAAGCAAGCTTACGACTACATTTTAGGTAATTTGGAAATAGAAAAATAGAAAGATTTTTTAGTTTGAAGTACTCTCTCAAAACATGATCTATAATTGCTCAATCTTTCTCTTGGGCATTGGACCTCATGCTATAAAAAAAAATCAAAACAAAGATTAGAAGAGATAATTGTACGACTTAAAACAAGGAGCTAAGATAGTGAATAAAAAGCAATATAATAGATGATGAATGGTTACTATTGCGGCCAATCCTCTGATGCGCCTGTCGTCGGAGAAGATTATCTGAAACGAAAATCTACACTCATCAGAATATTTTTCGATGGGATCCTCTGATGCCTAAGTCAGTAGAGGATTAGAGAATAGGATAATCTGAACTGAAATAGATAGAGTTCTAGCCCAGAATGTCCTTACCAAAGTACCTGGTTTACCTTTCTTTTATATAGAAATATAGTATTAACCATTTGTAATGATTAAAAATTATGGGTCCCATTTATTCTGGCATTAAGTGAGCATTTAATGCTCATTATCTGATCGTGAAAACCATTATGTATGTTATGCGGCATGAATATAGATCGTACCAACTATATGTCGGTCGTGCTGATCATATCTCGACGTTCGACTGTTCATTGGTGGTTGGGATCGTTCTGTTTGAATAATCAATTGAAAGTCAATGAGCCGATTGTCGGTCCGATCGACAGTCGGTTAAATAGAACCGACTATTGATCGATCGGTTGTCCATCGTCGGTTATACATCGGGTGTCAAATTGATTAATGTTTAATCAATGAAACCAATAATCAATCGGTCATAGTCCGTTGCTTGGTCGGTGGCACTGGTTATCCATCGGTGCTGCTGACTATGGGTCGACGTGATAATGTAAAAATCATTATGCTCAACAGTTGGCCCCCACTCTTGAGTTCAAAATGAAAAATGGTATAGTCTGATATTTTGAACGACGAGAGTACTTATTTCAAGCTCCGATTTGGCGGCTACTTTTTTTTTCTTTCTATTTTAATAATTATTCCATAAATCAAGATTACTTTGAAGATCGTGTAGCAATTATTAGCATGTTCGGTGAGAAGAGTTTCAGCCATTTTATCGCTTTGATGATCATATGATAATTATTGCCATTATCGATTGGAAAGATGATTGGACAACCTAATAATCTTGTTGATTTGATTTTGGCTCAACCCAGTGATGCAATGTATCATGTTGCTATTAGTCATTGACTGTTCTCACAGATCGTGCTGTCGTGGCATAATCTGAACAGAGGTGTGTTGAAGAGTCTGAACATCTAAGGATCTAGATCTTATCAGGTGTCAAGGATCCGTGTGGCTTCGTTTCTACCAAAGTGATTCTGGTCGTTGGTAGTTTCTATATATATATGGGACCACTGTGACTTTCTCTGAATTTTATCATAATTTGTTTCTTTGTTGGTGCTTTGGAGTTCTCAATCCTTCTTCCCCTCTTGCTTCCCCTATTTCCCGAGTCCCCTTCTTGTTCTCCAAGTTAGGTTTCTTCTTCTTCTTATTCCTTTACTTCTTTAGGATTTTTGATAATGGATAGTAAAGATAGGGGTAGAGTAGCGAGTGGCGGTAGTCAGCCGTCTGGTCCGGCAACCATCTTTTCTACCGGTCCAGCAATGGAGGTTTCTTCGTTGTCAGATTCTATCATTGGTCGGCTTCGAGAATAGTATCGAGTCCCGGAGCAATTCTAGCTTTTTGCCCCTGGTCCGGATGGTTGGGTGTCTTCTTCGCCGACTGGTCAAGTGGCATTCTATGTAGAAAATCTTAGGTTGGATCTCTGATTTTTGGTTCCAAAATTCATTCGGAACATCATGGACTACTATCGAATTTATCCGATGCAACTTGTGCTGAATTCCATCCGAATTTTGGTTTCTTTTGCTCTTTTGTGCAACACTATTCTGACCACTCCTCGTCTTTCTCTATTTCATCCTTTCTTTACTCTTCATCCCCATCTAAAGGCTGATAGTTGGTGGATGTTTGCCCTAAAGAAGGGGCTTTCCTTCATTTATGATTTTCCATCGTCCATTCATGATTGAAAGATCCAATTCTTCTTTGTATCGTCCACTCTTTCTTGAGGTTTTTTGTTTATTTGGGGGACTCCAAACACCATCCCAAATGACAATAATCGGGTTGACCCGATCGATCGGAAGAATTTCTTAAAGCTGAAGGACATGGAGATCCCGAAGCAGAAGGATCTGATAACCAATCAGGCTCTGTATGACACCGAACTTGGTCCGGTACCGACTGCTGGTATAATTCAATGTACCAAATATGTTTTTCTTTCTTTTATTTTTAACTGATCTTTATCTGACTAGTTTTATTTTTGTTTGCAGTCATGCATCCTTCATCATCCCTTTCGGCAATGGATATTCGTCGACTTATAGGAAAGCGGAAATTCGCTGCTGGCAAAGGGTTGTCGAGAGCAGCCAAAAAGCAGAAAGCCGACATTCCAGCAATAGTATCTCCGATCGATATTCCATCAATCGAGCTTGGTCCGATCGATGTCCCATCGATTAAAATACCATGCTCAGTCGAAGAAGCAGTCATCGCATTGGCGGCCGTGGCTCCAACTCAAGATGCACTGATTTCAACATCGATTGAAGATACATCAGCGAGAACTATGCCAACCGTCGAAGAACTCAATGCTGATGTGGTCGTCGTCAAGCCTTCAGCGATACCTATCAAGTCGGCAATATCTCGGGCACCATCAATGCCTAAGATTGGATCAGAGTGGCAGAGGTCGGTTGCTTCTTCAATACCACCGACTCTCGAATGAATGTTGAATCCATTCGAGCAGCTAGTGGCTCACCGACAGGGGAAGGCCCCTGCATCTTCAGCTATGAGTGGGACTCCAGCAGGTTCGGAGTCTATCAAAATTCATGTCCTGCTTGAAGAGTCAGCTCTGAATAATCTAGTACTAGCGAAGCAGCTGGTTGATGCCATACTTCTTCCAGCTGACAAGAAAAGTCAGAGAAGTCAAACTCTGAATGACATCTTTTCGTCGTTCTACACTTCACTGATCGAGATAAGTTTCTCTCCTTTTTTCTCTTCCTCCTTGCGCTTTCTTTCCATTGCTCATTTATTTATTTATTTCTTTTCAAGCAGGGAATGACATATCCAAATTAGAAAAATTCATGCACAACTTTACCGAAATCAGGCAAGGGTGGAAAGATAAAGCAGTGGCGGCCGTTATAAAGAAGAATGTCGCTCTTCAGTGTCTCCAGGCTGCCACTAACAAAATAAAGGCGATGGAGGAATGGGAGAAGAAGAATAAAGAAGAATATTCCTATTTGAAAGCCAAGCTAGAGTCGGTGCGGTCCAATCGTGAATCAGCAAGGGTTGGTCTTGTGTGGCACAAGCTGATTTAGAATCGGCCCGCAACGATCTTGATGTAGTACACGTGGAGCTCAGGGTCGTGTGGCTTGAAGTATTATCACTCTATGACGATAAAGAGATGAGTGAGTGGATTATTGACACTCATGAGTCTCAAATTCAAAAAAAGAGGCATG
This sequence comes from Cocos nucifera, assembly GCA_006176705.1. NCBI lineage: Eukaryota > Viridiplantae > Streptophyta > Magnoliopsida > Arecales > Arecaceae > Cocos > Cocos nucifera. The sequence continues at coordinate 201,300 of QRFJ01000842.1, read as the reverse complement.
AGGCCAGTCAGTTCCACAAGGAATGCGATAGTTATGCTTCGAAGCTAGAGGAGGAGTGGAAAAAATAGAAATCTTTCGAAGCAAAAATAACATCAGCCCAAGCGACTTTGAATCGGATGAAAGAGCAAGCACTGAAGGAGTTTCGAAGGTCGGAGGACTTCAAGGAGGAACTTGTCGCAGCCAATCATCTTGCCTATAGAACCGGGTATGAAGATGGTCAGGATGCAGTCAGTCGATTATATCTGGATCTGGATGTGACTCAAGTGCCCCTTCTCGACTTCGATGAAGAGGATGGGTCAACTGATGACGTCTCGACTGATCATGTGGCTCCAAATGAAGCTGCTCATGTTGAAGAAGTGGCTCCTATTTCAACTCTAAGAGAGAGGACTTTAGAGCCTTCTCTGATCGAAGAAGAGATGGCATCGGCAATGGCTGTTGTTAATGTGGTCGTTGTCAATGACTAATCTACTTCATGTATTTTTCTTTCTTTTGGATTTTGTCATCGAATAAATTCGATTTTTGTATTTCGGCTTTGGCCAATTTTTATAGAAATTTCATATGAATGAAATGGATAGAAATTTTTTAAAGTATTGTCTTCATTCTGCGTAGCATGTCAAAATTATTGAAGTATTAAAAATTTTATAAGTACCAATGTGACTTTTTTCTTTTAATGTTTACTTATCCAATATCAAGTCAGATAATCAATAAGTGTGCCATTAGATCGAATTTTAATCGGTTGGACTTTAGGCATAAAGTTCATTCATGTTTGATAAACGAGGGCAAGCCAAATATCCTTCGACTGACCAAAGTCAAGTCGGTATGTTTCCATCAAGTGGGCATAAAGTTTCATTCAACTTTGGATGAGTCGGCATAATACTTACTTAACCAAGGTTGAGCTAGCGCATTCCGCCAAGCCATGGCTTAGTTGGCATAAATTTTTATTTTGCTATAGTTAAATCGGCACGTCATTAAATTGTTCAATTATAAGTTGGCAAGATTATCATTCAAGGTAAGTCATAGGATTATCGTGTGAGAATTTATGGTACTTCTAAATCTTGGGAGGCCATGGAAGGAGTCAGGATGTTGGCTTTGGAGATTTCAGAGGCTTAGTTGGTGCTTCAGAGATCTAAGATTCAAGGTGAAGCAAGAAACCAAAGTTGGAGAATCAAGACTGCAGAAAAAAGATTTTCTATAAGTTAGCTGGCTCAGTCCAAAACTGGATCGGCTAAGTTTTAGTGCATAGGCAAAATAGAGAGCTACGCATTCAGGACTGCTGGCATGGCACAGAACTGGGCTGGCTCAGTCTCAGGCAAAATAGAGAGCTGCGCATTCGGGACTGATGGCATGGCACAGAACTGGGCTGGCTCGGTTTTAGACTGAGCCAACCCAGTGGAACTTAGTCTGCTCAATGCTGAGACTGAGCTAGCTCAGTGCACGGGCAGAGTTACATGAGGATCTATTTTGGGCTATGGTTTGAGTTGATCCTAGGGGTCTTAAGGCCTAGGTTCAAGAGGTCTTAAGGGGACTAACTCATGTATGGGTCGGATCTAGATCCAAGGGATGAAAGCATGGGAGACATGGGTGTACATGAACTCGGTGAATACTTTCATGTATTGGGTTAGCCGAAAATTTTTTTGGTCGGGCCTAATGGCTATGTATAAATACATAGGTTGTATTAGGATTTCATTATGTTGTGGAATATATATCTTTTCTTCCTCAATTCTCTTTTCTTCTCTTCTCTCTAGTGTAGTTGCCCTAGGGTTCTTGAAGAAGCCCTAAAGAGGGGGGCATTTTTCTTAAGCCCAAGGAGGAAGGTACCCCATCACAGATCCAGATGGAGGATTGGTGGTTTGCTGCCCATAGAGAATATCACAAGTTTCTTTAGGTCTGTGCTAAAGATCAGGGACTTTCGCATCATGGTATCATGCTTGTGATGTCAAAGATGATTAACGTTCGAGCGATATCATAGGTCTACAATTTGGTATCAAAGCTAGATGATGCCTAGAAAATTATGGATGATATTTGGTATCAGAGCCTGATGGTGCATGGAAGTAAAGGAGAAGTCATACAAGATGAAATCAGAAATCTGCATAAGAATTTCATGGTATGTCTCAAATCTATCTTGTTGTTGCTATGGTTTGGTCAACTAAGAGCAGCAGATTGAAGGTAGAGGTTGAGAGGATTAATGGAAAAAAAAAATTTTGAGGTGGAAGGATTTGGTGCATGATTTACTGATCGGTTTTGGTGAAAAGATCGAGATGTATGACAGTTATGTGATAGGCAGGGAGCGTTGGAGTGCTGCAGTAGCGCTTCCCTGAAGATGTAGGGCTGAGAGAGGCTTAGCGATGCAGCAGCCGAGGGAGGTATCTCAGCAGAGAGCACTAGGATTCTTTAGAAAGATGAGCAGTGTAGGACTGTTGAAGAGAGATTTTCCAAGAAATAATGGTCGAAGAAAGGCTGAAGAAGCGACTATACGTTCTTCGATGTTAGAAAAGGCCGGAAAGTAGTCGAAGATGTATTCAACAGTTCAACCAAAGCATGGATTAACGAAGTCTTGGGAGTGATGGAGATGGATGATCCATGGAGGTCCAGTAGGTCAGGGCTGGATGGCTGTAGAGTGACGTAGAGATGAGTCAGGAAGCACTGGAGTGTGGCAGTAGCACTTTCCTGGAGGCACGAAGCCAAAAAAGGCTTGGTGGTGCAGCAGCCAAGGAGTGTATCTCAGCAGAGAGTGTTAGTGGTATCTCAGAGAGATCGGAAGTAGGTCTCAGGGAGAGCCAGGAGGTCTCAGGAAATGTCAGGAGGTCTCTAGCAGTCGAAAGTATCATGGATCAGGTTTCTTCTATAGAAGCACTAGGGAGAGTCGCGGTTCAGGTGGAGGATGGTTCTCCGGACGTAATTGAAGTGATGGCTGGTGTAGGGGTAGAAGAGAAGGACTAGGATGGAACTCTCTAGGGTTCAGTCATTGGATTCAAAAGAGTTGGATGAGCTCCTGAATTTCGGAGGTGCCCGCAAGTTGTGGAGGTATCTAAGATGGCTTCGAAGAGAACTGCAGAGTGCGGAGGGTTCGATGGGATAGCGATAGTATTCGAGGTACAGCGGTAGGCCTAGCAGTACAGCATTGGATGGTTGGCCTCGAGGGACTCGATGATAGAGTCAACTTCTACGGCATCAGATGGACTTTGGATATAGGTGGAGCTCCAGAGAGATGGCTTCACAATTGAAGAGAAATTTGACATGAGTTTAAAGTAGAGGGGTGTGGGAGGATCGATATCCTAGCACCAGCGCTGGTGATGCATAGTTCTAGGTGGAGCAGCATGTGTAGAACAGACGTAGTTCTGAGAAGACCATGTCAGGGTTTGCAGTGAGTGCTAGTACGAGAATGTTGCAGAATCCCCAAGAAAGTCTAGAAAAAGTGATGCAGTTGCTAAGCAGAAGGGATCCTACAATTTTAGTATGGTGTAGAAGTGCAAGCCAAGATCTTCAGCGGTGGAGGCGGTCATCCCAAAGGCCTCAAGAGTGCACTACAACTGAAGAGGATTAGCAGAGGCGATGTTTGCATAGGTGTTGTTGAGTGTGCAGGGATAGTGTGATCGTGCGGGAGGGCATTGTCGAGGGGTTTGCCAAGGCTTGGGAGCACCAAGATGGAGATTATGAGGATTTATGGTACTCCCAAGCCTTGAGAGGCCACGAAAGGAGTCAGGGTGTTGGCTTCGAGGATTTTAGGGGTTTGGTTGGTGCTTCGGAGACCTGAGATTCAAGGTGAAGCAAGGAACCAAAGTTAGAGAATCAAGACTATAGAAAGAAGATTTTCTGTAGGTTAGCCAGCTCAGTCCAAAATTGGGTTGGCTAAGTCTCAGTGCATAGGCAAAACAGAAAGTTGCATGTTCGAGACTACTGGCACGGCACAGAACTAGGCCAGCTCAGTCTGAAACTAGATAGGCTAAGTTTCAGTGCACAGGCAAAATAGAGAGCTGCGCGTTTAGGACTGCTGGCATGGCACAGAACTAGGACCAAGTGAAACTTAGCCGACTTAGTGCTGAGACTGAGCTGGTTCAGTACGCGGGCAGAGTTACGCGAGGGTCTATTTTGGGCTAGGATTTGGGTTGATCCTAGGGGTCTTAAGGCCTAGGTTTAAGAGGTCTTAAGGGGGCTAACTCATATATGGATCGGGTCTAGATCCAAGGGATGAGAGCATGGGAGACATGGGTGTACATGGGCTCAGTGAGTGCTTTCATGTATTGGATTAGCCGAGGAGTTTTTTGGTTGGGCCTAATGGCTATGTATAAATACATAGGTTGTATTAGGGTTTCGTTATGCTATGGAATATAGACCTTTTCTCCCTTAATTCTCTCTTCTTATCTTCTCTCTAGTGTAGTTGTCCTAGGATTCTTGAAGAAGCCCTAGAGAGGGGGGCGTCTCCCTCAAGCCCAAGGAGGAAGGTGCCCTATCATAGATCCAGGTGGAGGATCGGTGGTTTGTTGCCCATAGAGAATGTCAAAGGTTTCTTTAGGTCCATGCTAAAGATCAGGGACTTTCGCATCATGGTATCAGTGCTTGTGATGTCAAGGATGATTGGCATTCAAGCGATATCATAGGTCTACAATTTGGTATCAGAGCTAGGTGATGCCTGGGACATTATGGATGATATATCGCTTGCTGGCTGATGATAGGTCGACTTTCTTTATCATGTCACTGATTAGGTGTAACTTAGTTGGATCAAAGAGAAGTCGAATCTCAATAATTACATTTTAAATACCATGACAGCTTTATTGATAATACATCTTCAGATTATCTGCATTCCAAGTTCAGAGAATAGTTGTTCTATCAAGAGTCTCGAGTCGATATGTACCTGAATGAAATGTTTCGATCACTTTGTAAGGTCCTTCCCAATTTGGAGATAATTTTTCTTGATCAAGGGGTTTAGAAACTTCGATTTTTCTCAAGACTAAATCTCCAGGAAGAAATATCTTTGGCTTGACCTTTACATTGTAATATTGGGCAACTCTCCATCGGTATGCAACCATCCGAATCTAAGCTTCTTGTCAGACCTTTGAAAGCAAATCTAAGTCAGCTCATCTTGCTTCAGAGTTATTTGGTTCGGTATAATGCTCAACTCTCATAGTCGGTAGGCCGATTTCTATTGGAATTACTGCTTCAGTCCCATATGATAAATTGAATGGTGACTCTCCCATTGGAATTCGAAGGGTTGTCCGATATGCCCATAAAATCGAATGTAGCTTTTCCACCCAAAGATCTTTTGCTTCATTCAAATGAGTTTTCAATCCATGTAAAATCATTCGATTCATGACTTCCGCTTCACCATTGGATTGAGGGTGAACGGCAAATGTTAACTTATATGTGATATAATATTTTGCATAAAATTCTCTAAAGTTTTGATTATCAAATTGCCTATCATTGTCAGTGATGATAGCATGGTAACCCAAATTGGTAAATGATTGACTTTTACAAAGTCTTCCATCTTGCTTTTGGTAATTTATGCTAGTGGTTTGGCTTCTACTTATTTGTTGAAGTAATCCATTGCAACTACCAAAAACTTCCTCCGACCTGATGCTGGCGAGAAAGAGCCAAGGATGTCTATTCTCCATTGTGCAAACAGCCATGGTGTGATAATGGATGTCAGTCGGCTTGCCAGTTGATGTTGAATGTTGGCATACTTCTGACATCAATTGCATCTTCGAACAAGATCGATTTTCTTCATAGTCGGCCAATATTATCCTTGGCACAGTACTTTGTAGGCCAGTAACCTGCCTCCCAAGTGATCTCTGCAAATTTCTTCAGAGACTTTTCGAAGGACATAGTCGGCATCAGTCAGTCTTAAGCATTTGAGCAAAAGCAAAGAGAAGGACCTTTTGTAAAGGTGTCTGTTTATCAAAATATATTGAGAGGCAGTCCATCACAAATGCTTAGCTTTCGAAGTTTCATCGGGTAGTGTTCCATCGGTGAGGTATGTGACAATCAGATCCATCCAACTGGGTTCATCATTTATTTGCAGCATTTTTTCAACTTTGTCAATACTCGATTGTTCAAGGTATTTGATGAACGTTCTTTTGAGTAGATTAGAAGAAGTCATCGCGAGTCGAGAGAGAATGTCTACTCGAGCATTTTCTATTCTCGGGATATAAGAAATTTCAAAGTGTTCGAAAGTTGGTATGAGATCCTTAGCTTTCTGAAGGTATTTTGCCATAGTCGAATCTCGGACTTCAAATTCATCTTTAATATGTCCGACTATTAATTGCGAGTCAGTAAAAACCTTCAGTTTATTTACTTCGAGCTCTTTAGCAATCTTTAAGCCGACTAATAGTGCTTCGTATTTGGCATGATTATTATATGCCTTGAAGTTGAACCGAAGGGCATATTCAGTTACAGTTCCTTTGGTATTGGTGAGGATGAGACCAGCTCCACTTTCTTGGGCGTTAGTTGCTCCATCTACATGCAATATCCATGCTGAATTAGAGTCGATCTCAGGTCCTTCCTTTATTTTTGATTTTTCATCGATTTCTTGCTATGATTTGTCATCAGTTACTGTACATTCAATGATGAAATTAGCTAACACTTATGCCTTCATTAATGGTCGCAGACGATACTGAATGTCGAATTCACTAAGCTTGATCATCCATCTTGCCATTCTACCCGACATATTTGGCTGATGTAGGATCGCCTTCAGTGGTTGATCAGTTAAAACTACGATCGAGTAAGCTTGAAAGTACGATCCGAGTTGTTGTGCTGAAATGATCAAGGTATAGATCAATTTCTCAGCTCTTGAATATTAGACTTCGGCATTATGAAGCACTTTGCTGGTATAATAGATCGATCATTGAATTCGATTTTCATCTTTCCAAATGAGAATTGAACTTACAGCTTTTGCCGATATAGCAATGTAGAGATATAATATTTCTCCTACTATTGATTTTGTAAGTAGTGGTGGAGACATCAGATATCTCTTAGTCTTCAAAAGATTGTCGGCATTCATCCGACCATGAAAAATCCTTTGCTTGTTGTAAAACCTTGAAGAATGATAGACATCTCTCTACCGATTTTGAGACGAATTGGCTGAGTGCAGTGATTCTACCATTCAACTGTTGTATCTCTTTCTTGAAAGTTGGGTGCTTTATGTCGATAATGATCTTTATTTTTTTTAGATTAGCTTCGATTCCATGTTGCGACATAAGAAAATCCAAAAAATTTTTGGCTATTACATCAAAAGCATACTTAGTCAGATTCAACTTCATTCGATGCTGTCGAAGTGTATTGAAGGCTTCTTCTAGATCTTGGACATGATTATTAGCTTGAATGCTTTTTACTAGCATATTGATGCAGACTTTCATATTTCATCCGATTTGATTTTTGAATACCTTGTTGACCAATCATTGATAAGTCACTCCGGTATTTTTCAAATCGAATGGCATTACTTTATAATAGTAAATGCCTTTATCGATTACGAAGGCTGTATGTTCTTCATCTTCTAGAACTATTAGGATCTGATTGTAACCCACAAAGGCATCCATGAAGGTTAAAAGTCGGTGTCCCGATGTTGCATCAACTAACTGATCAATCTTCGGTAAGGAGAAGCTATCTTTCGAACAGGCCTCATTTAGATCGGTGTAGTCGATGCAGATTCATCATTTTTTGTTAGCTTTTCGTACCATTACTACATTAGCCAGTCAATCAGGATAATGTGTTTCTGTGATGAAATCAGCAGCAAGAAGTTTATCTACCTCTTCATCCATGACTTTTTGTCTTTCAGGGGCAAATAGTCTTTTCTTTTGTCTCATCAGCTCAACATTCAAGTTGATGTTCAGTCAGTGAGTTATTATTTCTAGAGAAATACCTGGTATGTTAGTTGCTGACCAAGCAAACATGTCGGCATTCGCCTTTAGCAGGTCTATTATTTGGCCTTTTTCTTGTTCGTTCAATCGAGATTCGATTGAGTCAGTTTTCGTGGGATCTACTTCTTGTAAGGGTATCAATATTAATTATTCAGATGGCTCCTCTCTTTCTTCAATTTTCCTCTAATCCAATTTATTGATGTAAGAGATTCCTTCGACTTTGTTCCTTCGGTGAAAATCATGAAGCAATGTTGTGCGAGTTGTTGATCTCCTCGTCTTTTGCCGCCGACTCCTTATCGGATAGGGAATCGGACCAATAGATGGAAGGTTGACACCACCGCTCTTAAAACATTGAGTATGGATCATCCAAGTATGGCATTATAAGCTGAAGGAACTCGGACAACCATAAATGTGGCTTGAATTGTGCTTTGTTGAGGTTCCATTCCTACAGTGAGGGGTAGTGTAATTTTTCCTTCTACGCCAACTACATCTCCAATGAAATCGACTAATGGAATTGTGATTTTTCACAGTTGACCAGTCGATAATCGCATTTGAGAGAAGGTCGAGTAAAATAGAACATCAGTTGAGCTTCTACTATTTACAAGAATTATTTTTACATCATAATTAGCTATCGTTGCTGACACAATGATAGCATCATTATGGAGAATTTATATTTCCCTTACATCATTGTCTGAAAATAAAATTACATTATCATTCCATTGTTTTTTGGTTGATTCCTCTTCGAAAGTTTTTCCCCAATTTTTGGATCGCCTGGAGATCATATTAATTGAAGGAAAAATCCTATTTTTCACCATAGGATCGTGCAGATTTGAGATAAATTTTTCTAAAAAAAATTTAAATAATCTAATCAGATCTAAGAGTTCTTAGATCTAATCATGATGATTTGATATTAAAAATTAAAATAAAAATAAAATTAGATTTAATTTCATACCTTGTTTGGATAATCTGATTACCCTGTGATGATCCTGATGTTTTCTGAGGTTCTAGAAAGAGCCATGCATACGTCTGACCTCTATCGATATCCACTTAGAAAGTATCTGGATGTCTTCTCCTCATAAATTTTTTTTTTTAAAGATTAGATTTGAATTTGATCTAAAAGTTCTTCAAAAAATTTTTGAAGGTAGCATGTCCATCTCACGAACACCATCGCATAGATGCTGAACTCTTCACAAATTTGATTGGATCTTCTTCTCAGATTTATGCCTAACCTTTTAGACATGTAGAAGAGAGGGAGAGAGAGGATAAAGCGGGTGTGGAATATCTAAAACAGTAGCCTTTGGGTATGAAAAATACTTCTACATGAAGAGCCTTGGCACAAGGGTTCTTATACAAAAGCATAGCGCCAAGTTAGAGTCCCTCTTTGACCAAAATCCTCTTTTTTTCAACCATTAGGACTCCTGAACTTGATCTCCATGAAACTCCGCAGATCTCATCTAATTTTGATGCCAAAAATCAATCTCGAAGGTGGCGGTATGAGTAGATAAGTAAGAGTCCACTGCACCTATGACTCTTCCCTCAAAAGTTTGATCTAAATCAAACTCTACCATAACTCAGACACCTTCAAAAATCACAAAATTTGGTACACCCAATGTATAATTCATGCTCTATCATATACCCAAAAATCATATCAAAATAATTTCTAAAAAATTTTCTAAATGCATCTGATCAGCTGACCCTTAATTCTCTCAAAATGTCAACTTTTGACCCTAGTCCAATTTGACTATGAATGAATTTGTTTCAGTCTGATGAAAATAAATCCATTCAAAATACAAGAATGAGTCAAATCAAATTTGACTTGGTTGTGATGAATCAAAAAAATTTTAGAAGAAGAAAGTCAGGCTCAATCGTGTGCTACATGATTTTTTTGAACCTGATTAGATTTAATCCAAATCAATCGAATTGGGTTAGCTCAATTGATGACATGTAGATCCAAACTCTTGTTTGTGTGATCTAGTTAGATTCAATTCTATATGATAATGAGATATGCCACTATTGGTACAGAATCTGATTGACGCTGGATCGAGCTGGAGTTGAGGAAGAAGAGGTCACTGTCGGTGACCTACAAAATAAAGTCTTATTTGGAGTCAATGGTGGTGGCTCTGGCAGAACCCTCTGATGATTAAGTTAGCTCTTCTGGCCAACAGAAATAGAGTGCTTAGATAAAAATTCAGTAGAGTTTTGGAAAGAAGAAGAGAGCTTAAAAAAATATATCTAAAGGATTTTTTTTTATAGACGGAGTCTGTAACAAACTGATAGTGACAGCCATAACCGTCCGGTAGTGGACTACTCGGAGCCACATAAAATTTATTATAAAGAGAGGTATCATCCATAGCAGACTAATAATGACAATCGTAACCGTCTGGTAGCGGAGTTACTTATAGCAGACTGATAGTGACAGTCATAATCATCTGGTAGTGGGCTGCTCGGGGCCACATAAAATTTGTTATGAAGAAAAGTATCCATTATCGTGATGTGTCCATTCGTTGAGATTTAATAGTCGAAGTTCAGAGAAAGCAGGCATGGTCGGTGAAGAGCATTGACATATATTAATTTCAAAGAAGTTCGGACTCTTAAAGGGAGTATGGCTAGAGGGGACCATCTAGAAGGAATGGTAGTTAAAATCTGAAAGTAATCCGTTGGAGAAATCCGAATGAAGTTTGACTGATGGAGAAGTCTAGAAGGAGTCCAACTAATGGAGAAGTTTGGCTGAAGGAGAAGCCTGAAAGGAGTTCGACTTCTGAAGAAATTCGATTGAAGAAAAAGTTTGGAAGGAGTTCGGCTCCTAAAGAAATCTGACTGAAGGAGAAGTTTGGAAGGAGTTTGGCTGCTGGAGGAGTCCGTAAGGAATTTGGCTCCTGGAGGAGTCTGACTGAAGTTCAGCTACTGGAGGAGTCTGAAAGAAGTTTGGCTGAAGAAGTCTGGATGGAGCCCGATTACTGGAGAGAGAATTCTTGATCGAAGCTCTTCCGTGATTATCAGTTACAATAGGCTAAGCATCAGATTGGACTTCGATGGGAGCGGGGTTTATCCCCAACAATAGTCCCTCCACTTTTAAGTTTGAAATTCAAAGAAAGGAAGTATAAAAAAGACAACTGTCAAAGTCCTTTTCTGAGCTCTACACCCATTGAGGTTGAAGCTCGGAAGAGATCTTATCTTCTATTAAAGTTGAAGCTCGAAAAAGATCTTATCTCTTGTTGAGGTTGAAGAAAATCTTATCTCCTATTGAGATTGAAGCTCAGAGGAGATCTTATCTTCAGTCGAGTTTGAAGAAGATTTTATCTCTAGTCGAGATTGAAGGAGATCCTATCTTCTGTTGATGTTGAAGCTCGGGAGAGATCTTATCTCCGATCGAGGTTGAAGGATATCTTATCTTCTGTTGAAGTTGAAGTTCGGAGGAGATCTTATCTTCAGTCAAGATTGAAGGAGATCTTATCTCCTATTGATGTTGAAGCTCGGAGAAGATCTTATCTCCATCCAAGGTTGAAGAAGATCTTATCGGGGCCTCTCCTCTCACCTCATCTAAAATGAATGAGGCCTTTGACTTTGCTCACGTTAGGATGAGGTTCTCCTCCTATTCCTAACGGGCTATAAGGGCATATTAGGGTCATTGTCGGAGCCTCTCCCCTTATCTCATCTAAAATGAATGAGGCCTTCGACTTTGCTTGCATTAGGATGAGGTTCTCCTTCTGTTCCTAACGGACTGTAGGGGCACATAAGGGCCATTGTCAGGACCTCTTCCCTCATCTCGTCTAAAATGAACAAGGCCTTCGACTTTTGCTCACGTTAGGATGAGGTTCTCCTCCTATTCCTAATGGGTTGTAGGAGCACATAAAGGGATGTTGTTAAGGCCTCTTCCCTCATTTCATCTAAAATGAATGAGCCTTCGCTTTGCTCACGTTAGGATAAGATCTCCCCTATTCCTATGAGCTATGGGACACATAGGGCCATTGTCGGGGCTCTCCTCATCTCGTCTAAAATGAACGAGGCCTTCGACTTTGCTTGTGTTAGGATGAGATTCTCCTCCTATTCCAACGGACTGTAGGGCACATAAGGGCCATTATCAAGGCCTCTCCCCTCATTTCGTCTAAAATGAATGAGACCTTCAACTTTGCTCACGTTAGGACGAGATTTTTTTTCTGTTCCTAATGGACTGTAGGGGCATATTAGGGCCATTGCTGGGGCCTCCCCTCTTATCTCATCTAAAATAAACGAGGCCTTCGACTTTGCTCACGTTAGGATGAGGTTCTCCTCCTATTCCTAACATGGCCACTTTTGATTACTTTTTTTCTGTCATCACATAGTTTTTACACCAAGAAATAATAATGTTGAAATGGAAGAGTTTTATTGAAGAAAAATTAATGGTAGTGTGTTCTCAAATTTTTTGAATTTCAAGATCGTGAGAGCATTGTTCCTCCGAGCTTCTTCAGATGATAAGTTTCGTGCCGGACGACCTCCTCTATTTCATACGGGCCTTCCCAATTTGGGATAAGCTTTTCCTAACTTTGAGGCTGAGAGATGGTAGCTCGTCGAAGCACTAAGTCCTCCAGAGATAGTGTTGATGATACCACGAGGTGGCCAATCTTTTTATTGTTCCTCCCTCATTAGTGGTTTCGACTGTGACAACGCCCTTGGCCGACCTTCTCTTGCTTCAGACCGGCATCTGAGGAATTGACCTAGTCGGCCTCTTCTGATGAGCTTCTCAATCTCATCTTGGAGCAGGGTGAGAGCGCATCCTTTCAAGCCTCGATAGTTGCTCCTTGATCTCCATCAATACTTGTATTTTTGGAGTATCGAGGGAGGTATAGTCGTGAAATCTTCTAGGAGGAGAACTTCTTCATGCCCTTCTGTCAGGGCTTCTTTGATGATGAACTCGAAAAAGAGTTTGGACTCACTTGCACTCGGAGGGAGTTCATGAGCACGGCCGAACTTCATTTGGCCCTCCATCAGCTACGGGGTTATTAGACTCGCCCGTCTGCCGCTCTCCTGCGGCCTTCTCATCCTTCATCTTAAAGGCTTTTTCCGCTTGGGCATATCCTTCAGCCCGAGCTAACATATCAACAAAGTCTCTAGGGTACTTCTTCTCCTGGGAGAACAACAAATCATTCTTCTGAAGGCCATCCTTAAGTGCGGCCATTGCAACAGACTGGTTCAGATTTCAAACCTCCAATGTAGTAGTATTAAATTGGATGACATAAATTCGGATAGATTCTTCCTCCTTCTGCTTGATATTCATTAGAGAATCTGAACCTCGGTGGGGATGCCGACTGCTAACAAAACAAGCCATAAGCTGATGGCTCATCTAGTCAAAAAAGAAGATCATACCTGACTTCAATAATGAGTACCATTTTCTTGCTGCTCCCTTTAAGGTAGATGAGAAAGCTCAACATAAGATGGCGTCTGATGCACCATGGAGCAGCATCATGGTCCGAAAGGCCTCTAGGTGATCGATCGAATTAGAGGTTCTATCATAGCTTTCAAATTAGAGAAGCTTAAAGTTCGACGGAATGGATTCTTGCATAATTTGGAGAGAAAATGGAGGATCGATGTGGATGTCATCATGATGAGCCGGGGCGATGTGATGGAGTTCCTCAATTTGTTGGTCCATTTCTCATAGTTTTTGATCGAGGAAATCATCTCGATCATAGATCTTGAAAGGCATCTGGCTGTAAATAGGGAAGGTCACTTTCGGAGAAAAATCATGATCTGAGCAAGGATCCTCTGCTCTCTATTTTTCCTTCCCAGGGGCGACGGGTATGCTAGCCCAAGTACTCCTCCTTGGAATTGGTTCCTGACATCCTGATGGTGGATTTTCTAATGAAATCGCTATTGAGGGTTGCCGCATGGTCTGCACCATTTCAGTGAGGCCCTAAACCTATTGCATCAGTAGATTAAACTGCTCTGGATCTACCATGGCCGTCGGTGGTGGAGGAGGTTGAAGAATCGGCAATGGAGCAGAAATAGATGGATCTAGTTCAGATCTGATAGCAGAAGTGATAGATCTCTGGGCAATCGCCTTTCTTAGAGGCATTTCTTGAGATTAAGGAAGAGGATGAAGATGAATCTTGAAGAAGAAGATCTACAGATTCAACTGAGTACTCCTTTAAGAATAAGGGTACCTCAGGAATAGAGGGCCCTTCCTCTAGTGCCAATTCTGTTGGCGCAGAATCTGGTTGATGCCAGATCGAGCTAGAGTTGAGGAAGAAGAGATCACCATCGGTGACCTGCAAAACAAAGTTTCGTTCGGAGTCGATGGTGGTGGCTTCGGCAGGATCCTTCGATGATCAAGTCAGCTCTTCTAGCCAACAGAAATGAAGTGCTCAGGCAAGAATTTAATAGAGTTTTGGGAAGAAGAAGGGAACTTAGAGAAAACATATCTAAAGGATCCCTTTTTATAGATGGAGCCTGTAACAGACTGATAGTGACAGCCATAATCGTTCGATAACGGGTCACTCGGAGCCACATGAAATTTATTACGGAGAGAGATGTCGCCCATAGCAGACTAATAATGACAGTCATAATCGTTCGATGGTGGGATCTCCTATTGCAGACTAATAATGACAGTCATAACTGTCTGGTAGTGAGCCGCTCGGGGCCACGTGGAGTTTGTTATAGAGAGAAGTATCCATTATCATGATGTATCTATTCGTTAAGATTTAATAGTCAAAGTTTGGAGAAAATAGGCATTGATCGGTGAAGAGCTTTGACATATATCAATTCCAGAGGAATTCGAACTCCTAAAGAAAGTACAGCTAGAGGGGATCATTTGGAAGGAATGCTAATTGAAATCTGAAAGTAATCTACTGAAGGAATCTAGATGGAGTTTGATTGATGGAGAAGTCTAGAAGGAGTCCGACTGGTGGAGAAGTTCGACTGAAGGAGAAGTCCGAAAGAAGTTCGGCTCCTAGAGGAATCCAACTAAAGAAGAAGTTTGAAAGGAGTTTGGCTCTTAGAGAAATCCGACTGAAGAAGAAGTCTGGAAGGAGTTTGGCTTCTGGAGGAGTCCGTAAGGAGTTCGGCTCCTGGAGGTGTTCAATTGAAGTTCGGGTACTAGAGGAGTTTGAAAGGAGTTCGACTGAAGAAGAAGTCCAAATGGATCCCGACTACTGAAGGAAGAATTATCGATCAAAGCTCTTCCATGATTATCAATTACAATAGGTTAAGCATCAAACTGGACTTCACTGGGAGCAGGGTTTATCCCCAACAGTCACGATCTCCATCATCGACATTATCGAAATATCTTTCGATGGATCAAAACTTTTTTATTCATACAATTAGAATGATCGATCATCTAAAATCATTCTAATTGCTCCCAAAATCCACCTAAGTGACACCTAGCAGTATATGGTGGCAACCCATCAGAGCTGAATGCGAACCTCTTGGTGCAGCTACCTGTGTGATTAAGTTCTTCTATCTTGAGCCCCGATCAGATTAGGGTTAAGGTGAACTCGTCAAACCCTAGTCTCTGTCATATGATGTAATCATTCGATTCGAGTCCAATGTGAAAATCTAAATAGAAACTCTTTCTATTATTTCACTCTACCATGGCCATGGGACTTAAAGGACTTGATTCTCATGATTATCATAGGGCTACTCCTCTACCTACCGAGGTAGATAGATCTCCATCTTGATGCAATCCAGTTCCTACAATGAACATGCTATAGCCAACATACACCTTCAGGGTTCTGATATGGCTAGGAGACCGAGTAATGGTGTAGTCAAACTATAACACCCTCAAGGTGAACTGCCGATGCATCTTCAGGTCAAAGAACCAGACACACTCTACTGCAGCATCGAGTCAGTCATTGACGAGAAGGTAGACTTCCTAATGACTACTCGAGGTGGTCACGCTCAGTGCCCTCGTTCTCTAACGAGTACCTGTACTCTCGCTCCGGTGTCTCCACACCGTAGACTCAAGACTCATCTACTAAAGAGAAGCGATCTGTACACCAACCTTCCGGATCAATCACCATCCTCGTGATGATCCTATGGTCGGGAGCATTTTATGAGTTAATAATGATTATTCATGTCTTAAATTTTCAACTCTTGAAAATATGAATTATCATTACCATTAACTCAAAGGATGTATCACAGACACTAAATACACACTATAATAGAAAATAACCCTATTTATTAATTTATAGTCAAAATTATAAAATTTTGCCCCTAGAAGTGTATTACAAGTGTCAGCCAATTCTGGCTTCTAGGGCACATATATCTAACAATCTCCCACTTGTCCTAAAGCCAATTGGCTACAAGTCTAAGTCCCATCTTCTCAAGGTGGGCTTCGATCTTCTGTTGGCCCAACGGCTTTGTAAGTGGGTCTGCCACATTATCTGCGGAGTTGACTCTCTTGACCTCAACGTAATCCCTTTCTCAAGGTAATCGCGGATGAGATGATATCGCCGCTCAATGTGCTTGGACTTCTGGTGAGACCTCGGCTCCTTAGCAAGGGCTATGGCGCCATTGTTGTCGCAGTAAAGAGGAATGGCATCTGATGGCATTACTCCAATTTCTATGCAGCAAACTTCTTGTACCAGAATGCTTCCTTTGCAGCCTCTCGATGCAGCTATATATTCTGCTTCCATGGTGGAATCTGCTATCACCAGTTTGCTTGGAACTCTTCCAGCTGACAGCTCCACCATTGCACACAAACAGACTTCCAGATGTCGACTTTCGATCATCTATATTGGACATGAAGTCCGAGTCTGTGTATCCTCTGGACCTTGGAGTTCTCCATTACCAAAGACCAACAATCATATCCTTAGTTCTTCTCAAGTACTTAAGGATACATTTCACAGAAGTCCAGTGTTCTTCACCTGGATTTGACTGATATCTGCTTGTGACACTCACAGCATGGGCTATATCAGGTCGTGTACATAGCATGGCATACATGAGGCTCCCTATTGCAGAAGCATAAGGGATCTTGCTCATGCGTTCTATTTCCTCAGGTGTGCTGGGGCACATCTTCTTGGAAAGATGAATACCATGTCTGAAGGGTATTAATCCCCTCTTAGAGTTTTCCATACTAAACCTCTTTAGTACTTCCTCTATGTACATCTTCTGTGAAAGTCCTAGCATCCTATTCGGTCTATCCCTATAGACCTTAATTCCTAGAATAAAGGATGCTTCACCTAGGTCTTTCATGGAGAATTCCTTGGACAACCACATCTTGACTGATGTCAACATGGGAATATCATTCCCAATAAGGAGGATGTCATCCACGTACAATACGAGGAAGACAACAGCGCTCCCACTGACCCTTTTTGAAAACACATGGTTCCTCTTCATTTTTGATGAAACCAAACTTTTTGATCACATCATTGAAACGAGTGTTCCAGCTCCGAGATGCTTGCTTAAGTCCATATATGGACCTTTGCAGCTTGCAAACCTTGTGATCAGTATCACTGGATGTGAAACCTAGCGGCTGTTCCATATAGATATCTTCCTCAAGATATCCATTTAGGAATGCCGTTTTCACGTCCATTTGCCATATTTCATAATCGAAATAGGCTGCAACAGCAAGCAATGTGCGGATGGATTTTAGCATAGCTACTGGCGAAAAAGGTATCCTGATAGTCAATGCCTTCATGCGTTGACTATAACCTTTTGCCACCAGTCTAGCCTTGAATGTCTCCACATTCCCATCTGCACCAATCTTTCTCTTGAAGATCCATTTACACCCAATAGGTACTATACCTTCTGGTGGATCTACCAAGGTCCAGACTTGGTTTGAGTGCATCGAGTCAATCTCTGACTTCATTGCCTTCAAGCCATTTCTCGGAGTCGATATCTGATATCGCCTCGTTGTAGGTTTTGGGATCATCACCATGAGCACCATTACCTATGAGGAACATTTCCTCTACGTCCTCTGAAATAATACCTAAGTATCTTTCAGGGGGAATGGAAAACTCTTTCCGATCTACGAGGTGGAGGAGGTAGTGTTCTTGGATTGGCTCAACCTGATTTGGTTCCACTTGGTTCCTTAGCTCTTTAGCTGCTTGTGAGACTTTCTCATCAAGCTTAATCTGCTTTCCAATGCCATCTATCTTGAATAAACTATTTTTCAAGAAAGATGGCATGTCGACTCACAATCACATTGTGGTCTTCTGGAATGTAGAAATAGTATCCTAATGACTCTTTAGGATATCCTATGAATCGAGCTCTAAAGGACCTAAACTCTAACTTGTCCGCTTGTTGTCTTTTGACATGAGCCGGACAACCCCAAATTCTGAGATGACTCAGACTTGGTTTCTTACCGTGCCATATCTCATACGGTGTGGTAGGAACGGATTTTAGAGGGAACCCTATTCAGTAGATAGATTGAAGTTAAACATGAATATGTCCCCAAAGAAAATCAGGGAGGTCTGTGAAGCTCATCATGGATCGAACCATATCCTAATAGGAGTCCGATTTCTCCATTTCTGAAACCCCGTTGAGTTGAGGTGTTCCTGGTGGAGTCCATTGAGAGACTATGCCATTTTCCTTAAGATAGTCTAGGAATTTTCGGCTAAGGTATTCACCTCCTCGATCTGATCGAAGAACCTTAATGGGAATTTTCTAGTTTATTTTTCTACTTCATGTCTGAATTCTTTGAACTTTTCAAAAGCTTCAGACTCGTATCGTCATCAAGATATACATATACCCATACCTAGACAGATCATCGGTAAAGGATAATGAAGTAGACAAAATTACCCTCTAGCCGGCACATCAAATGGGCCGCACACATCAGTATGTACTAGGGCAAGGAGATCTGTGGCCCTCTCCCCATGTCCAACAAAAGGGAGTTTAGTCATTTTGCCTTGAAGACAAGATTCACAAGTTGGATATGACTCAAAAGTCAATGGACTCAATAGCCCATTTTTCTCCAATTTGTTAATCCTATCTTCTGCTATATGACCTAATCTCAGGTGCCATAGATATCTATCGTTTGGACTATCCCTAGGTCGCTTTGATCCTTGGCATTCATACGTTTTGCTCGATAGTTAAAAATAGGTACATCAATATGTCAACTGATAAAGACCATTAATAAGGAAACCATTTGCAATTTTATTTCTTTCATAAAGAATGTTACAATGGTCCTTAAGAAAAGGTGATCACATAAGCCTTTCTTGTGCTAAGCATGAAACAGAAATCAAATTCCTGCTAGCTGCAGGCACATAATAACAGTCTTTTAAGTACTAAGTCTAAACCAGATGGTAATCATAGAGGGTATAGGTTCCCACGGCTACTGCAGCAACTCTTGCTCCATTACCGATGCGTAGGATCATGTCTCCATCCCTCAGCCTCCTGCTATCCTCAAGACCCTGCATAGAAGTGCACAGATGAGCACTAGAACCAGAGTCAAGCACCCAACTGGATGCAGAAGAAACCGTAAGGTTAGACTCAATAACGAGCATACCTCCAGAAGGACCTTCCTTCTTGTTCTTCAGGGTGGCCAGGTAAAGTAGGGCAGTTCCGCTTCCAATGGCCGTCGCTGTTGCAATGGAAAATACTTTCCTTTGCCATCGGCCTTCTTCTTCGGCTTCTGCCTTCTTCTTCTTTTGATCCTTCCACCTTTTGCTTTTTCACAGACTTCTTTTCTCTTTCCATAAGACTTTCTTTTGGAAGAAGTCCGTTCCATAGCAAGAACTGAGCCTTTAGAACCTTTCATAGAAAGCTCAGCGGTAACCAGCATATTCATCAACTCGGCCAAGGAATTTCTGAAGTTTATGCATGTGGTAATTCATGATGAATTGCCCATATGCATCAGTCAAGGATTGCAGAATAATATCAGTTCTGCAGATCCAAGTCCAACTTCACACCGAGCTTCTCAAGCTCTTCCATGTCCTTGATCATTGTCAGACAGTGATCTTGGACTGACTGCCCATCACGCATCTTAGCCTTAAAAAGTCATTTTAGTGACTTGATATTTGGCTGCGCGACTCTGTTCACCAAACATCTCCTGCAGGTGAGCCAACATTTGGCGAGCAGTCCCGATATCTTCATGTTGGCGCTGGAGCTCATCAGACATCGAGCCCAACATGTAGTATCTGGCCTTATTGTCTTCGTCAATCCATTTTTCCAGAGACGCTCTCTGTTCAGTGGATGGACGAGGCTGGTAAGGTGGGAGGGTCCTGGTCCAAAACATGTGTTAACTTCTCTGAACCCAAAATAATTTTGTAGTTCCTGAGCCAATCTTTATAATTGGGTCCAGAGTCAGTCTATGTGTGTCTAGGATACGTGCCTAGTGGGTTGGACGCAGACATTTTTCTGTAGAGAGTCAAAGATTTCTAGTTAGATACTGTAATTTTGACTTGACCAATTTATTTAGGGATTTTATTTTTAAACAAATTAGCTCCCTTACTATTTTAACTCGGATCCCTACACTCCCTCTGTAGAGATGCGAAAATCTCCATGATTGATGATTTCTAGTGGGTGGTGCGGTCTCTCACCAACTGACTCATCACCTCACCTAACAGTTATTGGTGATGGGTTAGCCAATGAGTGAACAACTCTTGTTCAATGATTCTCTAATCATGGTGCACCCAAACTTGGTCTCTAATTCATGAATCTCACCGTATCCGAAATATTGATCCACTCCTTAGTTAAGTCAGACCCACCATTTGCATAGACTGGGTTCCTAATTGGGTCTCTCACCGTATCCAAAATATTGAGCCCAACTCTCATCCTCCAGCCCATAGCATCCAATGCCTAATAGACATGGTTGCATCTTCCCGGTGCAACTGAGCCACTGTATCCAGCCGAGAACAATCAACCCCGGGAAAAGGGCCCGCACATCTACAATGGTGGAAGACCTCAGACTTAATCTTTTCTTAGGGAGAATTGATTCAGGTCTCATTAAACTTAGACTTGATCTTAGTCATAACAATTATGACTAACCTAGTGGCATGGGTTAGCTCGGATTATTGACCACCTCAGATCAGAACTGTGTCAACAGATATGGCCAGGTAAGTGAGACCGGTGGAAGGAATATGCCATTAACTCGCACAAGAACGCATTCAGGTCGAGTAGCTCTCCAATTAAAAACCAGTCGGATCGTCTGTGCCAAACTTACCTTAGACACCAAATTGTTGAGTCAGAACCAATTGGGTTAGCCTACAATCCAGACTCTAACCTCTGAGCCTAATTAGGTCTTGCTTGATCGAGTCACATCTCAATATGACTCGATCTTGACCCAGACTTAATCCTATTAGGCTGGTCAATTTAAGCATTGTTGATCCCATCTAACCAACTCTTGATTCGGTTTGATCAACCGCTTAGACCTAATTGAGCTACCCAAGCCCGAACCCAGTATTATGAATATGTCTTAGATCTGAAATTCTCAATTTTAGACCTAATTAATATTCCATAAACTTAATTCTTAATTAAGTTTTGGGTTCATAAACAAAATATGCACAATAAATCCTAGGGTTTCAGGATCTAGGGTTTTGCAGAAAAGTAAGTTTTGGGTTTCTGATTAAGGACGAACACGCAGCACCCCTACACGTCATAAGAACACCCCATCGAATGGGAAGAGAGGGCCTTTAAACCCTTCTTCGTTCTTATGACCGGACGGCCAAGAGGAACGCCTTAATCAGGAACATGTAATTTTTTCTACAAAACAGTTATAGATCTATATCATATATCTCATATACAAATTTAGATCTAATCTCAAGGCATATTTTGCATACATCTCATGTATCATCAATCATGCATATTTTCAGATCTAAATTATCTCATAATAATCTAAAAAATTAAGATTTAAATTGATCTATAATCAAAATAAATTCTAATCTAGACATCTTATGTAGAACTATTCTATGACTAGTCTAAGCATGCATCTTTCATATCTCATATGGATAAATCAAAAATTAAAAAAAAATTATTTTTAGATTTGATTATAATAATTATAATATTAAAAAAATAAAAATTAAATAGATTTAAAATTATATTTAATCAAAATAAATATATGATCATACTAGACTACATATAGAACTATTCTGTACCTAGTCTAGTCATGCATCTTATACATATTAGATCTAAATTATTTAACTTTTAATTTTTTTAATTTTAAATCTAATCATATCTAATGTGATATCTAAAACCTTTTAATATTAGATCATAATTAAAAATAAAATTAAATCTAAGATAGACCTAAAGAGCTGCTAACCTAGCTCTAATACCAGTTGAAGAAAAAATCTTATTTTTGCCGTAGGATCGTATAAATTTGATCAGATCTGAGATGAATTTTTCTAAAAAAAATTTAAATAATTTAATCAGATCTAAGAGTTCTTAGATTTGATCATGGTGATCTGATATTAAAAATTAAAATAAAAATTTAATTTAATTTAATTTTATACCTTGTTTGGGTAATCTGATCATCCTACGATGATCGTGATATTTTCTGAGGTTCTGGAAGGAGACATGCACGCACCTGGCCTCTACCGATATCCACTTAAAAAGGATCTAGACATCTTCTCCTTATAAATTTTTTTTCCAAAGATCAGATCTAAATCTAATCTGAAAGTTCTTCAAAAAATTTCTAAAGATAGCGTGTCCATCTCACGAATATCGTCGCATAGATGCTGAACTCTTCACAAATTTGATTGGATCTTCTTCTCAGATTTGTGCCTAACTTTTTAGACATGTAGAAGAGAGGGAGAGAGAGGATAGAGAGGGTGTGGGATATTTGGAATGACAACCTTTGGGTATGAAAAATATTTCTACATGAAGAGTCTTGGTGCAAGGGTTCTTATACAAAAGCATAGCACCAAGTTAGAGTCCCTTTTTGATCAAAATCCTCTTTTTTTCGACCATTGAGACTCTTAGACTTGATCTCCACGAAAATATCTAGATTTCATCTAATTTTGACATCAAAAATCAATCTGAAAGGTAGCAGCATGAGTAGATAAGGAAGAGTCCACTGCGCCTAGGACTCTTCCCTCAAGAGTTTAATCCAAATCAAACTCTATCATAACTCAGTCTAGACACCTCCAAAAATTATAAAAATTGGTATACCTAATATATAATTCATGCTCTATCACATATCTAAAACTTAGATCAAAATAATTTTTAAAAAAAATTTTAAAAGAATCTGATCAGGTGGCCCTCAATTCTCTCAAATAGGTCAACTTTTGACCCTAGTCCAATTTGACTATGAATGGACTTGTTCCAATCAGATGAAAATAAATCCATTCAAAATAAAAGAATGAGTCAAATCAAATTTAACTTAGTTATGATGAATTAGAAAAATTTTAGAAGGAGAAAGTCATGCTCAATCGTGTGCTAGCATCATTACCTTGAACCTAATTGGATCTAATCCAAATCAATCTAACTGGGTTAGCTCAATTGATGACATCCAGATCCAAATCCTTATTTGTGTGATCCAGTTAGGTTTAATTCTGTATGATAATAAGATATATCATGATCTTCATTATCGACATCATCGAAATACCTTTCGCTGAATCATTCTATACAATTAGAATGATTGATCATCAAAATCATTCTAATTACTTCCAAAATCCATCAGTGACACCTAACAGTATATAGTGGCAATCCATCAGAATTAAAAGTAAATCTCTTGGTGTAGTTATCTTTGTGATTGGGTTCTTCTATTTTAAGCGCCGACAGGATTAGGATTAAGGTAAACTCATCAAACCTAAGATTCGTCATATAAATTAATCATTCGATTCGAGTCCAATATGAAATCCTAATAGAAACTCTTTCTATCATCTTCACTCTATCTGGCCATGGGCTTAAGGACTCAATCTCATGATTATCATAGGACTGCTCCTCATCTACCAAGGTAGATAGATCTTCTTATTGGTGCAATTCAATTCCTACAATGAACATGCTATAGCCAACATACACCTCAGGATTTCGAATGGCTAGAAAATCGAGTTATGATGTAGTCAAACTATAACACCCTCAAGGTAAACTACCAATGCATCTCAGGTCAAAGAACCATATATACCACTACAGCATCGAGTCAGTCATCGACAAGAAGGTAGACTTTCTTATGACTACTCGAAGTGATCACTCTTAGTGCCTTTGTTCTCTAACAAATACCTATACTCTCACTCCGATGTCTCCACATCATAGATTTAAGACACGTCTATTCTAAGAAAGCGATCATACACCAACCTTCTAGATCGATCACCATTCTCGTGATAATCCTATAGTCAGAAGTATTTTATGAGTTAATTATGAAAATTTATGTCTTAAATTTTCAACTCTTGAAAATATGAATTATCATTACCATTAACTCAAAGGATATATCACAGACATTTTTAAATACGCACTGTGATAGA
>QRFJ01000842.1:39640-169640 GCA_006176705.1 Cocos nucifera | reverse complement strand
ATATTATCATATTTATTTTATATAATATATTTTTATGTCTATTTTATCATAATGGAGCAATGTTATGGTAACTCAAGAAAACCACACAAAAGGATGACTTAGCTACCATGCACCATTCACGTTGCTTTATTATATAGCAAACCCACAGCGACCTTTGGGATATAATTTGGAGTTCTTAAGCATTTTCAATTAAAATTTTTGTCAGCTGACCTGGTCAGCCCACATTTTAAGCCTGTGGTTTAAGAGAAGCTCGCGAGGACCCGCATCTCTTGGCCAATCCGGAACTGCCAACCGGAAAACCAGGATGTTGTCCCAATTTCTCTTATCCTTTCGTAATAAAAAAAATATTTTGTTAGCTGACGAGAGAATTTAAATTATTAAAATATAAAAATAAAATTATCAAGATTTTTTTAAAAGAAAAAGAATAGCAAAATAGCTATGGATGGATGTCAGCACTGAAGCTACCAATATTATTTTGGGTGCTCGATCACCCAAAATACCCTTACAACCGGCAAATAGAATCTATTTATAAGTTATCAATAGGTTGCTTTTTGATCTAGAAAAATCATCAAACTCGGTATTGGATACTATTGAACATAATTCAAGAGAAAGATCTGGTTGAATTATATATGAAATTTTTTGAGGCTATAGCTTGGCTGTAGGATACTTGATTGAGATTTTTTTTTAATTAGATAATTTCTTAAGATTTAGAATATAGCATCTTCTTTTTTGGATGCGGCACATCGAGCAATTTGACCTAAATTTCATCATTTGAATGTCGAAATAAGCTTGTCAAATCCAAACCTTCCATTTCGAGAAAGATTTTAATTTAGCATATTTTCCAATTTAGGAAGAATTAAGTAAGGGTGATTAAAAATATGGTTAATGTAGAAGTCGATATCTATAATTTATAGGATTTAAATTTTTTCATATTCTAATCATGTCCATTTCGAGAAAACTGAATCCTATTTAAACTAGAAAATGAATCCAATTCGAATATTGCAAGGCGGACCTCACTAATATACATAGAAGTTATGTATTTCAATTTATGACTTATCAACGAAAAGGAAAGGAGTGGGATCTAAACCCTACTGTCATTAAATTTTTATTTTTTTAAAATTTTTTTTTGAGAGACTCTAGTTGAGCAAATTAAAAAAAATCTTTCTTCTTTCTAATCAGATCTATTTTTATCACCATTAGAACTCTAAAACAAATTTGTGAAAAATAAAAAGAGAAAAAAATATTCCACTAATTTTCTATGTTCGTTGGTTGGCCCACGATTACACTAACCATGAATCCTCAACTAAGAAATACCTCAGAGCTAGATAGTTGATTAAAATGAAAAAAATAAATAGGCCATTTGGTCACTTACCCTATATTTGATTAGGATCATAAAAGTGAGGATGGATGAAGTTGCAAGGATAGATGGTCTTCATCCATTATTTACTTAAAAAAATTATGAAAATAATGGATGAAAGAAAAAGGTTGTACATTCGTCCTCGTTCACTAATTTGTATTCTCCCAATGCAAGAAATGATAGATAAAGCATTTATGGATGGATTTTTGCATTAACAAAATTATCCCTCATTAATTTTTTGATAAAACCATAATATTTCTTCACTTTTTCATTTATATTGTTGGTGCAAAATCTGATTGACACCAGATTGAGCTAAAGTTGAGGAAGAAGAGGCCACCGCTTGTGACCTGCAAAATGAAATTCCGTTCGAAGTTGGTGATGGCGGCTCCAGTAAGATCCTCCGATGATCAAGTCAGCTCTTCTGGCCAATAAAAATAGAGTGCTCAGAAAAAAATTCAGCAGAGTTTTGGGAAGGACAAGAGAGCTTAGAAAAAATATATCTAAAAGATCCCTTTTTATAGATGAAGTCAGTAGCAGACTGATAGTGACAGCCGTAGCCATCTAGCAGCGAGCCACTTGGAGTCCCATAAAGTCTATCACGAAGGAAGGCGCCGTCTGTAGCAGAATGATAGTGACAGTCGTAGTTGTCCGATAGTGGGCCATTCGGAGCTGCGTGGAGTCTATCATATAGGGAGGCACCGCCTGTAGCACCGTCTGTAGCAGACTGATAGCGACAGCCATAACCATTTGGAAGGAGTTCGATTTTTGGAGAAATCTAGCTGAAGGAGAAGTCTGGAAGGAGTTCGGCTCCTAAAGGAGTTCAACTGCTAAAGAAGTTCAGTTGGAATTCGGCCTCTGGAGGAGTTCGGCTGCTAAAGGAGTTCGACTGGAGTTTGGCTATTGGAGAAAGAATTTTCGATCGAAGCTCTTATGTGTATCAGTTGCATTAGGCTAAGCATCAGACTGGACTTCGGTGGGAGTGGAGTTTATCCCCAACAATAGTTCCCCCACTTTCGAATTCAAAATTCGAAGGAAGTACAGAAAAGACGACTGTCGAAATTCTTTTTCGGGCTCTGCACCCGCTGAGGTTGAAGCTCGGGGGAGATCTTATCTTCTTTTGAAGTTGAAGCTCAGGGAAGATCTTATCTCCAGCCGAAATGTTGAAGTTGAAGCTTGGGGGAGATTTTATCTTCTGTTGAAGTTGAAGCTCGGAGAAAATCTTATCTCCAGCTGAGGTTGAAGCTCCTGGAAGCTCGGGGGAGATCTTATCTCCAACCGAAATATTGAAGTTGAAGCTCGGGAGATATCTTCTTGAAGTTGAAGCTCGGAGAAATCTTATCTCTAGTTGAAGCTCCTAGAAGCTCGGGGGATATCTTATCTCCTATTGAGATTTACGTTGAAGCTCGGAGGAGATGTTATCTCCAGCCGAGGTTGAAAGAGATCTTATCTCCTGTTGACATTGAAGTTGAAGCTCAGGGAAGATCTTATCTCCAATCGAGGTTGAAGGAGATCTTATCTCCTATTGATGTTGAAGTTGAAGCTTAGGGAAAATCTTATCTCCAACCGAGATTGAAGGAGATCTTATCTCCTGTTAACATTGAAGTTGAAGCTCGAAAAAGAGTCCTAGTCCCAGGTTTTCATACTTGTTGCTTGTTGTGGATGTCAAGCTCGTTGTGAACGTCGGGCCTATTGTAGACATCGAACTAGAACCTCTCTTACAAATTAGGATAAGTTTCTGCCTTTCGCATTTGACATAGTCAGGTTGTCGTGGAAAAATACGTGTTATGATTCTCCACCGAGATTCTTTCTTCTCCATGTCTTTGGCCTACGAGGTTTTGACTTTTGCTCATGTTAGGATGAGATTCTCCTTCCGTTCCTAACAGGCAGCAGAGGCACATTAGAGCCATTGTCGGGGCCTCCCTTCTCACCTCGTCTAAAATGAACGAGGCCTTCGACTTTACTCACGTTAGGACGAGGTTCTCCTCCTGTCTTAAATAATCGGAGGTCTTTGACTTGCTCATGTTAGGACAAGGTTCTCCTCCTGTTCCTAACATGGCAGTAGGGGCACAGATGGGCTGTTGAATAGATCTCTCTCCTCCTTCTATCTTAAATAATCGGAGGTCTTCGACTTGCTCATGTTAGGATAAGGTTCTGCTCCTGTTCCTAACATGACAGTAGGAGCACAGATGGGCTGTTGAATGAACCTCTCCCTCCTTTTGTCTTAAATAATCGGAGGTCTTCGACTTGCTCATGTTAGGATGAGGTTCTCCTCCTATTTCTAATATGATAGTAGGGGCATAGATGGATCATTGAATGGACCTCTCCTCTCCTTCTGTCTTAAATAACCGAAGGTCTTCAACTTGCTCATGTTAGGACGAGGTTCTCCTCTTGTTCCTAACATGGCAGTAGGAGCACATATGGATCATTAAATGGGCCTGTCCCCTCTTCTTGTATTAAATAATCAGAGATCTTCGACTTGCTCATGTTAAGGACAAGGTTCTCTTCTTGTTCCTAACATGGCAGTAGGGGCATAGATGGGCCATTGAATGGACCTCTCTCCTCCTCCTATTTTAAATAACCGGAGGTCTTCGACTTGCTCATGTTAGGATAAGATTCTCCTCCTATTCCTAACAAGGCAGTAGGGGCACAGATGGGCCATTGAATGAGCCTCTCCCCTCCTCCTGTCTTAAATAATCGGAGATCTTCGACTTGCTCATGTTAGGACGAGGTTCTCCTCCTATTTCTAACATGGCAATAGGGGCATAGATGGACCATTGAACGGACCTCTCCCCTCCTCTTATCTTAAATAATCGGAGGTCTTTGACTTGCTTATGTTAGGACGAGGTTCTCCTCCTATTTCTAACTTGGCCACTCTTGATCGCTTCTTTCCTGTCGTCACATAGTTTTTGCATCAAGAAATAATAATATTGAAATGGAGGAGTTTTATTGGAGGAAAATTATTGATAGTATATTCTCAAATTTTTTGAATTCCAAGATCGCGGGAGTGTTGTTCCTCCAAGCTCCTTCAGGCAATAAGTTCTGGGCCGAACAATCTCGTCTACTTCATCAGGCCTTCCCAATTTGAGGCAAGCTTCTCTTGGCTCTGAGGCTGAGAGATGGTGGCTTGTCGAAGCACTAAGTCTTCCACTCTGAACATTTTACCTTTGACTTTGGAGTTATAGTATCGGGCCACCCTTCGTTTGTAGGCCACCATCCAAATCCAGGCTTCCTCTCTTTTTTTTGCCAGCAGGTCGAGATTGACTCTGAGGTCTAGTGAGCTACGCTGCTCATCAAAGGCCACAACCCTACTGATGAGAGCTTAAGCTCGAATGTGATGACTGCCTCCATTCTAAAGGTCAAGACGAATGGTGTTTCTCCGATCGGTAGCCTTTGAGTAGTTTGGTATGCCCAAAGAACGTGGTAGTGTTTGTCCGCCAAGCCCCCTTTATTCTGTCAAGTCTTGTCTTGATGCCTTGCAGTAGGATTCGATTGATCACTTCAGCTTCCCCATTTGCCTGTGGGTGAGCTACCGATATGAAGTGATGGAAGATGTTTAGATCTTCGCAGAACTCAATGAACCTCATCCCAACGAACTGTCGCCCATTATCTGTTATGAGGGTTCGGGGCAGACCGAACCGACAGATGATTGGCTTCCAGACGAAGTCCTGTATCTTGACCTCAGTAATTTTTGCTAGTGGTTCGGCTTCGACCCATTTGATGAAGTACTCAATCGCGACTAGAAGGAACTTTCATTGTTCGGATGCCATTAGAAAAGGGCCAAATATATCCATTTCCTACTGTGCAAATGGCCAAGATGCGCTTAGTGGAGTAAGCTCGGAGGTCGACTATCTTTGTATGTTTATATTTTTTTGACAGCAGTCGTATTTCTTGACATACTCCATAGAATTATGGTACAAGATTGGCTAATAGTATCCTTACCGAAGTAGTTTTTGTGATAGGGACCTGGCTCCTACATAACTTTCACAAATTTTCTCGTGCACTTTTCATAATGCGAAGTCAGCCTCTGAAGGTCGAAGACATCTCAGCAACGGCAGCGAATACGACCTCTTATATAACTTATCCTCATATAAAACAAACTGAGAGGCTTGATTCTTGAGTTTTTAAGCTTCTTTTGGATCACGAGGAAGAACTTCCTCTTTGAAATAGGCAACTAACGGATCAATCCAGCTCAGCTCGAGCTCCGTCTACATAACGAACTATGATTCCTCTGAGCTTAGGCATTTTAAAGTTTCAAAGAATACTTCTTTGGATAGTTCGGCTGGGGCTGAAGTGGCCAATTTAGAGAGGAGGTCGGCTCTTATATTTTCTGCCCTCAAAATCTATCGAATGCCAAAATTGCCAAAGATCGGAGTTAAATCATTTACTTTCTTAAGATATTTTATCATACTTTCCTCCCGCGCTTCATAGTTGCTACTAATTTAGCCGATCACTAATTGAAAATCACTGTAGACTTGAAGTCGATCTACTTTTAACTCTCTTGCTATTTTTAACCCGACAATCAGTGCTTCGTATTCGGTCCCATTATTAGTTGCAGAAAATTCGAAACATAATGCGTACTCAACGACGACTCTCTCGAAATTGACTAAGACTAATCCCGCACCTGCTTCAGCAAAGTTGGACGAACCATCCACGTACAGGGCCTAAAAACCTTCAAAAAGGTCGGCACTCTCTTTGAGGAGGCTCGATGGCGATAACAGGATGCCGATCTCATTCTGTTCAAGCTCGGCATCATCTAAAATGGTACATTCTACTATAAAATCTATCAATATCTGAGCTTTGATCGATGGCTAGAGTCGATAATTGATGTCAAACTCCATGAGCTCGATTGTCCATTTTATGATTCTTTCAAAAGCATCCGTTCGATGAAGGACTGCTTTTATTGGTTGATCCATGAGAACCATTATAGTGTGCCCCTGAAAGTATGGTCAGAGTCTCTTGGCAGCTTAGAAGAGAGTAAGTCAATTTTTTCAGCTTAGAGTACCTGATCTCTGCGTCCCTCAGGATCCGACTTATGTAGTAGATCGATCGCTGCATCTTCGCTTCCTCCTTGATCAGGACTGCTGCCAAGGCCGCCGGAAAGACTGCTAGGTACAAGAATAATTATTCTCTGAGTTCGGACTTTTCCAACAGTGGGTGTGAGCTGAGATAGTTTTTGAGCTCCTCAAACGTCTATTGGCACTCTATCGTCCAGTAGAAGTTCTTCGATTGCTTGAGAACTTGGAAGAAGATCATTCATCGCTCGACCGATCTCGAGACGAAGCAATTTAGGAACTCCACTTTTTCAGTCAAGCACTAAACTTCTTTGATTATTTTTGGAGTAGTCATCTCCTGAATAGATCAGATTTTTTCTAAATTTGCTTCAATATCATGCCTTGACACCATAAACCCTAGAAACTTCCCTGACGTCACACCAAAGGTGCACTTAGTCAGGTTCAGCTTCATCTTCTGCTTCCTGAGTGCACTGAAGGTCTCTTCGAGATCGATGAGATAGTTTATAGAAGCTCGACTTCTTGTTAGATATATGTGCCCTAGAAGCTAGAATTGGCTGACACTTGTAATACATTTCTAGGGGCAAAATTATAATTTTGACTATAATTAATAAAATGGGTTATTTCCTATCACACCTGTGTATTTAGTGTCTGTGATACATCCTTTGAGTTAATGGTAATGATAATTCATATTTTCAAGAGTTGAAAATTTAAGACATGAATAATCATTATTAACTCATAAACAGCTCCCGACCATAGGATCATCACGAGGATGGTGATTGATCCGAAAGGTTGGTGTACGATCGCTTCTCTTTAGTAGATGAGTCTTGAGTCTACGGTGTGGAGACACCGGAGCGAAAGTACAGGTACTCGTTAGAGAACGAGGGCACTGAGCGTGACCACCTCGAGTAGTCATTAGGAAGTCTACCTTCTCGTCAATGACTGACTCGATGCTGCAGTAGTGTGTCTGGTTCTTTGACCTGAGATGCATCGGCAGTTCACCTTGAGGGTGTTATAGTTTGACTACACCATTACTCGGTCTCCTAGCCATATGGAACCCTGAGGTGTATGTTGGCTATAGCATGTTCATTGTAGGAACTGGATTGCATCAAGATGGGATCTATCTACCTCGGTGGTAGAGGAGCAGCCCTATGATAATCATGAGAATCAAGTCCTGAAGCCCATGGCCATGGCAGAGTGAAATAATAGAAAGAGTTTCTATTTAGATTTTCACATTGGACTCGAATCGAATGATTATATCATATGACAGAGACTAGGGTTTGACGAGTTTCACCTTAACCCTAATCTGATCGGGGCTCAAGATAGAAGAACTTAATCACACAGGTAGCTGCACCAAGAGGTTCGCATTCAGCTCTGATGGGTTGCCACCATATACTGCTAGGTGTCACTGGTGGATTTTGGGAGCAATTAGAATGATTTAGATGATCGATCATTCTAGCTGTTCGAATCAGAAGAGTTCTGATCCATCGAAAGGAGTTTCGATGATGTCTATGATAGAGATCATGACATATCCCATTACCATACAGAACTGAACCTAACTGGGTCACACAAACAAGGGTTTGAATCTGGTGATCATCAATTGAACTGATCTAGTTCAATTGATCTGAATGAGATTCAATTAGGTTCAAGGAAATCGTGCTAGCACTCGATTGAACCTAACGTTCTTCTTTTACTATCATAAATAAGTTGTCCTGACTGAGCCAAAGGAGTTTGTGCTCAATCAGAGGCCTTCATATGGTCTGACTGGAGGTTGTCCAAGTCAGAAAGGTTGTCTTATTTTGTAAGACATTACCTGCCATTTTTGGTCACCTGCCATTTCTTGTTCTTTGACTTTGGTCAAAAGTCTACCTTTGACTGGTCAAACGTTGACCATTGACACTTTGACTTTTGACCACATGTCATGCACCTATTGGAGAGCTGGTGGGGGCCTGTCCCCCTGCCAGAACCTGGCAAGGAGAAGGGCGCACGCCAACCCTAGGCGTGAGCCCAAGTTGGAGGCGCCTAGGAGTCCTTGTTGGACAAGGACTCCACCTCCCTTTTGGATTCCAATTCAGAGTTCTACTAAGAATCCAGTTTGACTGGTCTTAGGCGCCCTCTAAGGAGGAATCCAGGGGTCTCTATTCCAACCAATCAGATTTAGATCTGATTTCACAAAGGGTTGTGATTGGTTGGAGAGGAAGAGGAGTTGGATCACAAGCTTAGTCTATAAATAAGACCCTGCGCCCAACTCAGATTCTAATGCAATTCAATTGAGATTTCCCACGCCCCAAGGCTGCCTCTCCCCTCCTTCCTCCATGCCATAGTCTCTTCTCC
Organism: Cocos nucifera; assembly: GCA_006176705.1. NCBI lineage: Eukaryota > Viridiplantae > Streptophyta > Magnoliopsida > Arecales > Arecaceae > Cocos > Cocos nucifera. The sequence goes on along the minus strand of QRFJ01000842.1, from coordinate 160,940 downwards.
CCTTGCTCTCCACGTCCAAAAGGAGTTTTGGACTTAGGTTGGTGCGATTCAGATCAAAAGAAAGGCGATCAAAAGCAAGAAGGCTGCGCTGCTGCAAAAGGACGACTGCTGATCTTCAAAAGAGTTTTGAAGATCCTCCAGATCAGATCCAGATCTGATTTTTGGAGGTGTGATAGAGAAGAAGAGGATCTCCAGATCCAACCCGAGTGGATACCGGTAGAGGCCAGGCGCTTGCGTGGCTAGATCCAGAACCTTCCGCTGCAATCAGGATCATCTACAGGGTAATAGGATTACCCAAATCAGGTAAATTAAATTTGATTTAATTTATCTTATTTTATTTTATTTATTAAAATAATAAGAATCAGATCTGAAACATATCAAGATCTGATTGAGATCAAGAGAAAAATTTTTGAAATATATCTCTTGATCTGATCAGATCTGGACGAACCTGGACCGGGAAATCAGGATTTCCCTTCAACTGGTATCAGAGCCATGGTTCTAAATTGTTTAGATCTGATTTTAATTTTATTTTAATTAGAAAATAAAGTGATTTCAGATGTCACATGAGATGTGATCAGATCTGAAATCAGAAAAATTAAAATTAAATGATTTGGATCTAAGATTAAGAAGATATGCATGACTAGTTCTAGAATAGAATAGTTCTATAGAATAGTTTTGCATGTCTTTGATTTAATCTGATTAAATCATATTTTAGATCTTCTTATTTACTATTTTTTGATATTATAAGTGTTATAATAACATCTGATAAATAGCAAATAAAAATTATTTAATTTTAAATATCATATGAGATATGATTGATGCATGTCTAGACTAGTTGTAGAATAGTTCTACATAATTGTCTAGATTAGAATTTATTTTGATTAGATCAATTTAAATCTAATTTTTTAGATTATTATGAGATAATTTAGATCTGAAAACATGCATGATTTGATACATGAGATGTATGCAAAATATGCCTTGATTAGATCTAAATTTGTATATGAGATATATGATATAGATCTATAACTGTTTTGTAGATTTACATGTTCCTGATTAAGGCGTTCCTCTTGGCCGTCCGGTCATAAGAACGAAGAAGGGTTTAAAGGCCCTCTCTTCCCATTCGATGGGGTGTTCTTATGACGTGTAGGGGTGCTGCGTGTTCGTCCTTAATCAGAAACCCAAAACTTACTTTCTGCAAAACCCTAGATCCTGAAACCCTAGGATTTATTGTGCATATTTTGTTTATGAACCCAACTTAATTAAGAATTAAGTTTATGGAATATTAATTAGGTCTAAAATTGAGAATTTCAGATCTAAGACATATTCATAATACTGGGTTCGGGCTTGGGTAGCTCAATTAGGTCTAAGCGGTTGATCAAACCGAATCAAGAGTTGGTTAGATGGGATCAACAATGCTTAAATTGACCAGCCTAATAGGATTAAGTCTGGGTCAAGATCGAGTCACGATCAAGCAAGACCTAATTAGGCTCAGAGGTTAGAGTCTGGATTGTAGGCTAACCCAATTGGTTCTGACTCAACAATTTGGTGTCTAAGGTAAGTTTGGCACAGACGACCGACTGGTTTTTAATTGGAAGCTACTCGACCTGAATGCGTTCTTGTGCGAGTTAACGGCATATTCCTTCCACCGGTCTCACTTACCTGGCCATATCTGTTGACACAGTTCTGATCTGAGGTGGTCAATAATCCGAGCTAACCCATGCCACTAGGTTAGTCATAATTGTTATGACTAAGCCAAGTCTAGTTTAATGAGACCTGAATCAATTCTCCCTAAGAAAAGATTAAGTCCGAGGTCTTCCACCATTGTAGATGTGCGGGCCCTTCCCGGGGTTGATTGTTCTCGGCTGGATACAGTGGCTCAGTTGCACCGGGAAGACGCAACCATGTCTATTAGGCATTGGATGCTATGGGCTGGAGGATGAGTTGGGCTCAATATTTCGGATACGGTGAGAGACCCAATTAGGAACCCAGTCTATGCAAATGGTGGGTCTGACTTAACTAAGGAGTGGATCAATATTCCGGATACGGTGAGATTCATGAATTAGAGACCAAGTTTGGGTGCACCATGATTAGAGAATCATTGAACAAGAGTTGTTCACTCATTGGCTAACCCATCACCAATAACTGTTAGGTGAGGTGATGAGTCAGTTGGTGAGACCGCACCACCCACTAGAAATCATCAATCGCGGAGATTTTCGCATCTCTACAGAGGGAGTGTAGGGATCCGAGAAAATAGTGGGAGCTAATTTGTTTAAAAATAAAATCCCTAAACAAATTGGTCAAGTCAAAATTACAGTATCTAACTAGAATCTTTGACTCTCTACAGGAAAATGTCTGCGTCCAACCCACTGGCACGTATCCTAGACACACATAGACTGACTGGACCCAATTATAAAGATTGGCTCAGGAACTACAAAATTGTTTTGGGTTCAGAGAAGTTAACACATGTTTTGGACCAGGACCCTCCCACCTTACCAGCTCGTCCATCCACTGAACAGAGAGCGTCTCTGGAAAAATGGATTGACGAAGACAATAAGGCCAGATACTACATGTTGGGCTCGATGTCTGATGAGCTCCAGCGCCAACATGAAGATATCGGGACTGCTCGCCAAATGTTGGCTCACCTGCAGGAGATGTTTGGTGAACAGAGTCGCGCAGCCAAATATCAAGTCACAAAATGACTTTTTAAGGCTAAGATGCGTGATGGGCAGTCAGTCCAAGATCACTGTCTGACAATGATCAAGGACATGGAAGAGCTTGAGAAGCTCGGTGTGAAGTTGGACTTGGATCTGCAGAACGATATTATTCTGCAATCCTTGACTGATGCATATGGGCAATTCATCATGAATTACCACATGCATAAACTTCAAAATTCCTTGGCCGAGTTGATGAATATGCTGGTTACCGCTGAGCTTTCTATGAAAGGTTCTAAAGGCTCAGTTCTTGCTATGGAACGGACTTCTTCCAAAAGAAAGTCTTATGGAAAGAAAAAGAAGTCTGTGAAAAAGCAAAAGGTGGAAGGATCAAAGAAGAAGAAGGCAGAATCGAAGAAAAAGGCCGATGGCAAAGGAAAGTGTTTCCATTGCAACAGCGACGGCCATTGGAAGCGGAACTGCCCTACTTACCTGGCCACCCTGAAGAACAAGAAGGAAGGTCCTTCTGGAGGTATGCTCGTTATTGAGTCTAACCTTACGGTTTCTTCTGCATCCAGTTGGGTGCTTGACTCTGGTTCTAGTGCTCATCTGTGCACTTCTATGCAGGGTCTTGAGGATAGCAGGAGGCTGAGGGATGGAGACATGATCCTACGCATCGGTAATGGAGCAAGAGTTGCTGCAGTAGCCGTGGGAACATACCCTCTTCGATTACCATCTGGTTTAGACTTAGTTTTAAAAGACTGTTATTATGTGCCTGCAGCTAGCAGGAATTTGATTTCTGTTTCATGCTTAGCACAAGAAGGTTATGTGATCACCTTCTTTAAGGACCATTGTAACATTCTTTATGAAAGAAATAAAATTGCAAATGGTTTCCTTGTTAATGGTCTTTATCAGTTGCATATTGATGTACCTGTTTTAACTATCGAGCAAAACGTGAATGCCAAACGACCTAGGGATAGTCCAAACGACAGATATCTATGGCACCTGAGATTAGGTCATATAGCAGAAGATAGGATTAACAAATTGGAGAAAAATGGGCTATTGAGTCCATTGACTTTTGAGTCATATCCAACTTGTGAATCTTGTCTTCAAGGCAAAATGACTAAACTCCCTTTTGTTGGACATGGGGAGAGGGCCACAGATCTCCTTGCCCTAGTACATACTGATGTGTGCGGCCCATTCGATGTGCCGGCTAGAGGTAAATTTTGTTACTTCTTACTTTTATCGAGAGATGATCTGTCTAGGTATGGGTATGTGTATCTTATGAGACATAAGTCTGAGAGCTTTTGAAAGTTCAAAGAATTCAGACATGAAGAGAAAACAAACTGGAAAATCATTAAGGTTTTCGATACAGATCGAGGAGGTGAATACCTTAGCGAGAATCCTAGACTATCTTAAGAAAAATGGCATAGTCTCTCAATTGGACTCCACAGGACACTCAACTCAATGGGGTTTCAGAATCGTGAGAAATCGGACTTATTGGATATGGTTCGATCCATGATGAGCTTCACAGACTCCCTGATTTTCTTTGGGGACACTCATTGTTAACTTCAATCTATTTACTGAATAGGGTTCCTCTAAAACGTTCTACACACCGTATGAGATATGGCACGGTAAGAAACCAAGTCTGAGTCATCTCAGAATTTTGGGTTGTCCGGTTATGTCAAAAGACAACAAGCGGACAAGTTAGAGTTTAGGTCCTTCAGAGCTCGATTCATAGGGATATCTAAAGAGTATTAGGATACTATTTCTTACATTCCAGAAGACACAATGTGATTGTGAGTCGACATGCCATCTTTCTTGAAAATAGTTTATTCAAGAAATAGCGGCATTGGAAAACAGATCAAGCTTGATGAGAAAGTCTCACAAGCCAAACGAGCTAAGGACCAAGTGGAACCAAATCAGGTTGAAGCCAATAAGAACACTACTCCTCCCCTCGTAGATCGGAAAGAGTTTCCTGTCCCCCTGAAAGTACTTAGGTTATATTTCAGAGGATGTGGAGAAAAATGTTCCTCATAAGGTAATGATGCTCATGGTTATGATCCAAAACCTACAACGAGACGATATCAGATATCGACTCTGAGAAAATGGCTTAGGCAATGAAGTAGAGATCGACTCGATGCACTCAAACAAGTCTGGACCTTGGTAGATCCACAGAAGGTATATACCTATTGGGGGTAAATGGATCTTCAAGAGAAAGATTGGTGCAGATGGGAATGTGCAGACATTCAAGGCTAGACTGGTGGCAAAAGGTTATAGTCAACGTGAAGGCATTACTATCAGGATACCTTTTCCGGTAGCTATGCAAAATCCATTCGCACATTGCTTTGCTGTTGCAGCCTATTTCGATTATGAAATATTGCAAATGGACGTGAAAATGGCATCCTAAAATGGATATTTGAGGAAGATATCTATTATGGAACAGCCGCTAGGTTTCACAATCCAGTAGTACTGATCATAAGGTTTGCAAGCTACAAAAGATCCATATATGGACTTAAGCAAGCATCTCGGAGCTGGAACACTCATTTCAATGATGTGATCAAAAAGTTGGTTTCATCAAAACGAAGAGGAACCATGTGTTTTCAAAAGGGTCAGTGGGAGCGCTGTTATCTTCCTCGTATTGTACGTGGATGACATCCTCCATTGGAAATGATATTCCCATTGTTGAATCAGTCAAGATGTGGTTGTCCAAGAAATTCTTCAGAAAGACCAGGTGAAGCATCCTTTATTCTAGGAATTAAGGTCTATAGAGTAGACAAATAGGATGCTGGATTTCACAGAAGAATTGTACATAGAGGAAGTACTGAAGAGGTTTAGTATGGAAAACTCTAAGAGGGGATTATTCTCTTAGACATGGTATTCATCTTTCCAAGAAGATGTGCCCCAGAACACTGAGAAATAGAACGCAGAGCAAGATCCCTTATGCTTCTGCAATAGGGAGCCTCATGTATGCCTGCTATGTTACACGACACTGATATAGCCCATGCTGGAGTGTCACAAGCAGATATCAGTCAAATTTAGGTGAAGAACATCGTGGACTTCTGTGAAATGTATTCCTTAGTACTTGAGAAGAACTAAGGACATGATGTTGGTCTTTGGTAATGGAGAACTCACAGTCAAGGATAACACAGACTCAGACTTCATGTCTGATATAGATTATCGAAAGTCGACATCTGAAAGTCTGTTTGTGTGCAATGGTGGAGCTGTCAGCTGGAAGAGTTCCAAGCAAACTGTAGATAGCAGATTCCACCTGAAGCAAATATATATAGCTGCATCAGGTGCAAAGGAAGCGTTCTGTACAAAAGAGTTTGCTGCAGAAATTGGAGTAATGCCATCCATTATGCCATTTCCTCTTTACTGCGAACTAATAATGGCGCCATAGCCTTGCTAAGGAGCCGAGGTCTCACCAGAAGTCCAAGCACATTGAGCGACGATATCATCCTCCGTGATTACTTGAGAAAGATTATGTTGAGGTCAAAGAGTCAACTCCGCAGATATGTGGCAGACCCATTACAAAGCCTTTGGGACAAGCAGAAGATCGAAGCCCACTCTGGAGAAGATGGGACTTAGACTTGTAGCCAATTGACTTTAGGATAAGTGGAGAGAATTGTTAGATATATGGCCCTAGAAGCCAGAATTGGCTGACACTTGTAATACATTTCTAGGGGCAAAATTATAATTTTGACTAAAATCAATAAATGGGTTATTTTCTATCACACCTGTGTATTTAGTGTCTGTGATACATCCTTTGAGTTAATGGTAATGATAATTCATATTTTCAAGAGTTGAAAATTTAAGACATGAATAATCATTATTAACTCATAAACAGCTCCCGACCATAGGATCATCACGAGGATGGTGATTGATCCGGAAGGTTGGTGTACGATCGCTTCTCTTTAGTAGATGAGTCTTGAGTCTACGGTGTGGAGACACCGGAGCGAAAGTATAGGTACTCATTAGAGAACGAGGGCACTGAGCGTGACCACTCGGAGTAGTCATTAGGAAGTCTACCTTCTCGTCATGACTGACTCGATGCTGCAGTAGTGTGTCTGGTTCTTTGACCTGATATGCATCGGCAGTTCACCTTGAGGGTGTTATAGTTTGACTACACCATTACTCGGTCTCCTAGCCATATGGAACCCTGAGGTGTATGTTGGCTATGCATGTTCATTGTAGGAACTGGATTGCATCAAGATTGGATCTATCTACCTCGGTGGTAGAGGAGCAGCCCTATGATATCATGAGAATCAAGTTCTGAAGCCCATGGCCATGGCAGAGTGAAATAATAGAAAGAGTTTCTATTTAGATTTTCACATTGGACTCGAATCGAATGATTATATCATATGACAAGAGACTAGGTGTTGACGAGTTTACCTAACCCTAATCTGATCGGGGCTCAAGATAGAAGAACTTAATCACACAGGTAGCTGCACCAAGAGGTTCGCATTCAGCTCTGATGGGTTGCCACCATATACTGCTAGGTGTCACTGGTGGATTTTGGGAGCAATTAGAATGATTTAGATGATCGATCATTCTAGCGTTCGAATCAGAAGAGTTCTGATCCATCGAAAGGAGTTTCGATGATGTCTATGATAGAGATCATGACATATCCCATTACCATACAGAACTGAACCTAAACTGGGTCACACAAACAAGGGTTTGAATCTGGTGATCATCAATTGAACTAATCTAGTTCAATTGATCTGAATGAGATTCAATTAGGTTCAGGAAATCGTGCTAGCACATCATTGACCCTAACGTTCTTCTTTTACTATCACAAATAAGTTGTCTGACTGAGCCAAAGGAGTTTGTGCTTCAATCAGAGGCCTTCATATAGTCTAACTGGAGGTTGTCTAAGTTAAGAAGGTTGTCTTATTTTATAAGACATGACCTGCCATTTTTGGTCACCTGCCATATTTTGGTCCTTGACTTTGGTCAAAAGTTGGACCTTTGATTGGTCAAATGTTGACCATAGACACTTTGACTTTTTGTCCACGTGTCACGCACCTATTTTGAAGAACTGGGTGGGGCCTGTCCCTTCTGCCAGAACCTGGCAAGGGAGGAGGATGCACGCACCCTAGGCGTGGCGCCCAAGTTGGAGGCGCGCTTGGAGTCCTTGTTGGACAAGGACTCCACCTCCCTTTTGGATTCCAATCAGAGTTCTACTAAGAATCCAGTTTGATTGTCTTAGGCGCCCTCTAAGGAGGAATCCAGGGTCTCTATTCAACCATCAGATTTCAGATCTGATTTCACAAAGGTTGTTGATTGTTGAGAGGAGAGGAGTTGGATCACGCTTAGTCTACTAAATAAGACCCTGCGCCCAACCAGATTCTAATTCGATTGCAATTAGAGAGGAGATTTTCCCGCCCAAGGCTGCCTCTCCTTTTCCTCCATGCCTAAACTTCTCCTCCTTCTTCCTCTCACGTCCAAAAAAAAAGGGGGGGTTTTGGACTTGGTTGCGTGCTTCCAGATCAAAAGAAACGGCGATCAAAGAAGAACGGGCTGCACCTTAGCTGAAGGAGACATGCTGATCTTCAAAAGGAGTTTTGAAGATCCTCCAGATCTGATCTTTGGAGGTGTGATAGAGAAGAAGAGGATCTCCAGATCCAATCCGAGTGAATATCGGTAGAGGCCAGGCGCTTGCGTGGCTTGATCCAGAACCTTCCGCTGCAATCAGGATCATCTACAGGGTAATAGGATTACCCAAATCAGGTAAATTAAATTTAATTTAATTTATCTTATTTTATTTTATTTATTAAAATAATAAAAATTAGATCTGAAACATATCAAGATCTGATTGGGATCAAGAGAAAAATTTTTGAAATATATCTCTTGATCTGATCAGATCTGAAAGAACCTAGACCGAAAAATCAGGATTTTCCTTCACTTCTGACGAGCATGTCATCCACATATACCTCCATATTGCGGACGATCTGCTTCTTGAAGATCTTGTTGACCAGGTGCTTATACGTTGCCCCTGCATTCTTGAGTCCAAAGGGCATAACCCTATAATAGTAAAGATCACGATTAGTAACACAAGTAGTTTTCTCCTCGTCCTCCGGTGCCATCCGTATCTAGTTATAGTCAGAGAAGGCATCCATGAAAGTGAGGAGCTCATGACCCGAGGTCGCATCTACCAGTTGATCAATCCTGGATTGAGGGTAGCTATCTTTTGGGCAGGCTTTGTTCAACTTTTTGAAGTCTATACACATCCTCCACTTATTGTTTGCCTTTTTAACGAGGATCATGTTTGAGATCCAGGTCGGATAGTTAACTTTTCGGATGAATCCAACTTTGAGAAGCTTGCCTACTTCTGCGATTGCTTTCTACCTCTCCAAGACGTGGTTGCGCATCTTCTCTTTTACCGGTCGATACTTAGGATCAACGGTCATTCTATGTTTCATGACCTCAACGCCAATTCTTAGCATATTTACTGGGGCCCAGGCGAAGACGTCCACATTCTTTTTGAAGAAGATGACGAGTTGCTCCCGAACCTCATCCTAGAAGTTAGAGCCGATCTGTACATTGTGCTCCACATTTTCGTCATTTAAGGGCATAGATATGAGGTCCTCTTTAGGCTCTTCTCGCTCCTCAGTGAGGTCGTCAGGGGCATCCAATCCATCAATAGGACAAAGGTCGGGCTAGACATTTTTCTGCAACGCAATGAAGTAACAGCATCTTGCCAATGCCTGATCTTCCCTGATCTCTCCAATTCCGTAGCTCGTTGGAAACTTCACCTTTAGATATTAAGTTGACACCACTTCTCGAAGCGCGTTCAACCCAAGTCGGCTGAGAATAGGGTTGTAGGCAGATGGAGCCTTTATGACTAGAAAATCGATCTGTGCCTTAACCAGCTTCGGACGTTGCCCTGTAGTCACGGTCAAAGTTATTATGCCCTCAACTGGCATGGCATCGCCAGTGAAGCCTACCAACGGAGAGTTCATAGGTTCCAAGTGGTTATTGAGTAAGGACATTTTTAAGAAAGCATCATAAAATAAAATATCAGCCAAGCTTCCATTATCTACCAAAATACAGCGTACATCATAGTCGGCAATGTTTAAAGAAATTACAACCGCATCATTGTATGAGAACTAGACTCCTTGAGCATCCTTGTCGATGAAAGCGATGGGCTCTTCAATTCTCCACCTCTTCACTGGTCCATCAGATCCGTAAGTCTTTTCATGCTGAAATCCCCCAGAGATAGTGTTGATGATGCCGAGAGGTGGCCGATCTCCTTGTTGTTCCTTCCTCCTTAGTGGTTCTGGCTGCGGCAGTGCTCTTGGTTGATCTTTCCTTGCTTCAGACCGACGTCTGAGGAATCGATCCAGTCGGCCTCTTCTGATGAGCTCCTTGATCTCATCTTAGAGCTGAATGCATTCTTCAGTATTGTGGCCATGGTCACGATGGTAGAGATAGTATTTGCTAGGATTGTACTTGCCGGGGTGAGTGCGCATCCTTTCAGACCTTGACAGTTGCTCCTTAATCTCTATCAATACTTCTATTTTTGGAGTATTGAGAGAGGCATAATTGTGGAACCCTTTAGGGGGAGAACTTCTTCACATCCTTTTGTCGGGGCTTCTTTGACGACAAGCTCGAGGAGGAGTTTGAGCTCGTTTGCACTTGGGGGGGTCCATGAGCGCGGCCGAACTTCGTCCGGCCCTCCCTCAGCAGCAGGTCTAATAGACTCACCCACCTATCGCTCTCTTGTGGCTTCCTCATCCTTCAACTTGAAGGCTTCTTTCGCTCGGGCATATCCTTCAGCCTGAGCTAGCAAATCGGCAAAGTTTCTAGGGTACTTCTTCTCTAGGAAGAACAATAAATCATTCTTCTGAAGGCCGCCCTTGAGTGCGGTCATTGCAACAGACTGGTCTAAGTTTCAGACCTTCAATGCAGCAGCATTAAACCAAGTGACATAAGTTCGGATAGATTTTTCCTTCTTCTGCTTAATATTCATTAGGAAATCTGAATCTCGACAGGAACGTCGACTGCTGATGAAGTGAGCCGCAAACTGATGACTCATCTAGTCAAAGAAGAAGATCGTACCTAGCTTCAATGTTAAGTACCAGTTTTTTGCTGCTCTCTTTAAGGTAGATGAAAAAGCTCGACATAAGATGACGTCTGATGTGCCATGGAGCAGCATAATGGTCTGGAAGGCCTTCAGGTGATCGACCGAATCAGAGGTTCTGTCGTAACTTTCAAGTTGGGAAAGCTTGAAGTTCGACGAAATGGGCTTTTGCATAATTCAGAGAGAGAAAGGAGAATCGATGTAGACGTCGTCATGGTGAGCCAGGGCGATGTGGCAGAGTTCTTCAATCCATCGATCCATCTCTCACAATTTCTGATCGAGGACATCATCTCGATCGTAGATCTTGGAAGGCTTCCAACTGTAGATGGGGAGGGTCTCTTCCGGAGAAGAATCATGATCCGAACGAAGATCCTCTGCTCTCGATTTTTCCTTCCCAAGGGCGACGGGTATGCTAGCCCAAGTGCTCTTCCTTGGGACTGGTTCCTAGCATCCCAATGGCGGGTTTCCTGGCAGAACCATCACCAGGGGCTGCTGCATGGCCTGCACCATTTCGGTGAGGCCCTAAATCCACTGCATCAGTAGGTTAAATTGCTCCAGATCTACCATAGTTGACAGTAGAGGTGGAGGTTGAAGCGCCGATGATGGAGCAAGAACAGATGGATCTGGCTCAGATCTAACGGTAGAAGCGGTAGATCTTCAAGTAGTCAGCTTCTTTGGAGGCATTTTTTGAGATTGAGGGAGAGGATGGAGATGAACCTTGAAGAAGAAGATCCACAAGATCGACTGAGCACTTCTTTAAGAACAAGGATACCTTGGAAATAGAGGCCCTTCCTCTAGCGCCAATCCTGTTGGTACAGAATTTGGTTGACGCCGGATTAAGCTAGAGTTGAGGAAGAAGAGGCCGCCGCCTGTGACCTGCAAAACTAAGTCCCGTCCAGAGTCAGTGATGGTGACTTCGGCAGGATCTTCTGACGATCAAGTCAGCTTTTCTGTCCAACAGAAATGTAGTGCTCAGAAAAGATTGCAGCAGAGTTTTGGGAAGGAGAAGAGAGCTTAGAGAAAATGTATCTAGAGGATCCTTTTTTATAGACGGAGCTGGTAGCAGATTGATAGTGATAGCCATAGCCGTCTGACAGCGGGCCGCTCGGAGCCGCGTGGAGTCTATCATGGAGGGAGGTGCCGCTTGTAGCAGACTAATAGTGATAGTTATAGCTGTTCGATAGTGGATCGTTCGGAGCCGCGTGGAGTCTGTCATGCAGGGAGGCGCTGCCTGTAGCAGATTGATAGCGACAATCATAACCGTCTGGAAGGAGTTTGGCTTCTAAAGAAATCCAGTTGAAGGAGAAGTCCAGAAGGAGTTCGACTGCTGAAGGAGTTTGGCTGGGGTTCGACGGCTAGAGGAGTTTGGCTGCTGAAGGAGTTCGACTAGGGTTCGACTGCTGGAGGAAGAATTTTCGATTGAAGCTCTTCCGTGATTACCAGTTGCATTAGGCTAAGCATCAGACGGGACTTCAACGGGAGTGGGATTTATCCCCAACACATATTATTTATATATTGTTCTATATAAAATATACTATTAATTATATACTATTAAATTTTATTTTAATTATTTTAATTTTAGTATATAATTTTGATAATTATAATTAAATAATTGAAATTATTTTCTATTTCTCTATTTTTATTTATTATTGTTAATTAACTATTTATATAATATTAATTAATTATTTAAATTAAATTATAAATTAACTAGTTATTTATATAAATAATATATCATTAATTAATTAATAATTTATTTATAAAATAATTTATTAGATTAGATTAAATTAAAAATTAAATATCTATATAATTTTTATATATAATTATAGATTATAATGATTATAAGTTTATATATTGTTTACTTCTTTAATATAAATAAATATTATAAATTAATAATAGTAATATTTTTATCAAATAATAATTTGATAAAAATATTATATAAATATCATCCATCCTTTCTTTCATTTCTTCTATATCAAATGGAGAATAAAATTATTTCCATCCATCCTTTCATGTTTCACCGAATATATAAGATGAAAGATTCATCCATTCTCTCTCTCATATTTTTCTTCCTCCATCCATCCTTTCTCCTCCATCAATCTTTTATCCAATCCATCCTTCTTACCAAATAGAGGATTGATACTTCAAAATTAATTAAGCTTATAAATTGAAAATAAACTAACCGAAGTCAAATAAAATCAAAATAATCGTTAGGTCCACAAAAAGACCAACCAGATCTGCGTGATGGATGTTTATTTGACCAAAAAGAATTAGCTATGAGATCGCTGCTGCATGATCTTTTTGCTACCCTGTTCTGGAGGAAAATCTCACACATGAACCAAGACCAGACAGCTTAAATGCTTAGACATGGAAAACCCTATATGACGGAGAATGAACCAGAAATTTAGAAATAGTATAAAACCCTAGCACATTGCTAGCTTAACGCAGATGTCTCACCATAAGTAAAAGTTGAATAATTGATATGTAATGTAAATTTTGTAAAAGAAAACCACTTTATTTTTATTTTTACAAAAAAAATGTCATTATTTGTTGTATGTAAAAAGGGCTTAAGTTCCACAATGAAATATTATGAATTAAGGTTTGATCCAATATTTGTACCTGTTTGTTTAACAAATGGAGATCTTAGGTTCAAATCTTGAACATCAAGTACCGGAATCTAAGTAATTATATTATGGATAAGTTTGCCTCCTTTTTCTTTAAGAATCTTGTTTTGGTAAATGAATCTAAGGCCATATAAATCTAAGAATCTTGTTTTGGTAAATGAATCTTACAATCTTTACCATCAACAGTACTATGATGTTCCATTACAATATATGTGTGCATTTGATAGTGATTTATTTTTTAAGGAGCCAGGCTAGAATCAGATCGATTAGATTTGGACTTGACTTAGATTGAATTTGGACTCAAATTCGATTAGATCAAAACTTTATAATAGAGGTCCTACATCAATGGTCCAAGCCATTAAATATAATCTACTAAATCAAAACTATTTGTACATAAAAAATTATATAATTTGGAGGCTATTGGACTATGCATCAAGTGGTCAAAACTTGAATAATTTAAATAAAATTAAATTAAATATTTTTCTAATCATTTGATGCCATGTTTGAATTATCTATTTATTAAACATGGCATGTTTGAATTTCAAATCCCAACCTACTTAATAAATAAGTCAAATTCAAGTTTAGGATTTTATGACTCGACTTGTATATGTCTAACCTAACGCAATTATCTTTTTTAACTTGTATGATGCTTAAATTTATTAAACATGCTAAGTTTAAATTTGAGATTTTATGACTTGACCTGTATATAACTTGATGTGATCCAATTGCCACCTCTAACTTGTAGTGGCATCTGAGTTTATTAAACAGATTAAATTTAGGTTTAAGATTTTATGCGGCGACCCATGTATGACCTAATCTAATCCAATTGCCACCTCTAACTTGCATAGACATCTAAGTTGCTTCAGAGCTAATGTGAAGGATACCTTTCCTCGATCCAATGCCGGGATCACAAAAGGCCATCCACGCGAGTTAGGTCGTATGACTCACATTGCACCAACGCAAAGGCCACCTACATGTTCATACGGTAGCGGAGCCTGACATTAAATATTGAATAGATAAAATAATAATTTATTAATAATTTTTTAAATAAAATATTTTATAATAAATAATAAAATAAAAATATATAAAAAAAAATATTAAAAAATATCAAAAATATTTAATTTTATATATAAATAAAGATAAGTAAAAAATATTATCTGACATTATGTATAAAATAATTTTGATTGTATAAAAATCTCAATAATCTCTTCCACATTAATGCTTATGCTATCTATAATAAATAAAAATTTTATTTTAATATCTAAATAGATAAAAAATTTAAAAATATATAAGATATTTTTATTTTTTCATAAAACTTACAATACTTAAAATTAATCTATAATTAGAAAACTAAAAAATTATAATAATAAGATAAAAAATAATTAACAATAATCATAATAATTAAAATATAGAAAGATAAAAAAGAAAAAAAAATATATCATTTATTTTTGATCTAATCTATTTCTAGTCCGGAGGACTAAAGTTATAAATTTACACAAGTGAAGAGATTTTCTTTATATTAAAAGCCAACCACTTTTTTGTGAGTGGCTAATCAGTGTCTAGCCTAAATGATCGAAGTTGTGATGAAATGCAACAAGTATTATGAGTTTGTAACTTTACGAATATTTGAAGATTTATTATAAAAAAAATATATGAAATCATTATTTAACAAGAAATATTTAAATAAAAAAGATTAAAAATTAAATAAACAAGGGCTATGTATTCTTTGGATTTATTGTTTTTTATTAAAAATTAATAAAATAGAATAAAGTGGTGAAGAATTAATAAACAATGGTTTTTTTTAAAAGAAATTTATGGTTCTCGATAAAAAATTAATATCAACAGACTTCTAAGATGGTAAAAATTAAAGACTAAAATATTAGAAAGGGGGAGGAGGGCCATCATTAATATAAACATATGGGTACTAGGTATTTTAAAATATTTTTAGAGGGGTTGTGGCCTCCCGATCCCTCTTACCCTCCGCCATTGTGTTCATGTAAGTCTAGCATGACTCATGGCAGGTAACTACGACTATAATAAACCCAAATAATCTATGCTTCATGCTATAGCACATAAAATCTTGGATTGTGTTCATAACTATGATGGCAATATTTTTTAAAAAAAGTGAGTTCCACATTAAGCATCAAAGATGAGTACCTTGGTAAGCCTTCTTTGATGTGCTTGAAGCAGGCACTTCCATACGTTCTTCCCGTCGGTGACTAATATTTTTTTTTTCAGTTATGACTCTATTCTATACCCACCTCATCCTTACAGGAATCTTTTGGGGCTTTAGTTTGATCATGACCAAAGCAAAAGCCTTCTTTCCATGGTTTTGACACCACGTCCACCATGCACTTCCATCCATACCTATACAATTAATATGCCTATCTGATTTATTATAAACGAGTCTGATGAATCTCAACCAACCCATCCATCAAATGTGCACCACACTACTATTCCTCCATGCATCCTTTGTTACCATCAGTAACAGCACATCAGTCATTGTGTTGAATCGTGGATACCCAACGAAAGATTATACCCATATGCATCAACATGGCCATGCTATTGACCAATCATCAAGATGATCGTATGATAAATGAAGCTCATAATGTGATTGACGTGATACACGGCCATATGGTACAGATGGTGGAGTAGGATATAATTCCCATGGAGACAGTTTATCAAAAGAAAAAGAGGTAGAGACGTAAGAGAAGGTGACTTTACCCACAAAATGATAAAAGAGAATAGATCTAGCCATCAGAATCTAATGATTCTGATCCCACTCATAGTTCCACATTGCCAATGTGGAGGGCCAACCCTGTCCCCGTGTCCAACTTAATTTTTTTCAAATAATTGTACAAAAATAAACAAAATAAAATAAACCATCATTACTCCCACAAACGATAATAATAAACACGGAATTATTGTATAGTACTAGGTATTTAACCTTTCTTTACACCGGGAAACGGGATCGCGCGGCCCGGTGGTTCAACAGCCCGTGGGCGGCGCCTGTCCGGAGGCTGGACCGGGGGACGCAAACCGTGGAGTCGGCGACGGAGCACCTCCCGCTCTTACACGACCCGACCAGACCGAAGATCCCGAACCGGTCGGAGATAGACCAGACCGCCGCCTTCCGCTGCCGACCGGTGGCCTTCTCGCTCCTCCGCAAGAACTCTGTCTCGGCCGGGCGGGATTCCTTGGAGCACTCGGCGAGGGCCGCCGCGAAAGGATCGGCGGCGGCGGCGGCGTCGGGCCAGGCGTCGGATCGCTTCTTCCGGAAGCTATCGGAGGTGGAGGACCGGAGTGGGGGAGGGAGGGGGAGGAGAGGATCGGAGGGGCTGGATTTGGGGGCGCCGGGGGTCTTGGGGATCCCCGGGCGCTGCTCCCAAGAGAAGGGGACGGAGGAGGAGGGGTGGAAGGGCGAGCGCGGCAGTCGGAAGGGTGGATGGATCGGCTCAGCTGGGGGATCCGCCGGCTGCCAGGTGGAGATCCGTTGGAGGCCTCCGGCGAGAAGGAGAGATGAAACCTCACTTCCTTCATCTCTTGAACCCCCGAGAGATTAGAGCCTGGCAGTTGAAGACGACGACGACTGGTCTTTCCCTTGCGGGCGAAACTGCAATGGCGCTTCAATGGGGCAAAAAATAAAACGATGGTGGCTTATATTCCAATCTGTTGTTTTGTTTAAAGTGCTCCTTCTAATTTGATCGTTTGATCTAGGGGAGCTAGGACAATCTATTGTTGCAAGCGACTCTTAAAGCAGATGGAACGGGTTTATAAACGTGGCGACAAGGAACAAGCTGCGTTGCCCGGCGTATAGGGTACGCGGGTCGGTGGGTAGGACGGGCCGTTTAACCTTCACCGCTCGACCGCGGAGGTCTCCAATCGAGTCCGATTCGGAGCTGAGCCAAATGCGTTTGGATCCGGGATCATTTTCTTTGTTCATTTTGCTCGTGTCACACTTATAAATCAAAGCTAATCAAACAACGTAGATGGATCTTGCAACTTGTGAGTTAGAAAGAGAAAATATTTATGTTTGATATAGTTTGATCGAGGAGGGAGGCATATTTGAGATCCTAGCTAGGTGAAGCCAGTGGCAACACAAGCATACAACCTAGTTACCAAAATCTCTTATCATGCTTTAAAAAATAAAAAAAAATAAAAAAATAAAGCTCATGACATGTGGCCTTCTATCCAAAATGTAAATTATGTAACCATGCATGGCCATCTCATTAGCCTTTGAAGACACATGGCTTCTTTTTTTTCTCGGTATTTTTAATTTCTTGTGTTGAATGAAGGTTACACGTCTATTATTGCCTACTTATAATTTTAGGTGGGTGGCTGAAGGATTACACAGTGCGAGAGAGCTCTCTGTTATCATTAATTTCGGGTGGTACCAAACATTTACAACTCGTTTGGAATCTCTTGGTTAACGAGGTGAGAAAGTGAGGTTTGTTCCATCGGTGTTTCCTCGTCAATGAGAATTTCGTAAGACCATAATTAAGTAGAAGCTAGCTATCATTAATATGCGAAAGCATGGATGCCAACGGTATTGGACATGGTGGGTGCTGACATTATGAAGAACATGTAAATGAAAACCGAGAAGGAGAATCGTAAAGAATATGCTCCTCATATCATGTCATCATTTATGAGCTCAAACAAGTCCATCAGACATCAGTGCATGGTAAGGCAACATTACCATCAACATTTGGAAGTAATTTGGTTATTTAGAGGTTTTTTCCTATTAAACTCTATTTACTTGTTCTCTTTTTGGAACATAAAATTTTACATAATACATCATTTTGACAAAGTAAAGCTTGATTGCCCTTTCATTACGTAAGTATTCTCATCCATTTGAAATATTAAATTAACTTCGTAAACAAGATTATCTTTGATCTTCTTTGGCTATCTTGTGTTGCAATATAAGAATCTTTTTCAATATGTATATCTTGAGTGCTCAAAGTTTTTTCAAGAGAAAGGAAGCAAGACTCATCTGCATTGTAATACCTACGTTTAAATTCCTGCTGATGCATCAAGACAAACTTGAATATAGGATTTATAATTACTAGGTAAAGGGGTACAACCACTAAGACAATCCTAGCTCATCTGAATTATGAACTAGGGTCAAATAAATTATTAGCTAGCTCCTCTAAATTCTCATCTTACATCATTCTTTAATGACAAAACTTGTCTTCTTGACCATATGCAAGAAATACTGCCGCTCCATCTGGTTAATAGTCTACTAACAATCTAACAATTCATACAAAAAATGTGATGTTCAAATGATTTCACAAATTGACTAATGATGGGTGATAGATATACACATACATCTAGATGTAGGTAAAGTATGAACAACATGACATGACTTGCATGTGGGTCCCATTGATTCCCAAGTATAGCCTGCATTACATTCAAGAGAGCATGAGAAATATTATTTATTTTTGACAAATAATTTCCATGGGAATGTATGATGCATGAATCATTTCACAAATTAGGTTGTGAAGCATGCTAGTAATGCACACAGATATAGACGCGTTCTTGAACCACACACACTTAATGCTTGTTCACTCGAATCATTTGAAAGCATTAAGTGTGATGCTTTAGTCATTCAAAGGCCATCATATGATCACTATTTGTATGCACATGTATATTGTAGGTGCATTGTGAACCACATAATACTTTTGATATGCCGGTTCCATCTTACTCTCAAGTGGAGCCTACATGGTATTTAAGTAATGTGTATATTTCAAAATATATAGTCATTCACAATCTAGATGTTTTGATTTTGGGTAAAAAAGGGTTTTGTATTTTGACAAATTAAGTGCATGTAACGAATTAATATTTTGCTTTTTATGCAATTGAAGGGTGAGTGGTGAAAGAAAAATAATCGTCACTTGGTATTGTCAAAATCAAGATGCACATGACCTCCTCTCATGTATAAGATTACTTTTGTGTTTGTTTGATTGATGGCTTGTTGTGATCAATTAGGCTATGCTTGCAACTCATGAAAGTTCATTTTCTTGAGAGAGTAATATGGATATAGTTTTTAATTTTGGTTTATCTATAACGTTGGTTGTGATAACGATAAGTTTATTCGGTTTAAATACTTTAAATTTCAAAGATCGGATATGGTTCATGTAACATCCATGGAAATAAAAAAGATGCGTACACCCATATTTTCGTATCGTAAAAATATATAAATGAGATACATTCGTAATGGATCCCTATGCTTGGCAATTTCTTAAGACAATATACCATCTACGTGAGATTGCTAGAGTTTAGAAGAACTTTTAGTGAGATCAAGTACCTAGCATCAATGGTTGGAGGTTGGTATCTTGTTCCTCATCTATGGATTTTCTTTTATTATGCTATTTGATTGATTAGCATAGTTTTGGCAGCTTAAGCAAAAAATTATTTACAGTTGGTATCAGCGTAATTTATGATCTCTGCCTTGATGCTTTGAACAAAATTATAACTAAATTTTTTTCTTTTTTTTTTTCTGGTTTATTTGTTCCGAATGCTGATTTGAAGGAGGAAGTCAAAGGCACCCCTCCCTTCTTTCCCACCTCGGCAGTGGTTAGTTCTCCGGGTTGCATCCATCCATTGTCGAACGAACCATCGATCCGCACTCTTCTGGCAGCCATTGATTGGATTCTTGGAAGAAGATACTGGTTCTTTTTCTTTAAAATCTCTGTGCTATTCTTTAAATCAACTGCTTGATTGCTAAGGGCTGTCGGGGCTTGAAGTAATTTTTCATTGCTGGTGATTGGCTGGACCTCCAGCATCGAGTCTAGGGGACTGTTCTAGTGGCCACGCTGGCATGGATCGACAAAGTCGAGTTTGGCCATGCAACCAGCCGATTGAGGGCATGCTTGTCGGATCTCGGTAATCTGACAATCCTCTTTCCCTAATCGCCAACAACCAACCACTGGCTCACCGACCAACCAGCGGTCGTTCGCCATATGGATCTTCCGACGGTCGATGGCCCGGATCTAAGGAACAATCAACACTAGCTTACTGGCCAACAACAGGCTGTCCGTCTTGTGAAACGCTGCCCAATCGTTGGCTTATCGACGGTCGGACGACATTTCAGACCTGACCACCAGTGCTACAGGTCAGCTGGCGTAGCACTAGCGGTATTTGTGAGCTTCCGGACGACGGCCATGGTGGTTTGGGTGGTGATCGGTGAAGAAGGTAAGAGATCGGGGAGATGAAAGGCAAGTGGGCTAATGGGTTTTGGTTTTGGGTCCAAAACCCATTGCCCATTTATTCAAGAAAAAAGGAGGAGAAAAATATATTATTTTTTCTACTTGATTTTATACATAAATTAAAGATTTTTTATTCTCTTCTGATCCATGTTGATACATGCATATTACTTAGTTAATTTTTTATGCATAAAATTGAATGTTTTGTGATCTATATAACTTTTAATCAATTGGAGAGTAGCCACAGCATCTCTGATTATGCTAAAATTATATATTAATCTTCAAGGATCACATATAGAAAAAGAACATCAATTGTAATTAGTCATATTCAAATATAATAAATTTTATTCCACAAAAATTTTTATTATATTTATATGAGTAATTAGGATGAAATAATAAATTATTTTTCTTAATTTATCCATAGGAATTAAGGAAAGGAACATAATTTGTTAGTTTGATCATGAAGTTACATAAAGTTATTTATGAATTCTGTATGTTGGTGTAGAATCTGGTTGACGTCGGATCGAGCTGGAGTCGAGAAAGATGAGGTCACCATCGATGATCTACAAAATAAAGTTTTATTCGGAGTCAGTGTTGATAACTCCAGTAGGACCCTCTGATGATCAAGTCAACTCTTCTGGCCAACAGAAATGGAGTGCTTAGAAAAAAGTTCGGTAGAGTTTTGGGAAGGAAAAGAGAGCTTAGGAAAAATGTATCTGGAGGATTTTCTTTTTATAGACAGAGCCTATAGTAGATTGATGATGACAGCCATATCGTCCGATAGTAGGCCACATGGAATTTATTATGGAGAGAGAGGTGTCGCCAGACTGATAGTGGCAGCCATGCCGTCTGGTCATGGGCTATGTGAGATTTGCTATGGAGAGAGAGGTATCATCAAACTGATAGTGGCAGCCATACCATCCGATCGTAGGCCGCATGAAGTTTGTTACTGAGAGAGAGGTGTTGCCAGACTGATAATGGCAGTCATGCCGTTTAGTGGAAGCATGCGTTCGGAGTCCGACTGTAAGAGTAATCCATAAGGAGGTCGGCTTCTATGAAAATTCGATTGAAGGAGAAGTCCGAAAGAAGTTTGGCTCCTTGAGGAATCCGACTGTAGGAACAATTCGAAAGGAGTTTGACTCCTGAAGGAGTTCGACTGCAGAAGCGATCCAGAAGGAGTTTGGTTCCTGGAGGAATTCAACTGAAGGATAAGTCCGAAAGAAGTTTGGCTCTTGGAGGAATCTAACTAAAGGAGAAGTCCGAAAGGAGTTCGGCTCCTATAGAAATTCGACTGAAGAAGAATTCTGAAAGAAGTTTGGCTCCTGGAAGAGTCTGACTACAGGAGCTATCCGAAAGGAGTTCGACTCCTGAAGGAGTCTGACTGCAGGAGTAATCCAGAAGGAGTTTGACTTCTGGAGGAGTCCGATTGTAGGAAAAATTTGGAAGGAGTTTGGCTCTTGGAGGAATCTGACTGAAGGAGAATTTTGGAAGAAATTCGGCTCCTGAAGGAGTTCGACTGTAGGAGCAATCCGAAAGAAGATCGACTCCTGAAGAAATCTGACTGAAGAAGTTCGAAAGGAGTTCAGCTTCTAGAGGAGTTCGAGAAGGGTTCGGTTGATGGAGGAGTTCGGCCAGTCGAAGGAGTTCGGTCGGTCGAAGAAGTTTGGCTAAGGCTTGGCTGCTGGGGGAGAATTTTCGATCGAAGTTCTTCCATGATTATCGGTTGTATTAGGCTAAGCATCAGGTTGGACTTCGACGGAAGCGGAGTTTATCCCCAATAATAGTCCCCCCCACTCCGGAGTTCGAAATTCAAAGGAAGGGAGTACAAAAGAGGCAACCCCCGAAGTTCTTTTTTGGGCTCTGCACCTGCTGAGGTTGAAGCTCAAAGGAGATCTTGTCTCCAACCAAGGTTGATGTTGAAGTGGAAGCTCGGGGAAGATCTTGTCTCTAATAGAGGTTGAAGGAGATCTTATCTCCTATTGACGTCGAAGCTCGAGGAAGATCTTATCTTCGGCCAAGGTTGAAGAAAATCTTATCTTCTGTTGACGTAGACTCTGAAGCTCGGGAGAGATCTTATCTCCAACCGAGGTTAAAGAAAATCTTATCTTCAATTAACGTAGACTCTGGAGCTCGGGGGAGATCTTATCTCTTGTTGACTTAGACTCTGAGGCTCGAAGGAGATCTTATCTCCAGCAGCCGAGGTTGAAGGAGATCTTATCTCCTATTGACGTAGACTCTGAGGCTCGGAAGAGATCTTATCTCCAGCAGTCGAGGTTGAAGGAGATCTTATCTCATATTGACGTAGACTCTGAAGCTCGGGGGAGATCTTATCTCCAACAGCCAAGGTTGAAGGAGATCTTATCTCCTATTGACATAGACTTGAAGCTCGGAGGAGATCTTATCTCCAATCGTGATTGAAGAAGATCTTATCTCCTGTTGACGTAGACTCTGGAGCTCGAGAGAGATCTTATCTCCAACAGTCGAGGTTGAAGAAGATTTTATCTTCTATTGACATAGACTCTAGAGCTCAGGGAAGATCTTATCTCCAGCAGCCAAGGTTGAAGAAAATCTTATCTCCTATTGACGTAGACTTTGAGGCTCAGGGGAGATCTTATCTTCAGCAATCGAGATTGAAGGAGATCTTATCTTCCATTGACGTAGACTCTGAAGCTCGGAAGAGATCTTATCTCCAGTCGAGGTTGAAGGAGATCTTATCTCCTGTTGACATAGAGCTCGAGGGAGATCTTATCTCCAATCGAGGTTGAAGGAGATCTTATCTCCTGTTGACATAGAAGCTCAAGGGAGATCTTATCTCCAATCGAGGTTGAAGGAGATCTTATCTCCTATTGACGTAGATTTTGGAGCTCGGAGGAGATCTTATCTCCAGCCAAGGTTGAAGGAGATTTTATCTCCTATTGACGTAGACTTTGCAGCTTGGGAGAGATCTTATCTCCCACCAAGGTTGAAGGAGATCTCATCTCCTATTGACGTAGACTTTAAAGCTCAGGGGAGATCTTATCTCCAGTCGAGGTTGAAGAAGATCTTATCTCCTGTTGACGTAGACTTTGTAGCTCGATGGAGATCTTATCTCCAACCGAGATTGAAGGAGATCTTATCTCCTTTTAACGTAGACTTTGAAGCTTGAGAGAGATCTTATCTTCGATCGAGGTTGAAGGCCTTCGACTTGCTCATGTTAGGATGAGGTTCCCCTCCTGTTTCTAGCAGGGCCAATGGTAGTACATCCTTAGATTTTCTGAATTTAAAGATCATGGGAGCATTGTTCCTTCGAGCTCCTTCAGGCAATAAGTTTAATGCCGGATGATCTCCTCTATTTCGAACCAACCTTTCCGGTCTGGGGCAAGCTTTCCCTGGCTTTGAGGTTGAGAGATGGTGACTCGTCGAAGCACTAAGTCCCCCAGAGATAGGGTTGATGATGTCGAGAGGCAGCCGATCTCCTTGTTGTTCCTTCCTTATTGATGGTTTTTGCTATGGCAACGCCCTTGGTTGATCTTCTCTTGCTTCAGACCGACGTCTACGAAATCAACCCAGCCGGCCTCTTCTAATAAGCTCCTCGATTTCATCTCGGAGCTGAATGCATTCTTCAGTATCGTGGCCGTGGTCACGATGGTAGAGATAGTACTTACTTCGATCGTGCTTGTTTGGGAGAGATCATAATTTTTCTGATCTTGATAGCTGATTCTTAATTTCCATCAGAACTTGAGTTTTAGGTGCATTAAGGAGGCGAGTTGTGGAACCTTCCGAGGGGAGGACTTCTTTGCGCCCTTCTGTCAGAGCTTCTTTAATGATGAGCTCGAGGAGTTTGGGCTCATCTGCGCTCGAGGAGAGTCCATGAGCGTGGCCAAACATTATTCAACCCTCCATCAGCTGTGGGTTTACTAGATTCATCAGTCTGCCACTCTCCTACGGTTTCTTCATCCTTCAACTTGAAGGCTTCTTCCGTACGGGCATATCTCTCAACCTGGGCTAGCAGATCAGCAAAGTTTCTGAGATACTTCTTCTTTAGAAAGAAATATAAATCATTCTTCTGAAGGCCGTTCTTGAGTGCGGCCATTATAATAGACTGATCCAAATTTCGGACCTCCAAAGCAACAGCATTAAATCGAGTGACATAAGTCTAGATGGATTCTTCCTTCTTTTGCTTGACATTCATTAAAAAATCCGAACCTCGGTGCGGACGTCGGCTGTTGACGAAGTGAGCCGCAAATTGATGACTCATCTGGTCAAAGAAGAAGATTGTATTTGACTTCAATGTTGAGTACCGATTTCTTGCTGCTTCCTTTAAGGTAGATGGAAAAGCTCGGCATAATATAGCGTCTGGCATGCCATGGAGCAGTATCATGATATGGAAGGTTTCTAGATGATCGATCGGATCAGAGATTCTATTATAGCTTTCAAGTTGGAAAAGCTTGAAGTTTGGTGGAATAGGCTCTTGCACAATTTGGGGAGAGAAAGAGGATCGGTGCAGACGTTGTCATGGGGAGTCGGGGCAACGTGGTAGAGTTTTTCAATCCACTGATCCATCTTTCATAGTTTGTGATCGAGGACGTTGTCTCGATCATAGATCTTGGATGGCTTCTGGCTATAGATGGAAAAGATCTCTTTCGAAAGAGAATCATGATTCGAACATGGATCCTCTGCTCTCTGTTTCTCCTTTCTAGGGACGATGGATATGCTAGGTCAAATGCTCTTCCTTAGAATCAGTTTCTGACATCCTGATGGCAGATTTCCTGATGGAATTGCCGTCGAAGACTGCTGCATGGCCTACACTATTTTGGTGAGGTCCTGAACCTACTGCATCAGCAGGTTAAACTGCTCTGAATCTACCATGACGTCGGTGGAGGTGGTGGTTGAAGCACCGATAATGAAGTAGGAACAGATGGATCTGGCTTAGATCTGATGGTAGAAGCAGCATATCTTTGGGTAGTCACCTTTTTTGGAGGTATTTCTTGGGATAGAGGAAGAGGATGGAGATAAATCTTGAAGAAGAGGGTCGATAGGATCGACTGAGCACTCCTTTAAGAACAAAGATACCTCAAGAACAGAGGTCCCTTCCTCCAACGCTAATTCTATTGGTGCAGAATCTAGTTGACGTCGGATCGAGCTGGAGTCAAGAAAGATAATATTACCGTCGGTGACCTACAAAATAAAGTTCTATCCGAAGTCGGTGGTGGTGGCTCCGATAGAATCTTCCGACGATCAAGTCAGCTCTTCTAGTCAACAGAAATGGAGTGCTCAAAAAAGAGTTTGGTAGAATTTTGGGAAGGAGAAGAGAGCTTAGAAAAAATGTATCTGGAGGGTCCCCTTTTTATAGATGGAGCCTGTAGTAGATTGATGGTGACAGCCATATCGTCCAATAGTAGGTCGCATGGAATTTACTACGAAGAGAGAGGCATCGTCAGACTGATAGTGGCAGCCATACTATCTGATCGTGGACCATGTGAGATTTGCTATGGAGAGAGAGTTGTTGTCAGACTGATAGTAGTAGCCATACCGTCCGATTGTAGATCACATAAAATTTGTTACAGAGAGAAAGGTATTGTCAGACCGATAATGACAGCCATGCCATCTGGTGGAAGAATGCATTCGAAGTTCGACTGAGCTGGAGGAGTTCGATTGTAAGAGTAATTTGGAAGGAGGTCGACTTCTTGAGGAATCCGATTGAAGGAGAATTCTGGCAGAAGTTCGACTCCTAGAGAAATTCAACTGAAGAAAAAGTCCGAAAGAAGTTTGATTCCTATAGAAATTTGACTGAAAGAGAAGTCCGAAAGAAGTTTGACTCCTGGAGGAATCTAACTATAGGAGCAATTCGGAAGGAGTTCGGCTCCTGAAGGAGTTCGACTGAAGGAGCGATCTAGAAGGAGTTTGGCTCCTGAAGGAATCCAACTGAAGGAGAAGTCCGAAAGGAGTTCGGCTCCTGTAAAAATTTGACTGAAGAAGAATTCTAGAAGGAGTTTGGCTCCTGAAGGAGTTCGATTGTAGGAGCTATCCAAAAGGAGTTCAGCTCCTGGAGGAGTCTGGAAGGAGTTCGGCTCTTAGAGGAGTCCGATTGTAGGAGAAATTTGGAAGGAGTTCAGCTCCTGAAGAAATTTGACTGGAGGAGAATTTTGGAAGGACTTCGACTTTTGGAGGAGTTTGACTGCAGGAGAAATTCGGAAGGAGTTTGGCTCCTGGAGGAATCCGACTGAAGAAGAAGTCCGAAAAGAGTTTGGCTCCTGAAGGAGTTTGAGAGGGATTTGGCCGATGGAGGAGTTCAGCTAGTCGAAGGAGTTTGGCTAAGATTTGGTCGTTGGGAAAAAATTTTTGATCGAAGCTCTTCCATGATTACCGATTGCATTAGGCTAAGCATCAAGCTGGACTTCGATGAGAGCGGGGTTTATCCCCAACACTGTAGATAGAAACTTAGCCCACAGGCAGTTTTATATCTTGTTATTTGATTCATATTTAAAGCATTATTTACATGTTTTACATTGGTAAAGCATGTTGTATGTCTGCCTAAATTTTTATGACATGAGTATATATATATTTTCTTTTATGCAGTTATGCACCTTGTGAATTTTTCTGATATGAAATGTAAAATTTTTGAATTGAATGGTGATAGCTATAAGATATGGAGGGAAAGGATTCTTCTCTAATTAGGATGCATGGACATTGATTATGCCATTCGGAAAGATGAATCACATACACCTACTGATACTAGCACTTAAGCTCTAATCGCCTCAGCATGATGTTCATAAAGACAAAAATTTCTGCTAGTATACGTGGTTCAATAAGAAAGCATAGCAATGTCAGGAATTTACTGAAGGCTATTGATGAATAATTTGAGTCTTCAGATAAAGCCCTAGCCAGCACCCTTATAGCAAAGTTATCATCAATGAAGCTCTCCAGTGTTCGAGATGTGCGTGAGCACATCATGTAGATGAGGAACTGTGGCTCAATTGAAGTCTCTTAAAATTGAGATGTCTAAATCTTTCCTTATGCACTTTGTTTTGAATTTACTGCCACAGCAATATAGACCTTTCAAAATATCTTATAATACACATAAAAAAAAAAAGGTCAATTAATGAAATATTGATAATGTGTGTTTAAGAGGAAGGAAGGTTGCTTATGGAACTTGGTGAAATTGTAAAGGAACCAGATCTAGATTTCATAGGTAGATCTTGAAACATTTTTAAGATCTTGCAACAGAAAACTTAAATAAATCTAAAATTTATTTAAATAACCATGTAAACACCTAGGTCTCAAATCTATTATATGATTAAGGCATGATATTAAATTAAAAATTAAAATTAAATAAGAAAGAAAAAGGTTGATCAAATCAATCTAGATCTACACTACATCAAATACAGTTATGAAGTTTATAGATCAGATCTATTATCTGAGCAAGTTTAGATGTTCTAACTTATTGATCCAGGCTTGAGGATGAAGTCACAAGCCACACACGCATCCAGTCTCTAGGAGTCGTTTACACGAGCCTACGATCTTTGATCTGAAGTTCGATGCAGGAAATCAGTACAGCATACTAGTACTGTGCTGATCCTTCTTCGACGGTCGATCCGATGCTCCCTTCTTCAAAATTTAGACTCTTCAAAATATGAGAAGGAAGATGAGATTTTGCTGATCTAAGACTCTCTCAAAAAAACTCAAAAAAAAGGAGGAGAGATTAAAAATAAAACAGCCCTAGAAGAAGACCCTCTTCTTCTTCTCTTTTCTCTTACCTAGACATCTAGTTTGGTGCCTATGGAACCCCACACCCAAGGACCCTATTCCTTTGATTTTTTCACACCCCAAATATCTCCCAAAGCTCTATATTTCATGAAAAAGTCAGAATAAAATTCATCCAATAAATAGGAAAAAAGAAGAGTCCAAGTTAGGTCAAATTTCTATACTAGGAATATCCAAACATGGAAAGTTGTTGGGGCGCCCAACTCTTGGGTGCCTCCTCCATAATTTTTGGCATGAACCAGTAAGGAAGGGTGCACAAAAAAGAAGATTACTTTCATGGAATAAGAGAAGAATTAATTAAAAGAGGGGGTGGCACTCAAGGAAAGATGTTTTGGTCAACAAGGATTCTATCTCATAGAACCCTAAGCAAAACCAATTCCTTCTTTGATTTGGTCTTCCACCTAACTTCCAAATATGACTTGGAGAGAGAGAGGAGGCATGGAAATAAGGAAGAAAGAGATTTTTCATGAAAAATATCTAAAAAATAGGTATGAAGGGTGTTGGGACTAAGATGGTGCAAGGAGATAGGAAGTCCTAGTCACACTAGGACTCCTATTTTGACATGGTCAAACATGATTTTTTAACCAAATAAAATCAAGATTAAATCAATCCAATTAAATAAGATCCTAACTCATTTAAGAACTTAATTAAATTAGATTTAATTTTAATTTATTTTCTAATTAAATTAAAAAATTAGGTTAATTCGAGTCCTAATTAGACTAGGACTAGTTCTTCCTTGCACTTGACTTATCCAATAAATCAATTGAACTTAATCCAATCAAGTCCAAACCAAATTTAATTAAATTATATTTAATTAGACTTAATTTCAACCTATTGGCTTAATCAAATTAAGCCAATTAGCAATCCAATTGCTAATCGATCCAACTACAATAATTGCACTAGGTTAAACACCAATCATATTGATTGTTTAATCCTAGAACGATTCTTAATCGTTAATCAACCATCCAATCAGATCATAAGCTCTAATGTGTGTGACCTCATAGATCTAAATCTAAGCCAATAGCATAAGAATAAATTTTTGCACCAATCAAAGTAACCATCTAGCAATGATATCCGACGGCTGGATAGGTCGAAGGTGTAGAACACCATCCTTAGAACCCATGCGGATATAGTTTTCATATAATTCATTTCTTTGACCACGATGCTCGTAGGACACATCAGAGTTCAACTATCAACTCTGATCAAGTTGTCCATATTATATTTTAAAATACCAAATCCATCTGATGGATTATCCTAGCTAAGATTTTGCTATATTGAAATACAGTGATACATTCTTCTCCAACTCTTGCAGTGATCAATTTCATCTTGATCATACTCCAACTTCACAAGTACTTGATTATGCCCAGAAGCCTTCCATTGCTGAATTAGAAATTTAGTTAGTCTGGTACCAAAGCACAATGAGTTGCTTGCAGGTCACTGAGATGATCTCAGGTCTAAGAGATACTTATACCTATATTCCATCAGAGATATTCTCAATAGTAGAATGCTCTAAAGTTGGTCACATTTAATGACGATGTACCCATACATCTCATCCGTATACCATACTAGTGTCTCCACACACTTTGGTTAAGAGGACAATCAACCTATATGGCATATAGCGATCTATGCTCGATAGATGCTGTCGTCCTAATTAACAACCTATCATTTGATTGTGAATAAATTTAAGGACTAATCAATAAATCCTCTCTTTATCAAAACTAAATAGTTCTAAGAATTTCATCACAATAATGGAGTTCATTAAAAGATGTAAACTTATGATGAAAAGGATGCCAAAATATTTTTATTAATTAATAAATTAATTATAATATCTCAACCATCTATAGGCTGATGATTGGCTTTGGAACATAATTTCTAATAAATTGCACATATGGTAACACAAGAAAAGAAGAAATGATAAGCCAAATAAAAGAAAAATGGCAAAGCACCTATCCAGGCTAGCATGAAGAAAGAGTCCAAGTGTTTCTTCTGTAAAAAGAAGGGGCATGTGAAGAAGGATTGCATCAAGTACAAGCTTTGGTTGGAAAAAAAGGGTAAGCTTACATCTCTAGTTTGTTATGAATCTAATATGGCTAATATTTGTCATAATACTTGGTGAATTAATTTTGGTTCTATAATCCATATTTCGAATACCTTCCAAGGCTTTTAAAACCACCAAAAATCAGTGGGCAGTGTGCACTGCATCTATACGAGAAAAAAAGTGCACTCACTTGCGGAGGCTGTTGGGATGTGCAAAATCATTTTAAATTATGAATTTATCTTGTATTTAGAAAAAAATTTTATATTCTGATCTTTTCTAGGAGTTTGATTTCAGTATCTAGGCTTACATCCTTTGAATATTTTTTTAGTTTTTTAGATTTATTATGCAGTATATTTTATAAATCTACTCTTGTTGGGAATGGTACAATGTCTGATAGTTTTTTTAAAATTAACTTGCAAGATAATTCTATTTATAATGCATTGCATGTTCAAAATAAAGTAGACATTAAAAGAAGTGTTATAAATGAAATTCCTTTATTTTGTGGCATCGAAGGTTGGGATATATATCCCTTGATAGAATTAAAAGGTTGGTAATTAAATGAAGGAGTACTTACTATCCTGGATTTTACTGATTCTGAGATATGTGTAGACTGCATAAAGAAAAAGTTGACTAATATGTCAAAGAAAGGTGCTAAGAAGAGTTTAGAAATATTAGAAATTATACATACAGATATTTGTAGTCCAGACATGGACTCGTATGGTCAGAGATATTTCATCTCTTTCATAGACGATTATTCACGATACATGTATCTTTACCTGCTTCATAATAAGAATGAAGCATTAGATGTCTTTAAGATTTTTAAGATAGAAGTAGAGAAACAATGTGAAAAGCAAATAAAGATCGTGAGATCAGATAGAGAAGGTGAATTTTATGGTAGATACATTGAGGATGGACAAGCACCTAGTCCATTTATAAGGTTTCTTGAGGAGCATGGGACTGTTGCCTAATACGCCATGCCTGGATCTCTAGATCAGAATGGTGTTGTAGAAAGAAGAAATTGAACATTATTAGATATGGTGTGGAGTATGTTTAGCAGCTCCAAGCTTCCTAAATCCTTGCAGATTGAAGCTCTTAAGACGACAGTGTATATATTAAACTAGGTTCCAACCAAGGCCGTTCCTAAAATGCTATTTGAATTATGAGAAGATTGGAAATCGAGTTTGCGACATATACGTGTATAGGGATGTTCGTCTGAAATAAGAATTTATAATCCATAAGAAAAAAAATTGGACCCAAGGACTATAAGTAGGTATTTAATTGGATATGCCGAAAGATCTAAAGGGTATAGATTCTATTGTCCATCTCATGTCACTAGGTTTGTGGAGTCAAGAAATGCAAAATTTCTTGAAAATGACTTGATTAATGGGAGTGATCAAGTTTGGGACTCATTTTTTGAGAAAGGTCATTCAGATAAATTGGTTATTATTCATAATACACCTCAAACGGGTGTAGTACAACCAATTATTGAGACTCCATCAGTTGCCAATAATAATCAAGTAGATCCAGTTGTTCAGTAATTACCAAAAAATATTGAATAACCGATTGTAGAGCATACTCCTTAGGAGCATGTTAATACAACATTAAGAAGATCTACTAGAATAAGGAAAACGATAATTTTTAGTGACTATATTGTATATGTACAAAAATCTGACTATAATATTGGAGCCAAAAATGATCTAGAAATATTTTTACAAGCCATGAGTTGCAGTGAATCAGTGCTGTGCCACAATGTCATGATCGATAAAATAAATTCAATGGCATCAAATGGAGTTTGGGATCATGTTGAGTTGCGCTTGAAGGTGAAAAGGCCATTGGGTGCAAATGGGTCTTTAAAATCAAAAAGGATTCATAAGGCAACATCGAAAGATATAAGGCAAGATTTGTAGCCAAAGAATTTACTCAAAAGAAGAAAATTGATTACACGGAGATCTTTTCTCCTATATGCAAGAAAGATTCCTTTCGTATTATTATGGGATTGGTTGCCCATTTTGACTTTGAACTACGTCAAACAGATATAAAAATAGCATTCCTTAATGGAGACTTAGAGGAGGAGGTTTACATGAAACAACCAAAAGAATTCTCCTCCAGTAATGGTGAGCATTTGGTTTGCAAACTCAAGAAGTCCATATACGGATTAAAACAAGCCTCTCGCCAGTCGTATTAAAAATTTCATGATGTTATCTCTTCATTCGATTTTGTAGAGAACATCATGGATCAATGTATATACTACAAGGTTAGGAGTAAAATTTGTTTCCCCATCTTATATGTGGATGACATCCTACTTGCAACCAATGATAAGAGGTTACTACATGAGGTAAAATATTTTCTCTCTAAGAGTTTTAATATGAAAGATATGGATGATGCATCTTATGTCATTAGAATTAAGATCTATAGGGACAGACCTTGAGGCATTTTAAGTCTATCCTAGAGAATCTATATCAATAAAGTATCGGAGAGATTTTGGATGAAGGATTGTTCACCAAGTGTAGCGCCCATTGTGAAGGGTGACAGGTTCAATTTGATTCAATGTCCGAGGAATGACCTGGAAAGGGAACAAATGCAAAATATTCCATATGCATCATTTATTGGAAGCCTTATGTGGGCTTAGATTTGTACAAGGCCCGATATTACATTTGTAGTTGGAATGTTAGGAAGATATCAGAGTAACCCAGGTATGACCACTAGAGAGCTGCAAAGAAAGTGATGAGGTACCTAAATGGCACCAAAAACTATATGCTTATGTATAAATGAACTAATAACTTGGAGAAAGTTGGTTACTCAGATTCAGACTTTGTTGGGTGTGTTGATTTATAAAAATCAACATTTGGATGTATTTTTATGCTTGCCGGTGGAGCTATGTCTTGGAGGAGTGCAAAGCAGAGTTTGACTGCCATTTCTATCATGGAGGCTATTGGTGCAGAAACTGATTATCGTCAGAGGTTGCTAGAGTCGAGGCCGCTGAGGTCACCGTTGGGGATCTGCAAAATAGAGTCCCGTCCGGAGTCGTTGGGGGGTGGCTCCGGTAGAACCCTCCGACGCTCAAGTCAGCTCTGGCCAACAGGAATGGAGTGCTCGAGAATGAGTTCCGGAGCTTAGAGAAGAAGAGGAGAGCTTAGAGATTAGAGAGCCATTGGGGCTGCATGGAGTTCGGTACGAAGAGGATGGCGTCGTCAGGTGGATGGTGACAGCCATACTGGTAGGTCGTGGGCCGCATGGGGCTGGTTACGGAGAGAGTGGTGTCGCCAGTAGTGGCGGTCATATCGTCCGATCTCATCATCTGTTGCAGACTGATGGCGATAATTCATCTAGAGGAGTTCGAACTTATAGGAGAGTTCGGCTGAAGGAAAGGCTCGGGGGGAGTTCGGCTGTAGAGAAGTTCGGAGGAGCTCGAAGGAGTAGTACTTCCATAGGGAGTTCGGCTCCCATAGGCGTCTGGCTGGAGGTATGCAGCTAAGGCTCATCCACTGAGGAGTTTGGCCGCTGGGAATCCGAAGCTCGACCGTTGGAGACTTCGGCCGAATGTTGGACTTCGGCTGAGGCTCGACAGTTGAGGAGTTCGACCGCTGGAAATTCGAAGCTCGATCGTTGGAGAGTTCGACCGGCTGTTGGACTTCGGCTGAGGCTCAACCTCTATGGAGTTCGAGGAGCTCGACCGCTAGGCGATTCGAGGAGCTCGGCCGCTAGGCAGTTCGACCGACTGGAGAGGTTCGATCCTGACGAGGGGAGTCCGAAGAAGCTCGACAGCTAACTAGCTCGGTCGATTGAACGGGTTGGAAGAAGCTCGGCCACTGGGGGTTCGACCGAAGCCCGGTTGCTTGGAGTCCAAGGAGCTCGGGCGCTAAGTAGTTCGACTGACTGTAGGAGTTTGGCTAAGACCCATCCGTTGAAGCTCTTCCATGGCTACAGGTTGCATTAGGCTGAGCATCGAGCTAGACTTCGATGGGAGCGGGATTTATCCCCAACACTAGCCCCCCCACTCCCGAGTTCGAAGATCGAAGGAAGGGAGTGCAGAAAAGATGACTGCCGAAGTCTTCCTCTGAGCTCCGTGCTGGTCTAGATCGAAGCCCGGGGTAGATCTTACCTCCAGCTGAAGTTGATATCGAAGTTGAAGCCCGGAGAAGATCCCATCTCTAGCCGAGGTCGAGGGGCTTCGTCCGCTACGATCGAAGTTGGAGGTTGCGCTCCTTGGGGGCGACATTGTCTCTTACAGCCGAGGTCGATGTGGGCACTCGGGAGGGATCTGATCTCAGGCCGAGGTTCTTGGGAGAGATCTTATCTCTAGTCGAGGTGGCTTTTCGGAAGAGATCTTATCTCTGGTCGAACTTCTCGGGAGAGATCCTATCTCTAGCCGAGATTTTCGGGAGAGATCTTATCTCTCGTCGAGGTTGGTGCTCGTGTTAGGACGAGGTTCTCCTCCTGTTCCTAATCGAGGTTGTCCACGGTCGGTGGGAGAGATTTTATCTCTAGCTGAGGTTGTCAACAGTCGCTCGGAAGAGATCTTATCTCTAGCCGAGGTTGATGCTCGTGTTAGGATGAGGTCTTCCTCCTGTTCCTAACTGAGGTTGACTCGGTCGCTCGGGAGAGATCTTATCTCTAGCCGAGGTTGTCAACGATCGTTCGGAAGAGATCTTATCTCTAGCCGAGGTTGACTCGGTCGCTCGGGAGAGATCATATCTCTAGCCAAGGTTGATGCTCATGTTAGGATGAGGTCTTCCTCCTGTTTCTAACCGAGGTTGACTCGGTCGCTTGGGAGAGATCTTATCTCTAGCCGAGGTTATCAACGGTCGCTCGGGAGAGATCTTATCGCTAACCAAGGTTGGTGCTCGTGTTAGGACGAGGTTCTCATCCTGTTCCTAACCGAGGTTGATTCGGTCGCTCGAGAGAGATCTTATCTCTAGCTGAGGTTGTCAACAGTCACTCGGAAGAGATCTTATCTCTAGCCGAGGTTGACTCGGTCGCTCGGTAGAGATCTTATCTCTAGCCGAGGTTGATGCTCATGTTAGGATGAGGTCTTCCTCCTGTTCCTAACTGAGGTTGACTCGGTCGCTCGGGAGAGATCTTATCTCTAGTCGAGGTTGTCAACGGTCGCTCGGGAGAGATCTTATCTCTAACCGAGGTTGGTGCTCGTGTTAGGATGAGGTTCTCCTCTTGTTCCTAACCAAGGTTGACTCGGTCGCTCGGAGAGATCTTATCTCTCTAGCCGAGGTTGTTAACGGTCGCTTGGAAGAGATCTTATCTCTAGCCGAGGTTGACTCAGTCGCTCAAGAGAGATCTTATCTCTAGTTGAGGTTGATGCTCGTGTTAGGATGAGATCTTCCTCCTGTTCCTAATCGAGGTTGACTCGGTCGCTCGGGAGAGATCTTATCTCTAGCCGAGGTTGTCAACGATCGCTCGGGAGAGATCTTATCTCTAGTCGAGGTTGACTCGGTCACTCGAAAGAGATCTTATCTCTAGTCGAGGTTGATGCTCGTGTTAGGATGAGGTCTTCCTCCTATTCCTAATCGAGGTTGACTCGATCGCTTGGGAGAGATCTTATCTCTAGCCGAGGTTGTCAACGATCGCTCGGGAGAGATCTTATCTCTAGCCGAGGTTGGTGCTCGTGTTAGGATGAGGTTCTCCTCCTGTTTCTAATCGAGGTTGACTCGGTCGCTCGGGAGAGATCTTATCTCTAGCCGAGGTTGTCAACGGTCGCTCGAGAGAGATCTTATCTCTAGTCGAGGTTGATGCTCGTGTTAGGACGAGGTCTTTCTCCTATTCCTAACCGAGGTTGACTCGGTCTCTCGGAAGAGATCTTATCTCTAGCCGAGGTTGTCAATGGTCGCTCGGAGAGATCTTATCTCTAGTCGAGGTTGACTCGATTGCTCGAGAGAGATCTTATCTCTAGCCGAGGTTGATGCTCGTGTTAGGACGAGGTCTTCCTCCTATTCCTAACCGAGGTTGACTCGGTTGCTCGGGAGAGATCTTATCTCTAGCCGAGGTTGTCAACGATCGCTCGGGAGAGATCTTATCTCTAGCCGAGGTTGACTCGATCGCTTGAAAGAGATCTTGTCTCTAGCCGAGGTTGATGCTCGTGTTAGGATGAGGTCTTCCTCCTGTTCCTAATCGAGGTTGACTCAGTCGCTCGGGAGAGATCTTATCCCTAGCTGAGGTTGTCAACGATCACTCGAAAGAGATCTTATCTCTAGTCGAGGTTGTCAACGGTCGCTTGGGAGAGATCTTATCTCTAGCCGAGGTTGACTCGGTCGCTCGGGAGAGATCTTATCTCTAGCTGAGGTTGTCAACGATCGCTCGAGAGAGATCTTATCTCTAGCTGAGGTTGACTCGATCGCTCGAAAAAGATCTTATCTCTAGCCGAGGTTGATGCTCGCGTTAGGACGAGGTTCTCCTCCTGTTCCTAACGGGCTGTGGGGGCACATAAGGGCCGCTGTCAGGGTCTCTCCCCCCATCTCATCCTTTGTGAACGAGGCCTTCGCTCGGAAGAGATCTTATCTCTAGTCGAGGTTATCCTAACACGGTAATTATTGACTGCTTGTTCTCTGTCATCGCATAGTTTTTGCATCCAGAAACAATATTATTTGGAAAGGAAGAATTTTATTGAAAGGAAGTTACTAGTAGCGCATCCCCAAATTCTATATTTTAAGGTCATGGTAGCATTGTTCCTCCGCGTTTCTTCGGCGATAAGTCTTGGGGTGGACAACCCCCTCATGCTAGCCTCCTCAATTTGGT
The DNA here is from genome assembly GCA_006176705.1 of Cocos nucifera. Lineage (NCBI taxonomy): Eukaryota > Viridiplantae > Streptophyta > Magnoliopsida > Arecales > Arecaceae > Cocos > Cocos nucifera. The sequence continues at coordinate 123,852 of QRFJ01000842.1, read as the reverse complement.
GCAAGCTCTTGTCGCTGGGAGACGGCAAATCGTTGACACACCAAGCTCCTCCCAGGGGCAATGTGGATGACGCCGTAAGGTGGCCGACCTTCTTACGGTCTCTAGCTACGGCAGCGCCGAGCTCCTTGCCGTCTCCGACTATGGCAGCGCCCTTGACCGATCTTTCCCTGCTTTAGGCTGGTGCCGGAGGAATTTACCCAGTCGCCCCTTTCTGACGAGCTCCATGATTTCGTCTCTGAGCTGGATGCATTCCTCGGTATCGTGGCTGTGATCACGATGGTAGAGGCAATACTTATTTTGATCGTGCTTGTTTGGGGGAGACTGTAACCCTTCCGATCTCGACAGCTGGTTCTTTACTTCGATAAGAATCTGAGTTTGAGGAGCGTTGAGGGGGGCATAGTGGCGGAACCTTCCGAGAGGAGGGCTTCTTCGCGCCCTTCTGTCGGGGCAAGTTCGAGGAGTTTGGGCCCGCCTGCTTTCGAAGGGGGTCTACGAGTGCAGTCAAATTTTGCTCGACTCTTCCTCGTCTGCCAGTCGCTCTCTCAGGGCTTCCTCATCTTTCAACTTGAAGGCTTCTTCCGCACGGGCATATCTCTCGGCCCGAGCCAGCAGATCGGCGAAGTCTCTGGGATACTTTTTTTCTAGAGAGAACAGCAAGTTATTTTTCTGAAGGCCGCCCTTGAGTGCGGCCATCGTGACAAACTGGTCTAAGTCCCGGACTTCCAATGCCGTGGCGTTAAACCGGGTGACGTAAGCCCGGATGGATTTCCCTTGCTTCTGCTTGACACTCATTAGGGAATCTGAATCTCAGCTCGATCGTCGGCTGCTGATGAAATGGGCCACGAACCGACTGCTCATCTGGTCGAAAGAGAAGATTGTACTTGGCTTCAATGCCGAGTACCAGTTCCTCGCTGCTCCCTTTAAGGTAGATGAGAAGGCTCGGCACAGCATAGCATCTGAAGCGCCGTGAAGCAGCATCATGGCACGGAAGGCCTCCAAGTGATCAACCGGATCAGAAGTTCCATCGTAGCTTTCCAGTTGAGGGAGCTTGAAGGTCGGTGGAATAGGTTCTTGCATAGTTTGGAGAGAGAAGGGAGGTTCGGCATGGACGTCGGCATGATGAGCCGAGGTGATGCAGCTGAGCTCTTCAATATGCCGGTCCATCTTCCATAGTCTGCAATCGAGGGCGTCGTCTTGGCTGCAGATCTTGGGGTTCTTCCGACTATGAATGAGGAAGGTCTCCCCTGGAAGAGAATAATGATTCGAACACGGATCCTCGGCCCTTTGTTTACCCTTCTCTGGGGTGATCGGTACGCTGGCCCTGGTACTCTTTCTTGGGATCGATTTTCGATGTTCCAATGGTGGGTTTCCTGGTGGAGTCGCCATCGGAGGCTGTTGTATAGCCTGCAATACCTCCGTGAGGCTACGGACCTATCGGATAAGCAGGTCAAATTGCTCCACCTCCACCGTAGGTATAGGTGGAACCTGAGCTGCCGGAGCCGAAGCAGGAACAGACAGATCTAGATGGGATCGGGCCATGGAGGCCGTCGAGTGCCATGTCGAAGCTCTCTTGGGAGGCATTTCTTCTTCGGGAGAGAAAAGAGAGATCTCCGAAGAGGGAAGAGAAAAGTTGCCGAGCACTTCTTTAAGAACAAGGGAACCTCGAAGGTTCAAGCCCTTCCTCTAGCGCCAATCTGTTGGTGCAGAAATTGATCATCGCCGGAGGTTGCTGAAGTCAAGGCCGCTGAGGTCACCATTGGGGACCTGCAAAATAGAGTTCCGTCCGGAGCCAGTGGGGGGTGGCTCCGGTAGGATCCTCCGACGCTCAAGTCAGCTCTGGCCAACAGGAGTGGAGTGCTCGGGAATGAGTTTCGGAGCTTAGAGAAGAAGAGGAGAGCTTAGAGATCAGAGAGCCGTTGGGGCCACATGGAGTTCGATATGAAGAGGATGGCGTCGTTAGGTGGATGGTGACAACCATATTGGTAGGTCGTGGGCTGCATGGGGCTGGTTACGGAGAGAGTGGTGTCGCCAATAGTGGCGGCCATATCGTCCGATCTCATCTCCTGTTGCAGACTGATGGCAATAATTCATCTAGAGGAGTTCAAACTTATAGGAGAGTCCGGCTGAAGGGAAGGCTCGGGGGGAGTTCGGTTGTAGAGAAGTTCGGAGGAGTAGTGCTTTCGTAGGAAGTTCGGCTCCCATAGTCGTCTGGCTGGAGGTATGCAGCTAAGGCTCGTCCGCTGAGGAGTTCGGCCGCTGGAAATCCGAAGCTCGGCCGTTGGAGAATTCGGCCGAATGTTGGACTTCGATTGAGGCTTGTCAGTTGAGGAGTTCGACCGTTGGAAATCCAAAGCTCGACCGTTGGAGAGTTCGGCCGGTTGTTGGACTTCGGCTGAGGCTCGACCGCTGTGGAGTTCGAGGAGCTCGGCCGCTAGGCAGTTCGGTCGGCTGGAGAGGTTCGGTCCTGACGAGGGGAGTCCGAAGAAGCTCGGTAGCTAACTAGCTCGGTCGGCTGAACGGGTTGGAAGAAGCTCGACCGCTTGGGGTTCGACCGAAGCCCGGTTGCTTGGAGTCCAAGGAGCTTGGGCGCTAAGTAGTTCGACCGACTGTAGGAGTTCGGCTAAGATCCATCCGTTGAAGCTCTTCCACGGCTATAGGTTGCATTAGGCTGAGCATCAAGCTAGACTTCGGTGGGAGCGGGATTTATCCCCAACAGAGGCTAAGTTTGTTGCTTGTTTTGAGACTTCATCACATGGTGTATGGTTGAAGAGTTTCATTTCTGGGCTTAGAATTATGTATTTCATTTCTAAGCCATTAAGGTTATATAGTGACAATTCAGTTGCTGTTTTCTTGGCTAAGAATAACAAAAGTGGTAGTCAAAGTAAATACGACATCAAGTATTTAGCCATAAAAAAATATGTTAAAGAGAATAAAGTGGTCATTGAATACGTTAGCACTGAATTGATGATCGCTGATCCTTTAACAAAAGGCATGTCACCAATGGTTTTTAAGAATTATGTAGTTCGAATGGGACTTGGTTCTATTATGTAATTTTGATGTATGGACTTTTATTATTTGAAATTCTTATTCAGTAAATTATTTTTTTATCTATATGTGCACATTTTATTTTTGAGAATAACAATATTTGTTGGATCTGGAATAAACATACAATTTATTCATTAAGTTGTGATCAGCTAGCATTAAAGAAATAATGTACATTGTAATACATGAAAGATAATGCTCGTTCTTAGAGGATCTATCCCCATGATTCATGTATTTTGTTTCTTAAAGAAAAATGATTCGTGATTCGGTTACATGGACCATGTGGAAGAATGTGGATATAGTTTTTAATTTTGGTTTATTGATAACATTGGTTGTGATAACAATAAGTTTATTCGATTCAAATACTTCAAATTTTGAAGATTAAGAATTTGAACCGATAACCACTCCGGATATGATCCATGTAACATCAATGAAAATAGAAAGGATGCGTACGCTCATATTTCTGTATCTGGTTACGTTTGATGGGAACGTAAAAGTATATAATTGAGAAACATTCATGAGAGATCCCTATGCTTAGTAATTTTTTAAGGTAATACACAATCTACGTGAGATTGCTAGAGTTTAGAAGAACTTTCAGTGAGATCAAGTACTTAACATCAATGGTTGGAAGTTGGTATCTTGTTCCTCATCTATGAATTTTTTTTATTATGCTATTTGATTGATTAGCATAGTTTTGACATCTTAAGTAAAAAATTACTTGCAAATAATAGCCGCACTACAACAATATAACGATAAATATAAAAAGGTTGTAAGCACAAATCTTTTATTTATTTTGGTTCGTGTGTGTACTAGGATGTATAGTCATACCAAATGATAAACACCATAGTTTAAGATTTTTAATGAATCATATTCTTAAGTAATATATATCTACAACAATTTTGCTTCATAATATTATTGTCGTGACACAAAACTTACTAGAAAGTGATTTGTTCAGCTCAATGCTATTTATCAAAAATAATAACTACATAAATGAATAAGACATTTTTCTTGCCATCTGGTTGAGATTAACTCACTTTATATAATTATTTTCCATAAAGAAAAAGTGAGATAACATTATTGTGCTTCGAAAAAGCCAGGCAGCTACACGTGGCTTGGCACACTTATTGTACCAACACCCATCCTGGCAGGAGGAGAAATTATTAATTTATTATTGGACGATGAAAGATACAAATGGTAGACTTGTTCTGCTAATAATTTCTCATGGTAGGAGCCGGCGTTTCTCTTCCCCAGTCCATCAGGTGCATCTCGCTCTCTCTCTCTCTCTCTCACACACACACACACATACGGACACGGACGCACGCACGCATACATACATGCACATGTGGCAAGACACGACTCTACCCCTCCCATCTCTTTCTTTCTCCATTATTCTCCTTCCCTCTGAATCTTCACCCGTTTCCTCCCTTCATGTTCAACAATTTTCTCCTATTTGGATACTTCCATAGGAGGATAGATCCATAGAATACCCAAGGAACGGTTCTTAGATGGGTAATGATGGAGAGAAGAGAGGAATGAGTTCTTTGAACGAAAGCCAAACGATTGTAGGGTGACAGGAAAACAAAAATAATTTCTTGGGCATGGAATACCATTGTTCGGAGGCGAGGGAGATACGGAGAGGGAGGGAGGGACGAAGGGAAGAAAGAGGAGTAGAAAAAAGGGCGCGAGACACATAATATTAAAGCCTGGATGTGGGCGTGGAAATTGAGACTAGCCGTGGCTGGCTACTTTTTCTCCTTTTTTTTCGTTATTCAATCGAATGAATCCTTGGTGATTAGCATATACCCAGACCCTACAAGTGAAATAAGCATAAATGGGTAGATATAATTGAAGTTGTGCAAATGTGGCGCAAATGAATAAGTGTGAAAGGCTTTGATTTTTATCTAATTTAAGATTTTTCCTACCACATGTCTATCTGATAAATAATTCTAATGAGCAGGGTATTTTTTTTTTTTAATGTAAATGAGCAGGGTACACTTTTGCTCCTCGCCAAAGTGAAGGAAAGCTTAACAAAGATAGTCTTATTGTGGCCAAATCCCTTTAGTGCCTGTCGCTGGAGAGAATTATCTATAAAACAGCATCCACTTTGATCAGAATTCTTTCTGATGAAAATCCTTCGATGTTTAAGTTAGAAAGGAGAAATTTGATCAAATATGTAAGTAGAAAAGATGGCAAAATATAGTCTAGAATTATTTTACTAATGTACTTGGTTTACCCTTTTTTTATAGATAAATGATTGGTAACCATTTGTAATGATTAAAATCATGGATCCCACTTATTCCAGCATTATGGAAGAATTAATGCTCATTATATGATCGTGGAGAGGCCGTTGCACGTATTTTGCACTGAAAATATATACCGTATCGACCGTATGTCGCTTATTCCTGGAGTCATTCTATTTGTTGCAGAGCTGGTCGAAGAAAGCCGACTGTCAATCGATGGATCAATTGACAGTCGGTCATCCGTATGGTTTATCAACCATGAGTCGGACATCAAGACCAGCTGATAGTTGGTTGAGTTGGTTGGGAGTTGTCCAATCGACTAGGGATGCAATCAAGTCGAGTTGAGTCGAGTAACTGGAAGCTCGAGCTCGACTCGACTCAAAATACTCGGGCTCAAAATTTGGCTTGAGTTTGGTCGAGCCTTAACATCTTAAGCTCGAACTCAACTCGATGAAAAATAGATAAAGCTTGAGATCGACTTGGCTCGACTTGAATATGAACCGAGCTATACTCGAGCTCAAGTTCGAGCTCAAAATTGAGCATGATCTTATTAATAATATATATATATATATTAATATATATCATAAATAAAATTAATATTATTAAATATATATACTCGAGTAGGATCACAAGCTTTCGAGTCGAATATCTTGCTACTTGAGCTTGACTCGAACTCGATAATAATTGAGTCGAGTCGAGCTTGAATAGCTCACGAGAAGCTTGACTTGTTTGCAGCCCTACAACCGACTCATTGTCATCCATCATCATTTGAGAGTTTGATGTGACCATCATTTAGTCGATAATGCTGATATCAATCGGTGATTTCGACTATCGCCTGCAATATAGATGCCAAATCAGGGGGAGTAGAATCAAAGATCCCAACAGTTGCCCCCCACTCTTGAGTTCAATAGTGAAAAAGCACGTGATTTGTCACGTGGATTGGCACAATGAACGATGAGAGTTATCATATGTTATTTCAAATCCCAATTTGATGGCTACTTTATTATAGAACATTAATGATTGCTTCATAAGTCGAAAAGCTTTTTGATCATTTTGTCGTTTCGATGATCGTGCAACTATCATTAGCATGTTCAGCAAGGGAATGATTTGACAGCCTGACGACTCGATCGATTTGAATTCAGTTCAATCCATTGCTGACACATGTTGAATAGTTATTGAGTTTTCGATTATTCTTATGGATTGTGGTATCATGGCATGATCTGATAGCAGGTGCATTGAAATGTCCAATTATCAGTTGATCTAAGTATTGCCATGTTTTGAAAATCCAGATGACCTTATTTTTACCAAAATCATCTTAGCCGTTAGTAGCCTTTAAGTGTTCCTATGAGTGCTTAAGGTTCTAAACCTTCTTCTTCCCCTGTTCTTGCCGTGTTTTCTAAGTTTTCTTTCGACCTTCAGGTCAGACTTCTTCCTTTCCTTTGCTTCCTTAGAATTTTTTATTATCATTAGCAATGACTGGTAGAGGGAGAGTAGGAAGTGGTAGTTGGCCATCTGGTTCGATCAGAGTTTTTTCTCCAGATCTAGCAGCAGAGGTTTCTTCACTGACCGATTCTATCGTCGAGCATCTCTAAGAGTAATATCATATCCCAGAGCAGTTTTGACTGTCAGTGCCTAGTCTGGATGGTCGGGTAACTTCCCCACCCATGGGCTAGGTTGCTTTCTACGTAGAAAATCTTAGGTCGGATCTTCATTTTCCAGTCTCAAAGCTCATTTGGAATGTCCTGGACTACTATTGGGTTTGTTTGGCCCAACTTGCGCCAAACTCTATTCGGCTTCTCGTCTTGTTTGCCTTGTTGTGTCATTCCTTCTCGATCGTTCCTTGGTTATCTCTCTTCTAACATTTTTTCACACTTCACCCTCACCCTAAAGCTGAGGGCTGATGTTCTTTGCTCCAAGGAAGGGTCTGTCCTTCATTTTCGGTCTTTCTTCATCCATCCACGATTGGAAGATTTAGTTTTTCTTCATTTCTCCTTCTCTCTCTGGGATTTTTCTTTTGTTTGGAGGATTTCGAATGCTAGCTCGAACAATAATAATCGAATTGATCCTGTTGATTGGGAGGACTTCTTTAAATTGAGAGATATGAAAGTTCTATCACAGAGAGAGTTGTTGATCGATCAGTCTTTATACGACGCTGGGCTTGGACCGGCACTGACTACTAGTATAGTTTATAGTAACCTTTTAGGATCTTTATTTTTATCTGATTTTTGACTTATAGCTAACTTGTTTATTTTTTGTTTGCAGTTATGTGTCCTTCAGCATTGATTTTGACAGCCGATGTTCACTGCTTCATGAGCAAGAGGAAGTCAGTTGTCGATGCTGGTTCATCGAGAGGGTCGAAGAAGAGTCGGCCCGATGTTTCATCGGCTCTTGTCTGTCCAGCTGACATATCATTGATGGCAACAGATCATACTGACATTCCATTGATACTAGTTTCGAGGGATGTTGGTGAAACAGTTATTGCGCTGGTAGCTCCGATGACTCTCCCATCAGATGCCACTCATCCGATGGTTGAAGATCTGGACAACAACGTAGTGGTTATAGAGGTACCTGCTGCTCCTGTTGAGTCGGTGGTATCTCGGGCACCTTCAATGCTCGGCTTTGGATTGGCTGAATAGTGACCAGCAACTTTCTAGACTCCCATCATGCCCGAATGGATGTCGGCCCTGATTGAGAGGCCGCCAAGTCAAAGGTGATGGAAGGCCTTGGCAAGTTCTGTCGGGAGTGAGGCTTCGAGTTATTCTATGGAGTCGATCGATATCCAGGTTCCTGCTAGAGAGTCGGCCTTGAGGAACTCGATATTGGCAAAATAATTAGTGGAAGCTATTCTTTTTCCTATTTGTTAGGAGTAAAATAGCTCACGTCGAAGTCTAAACGACCTCTAATGCATGTATGTTAGATGACCTTCTTAACCATGATCAGCAACCCTCTTCCAACGATTGTAGAACTTATCAAAGATATGATAAACTTCAACCGGTCGAACTAAATAGTGAAGAAAGTTATTAACTGACTTTGGTTCTGGTATTAGCAGAACCCCATCGAGTGTCAAATCTCAGTATAGTCCAACTTTATCTACCAGGCCAACCTTGAAAGAGGCCGAATTTCTTCCTCCTCTCCTAATAGTGGCAGATCTAGTCCACTTATGTCATACATGTCAATTGGATGAACTTTATGTTGGGAATAGTATTCCAAAGCCAATCATTAGTCTATTGATGGTTGTGCTATTTTTTATACTCGTATATGAATTATTAATGAATAAAATTTATTTTGATATTTTTCATCATAAATTCTCACATCTTCTAATGAACTCCTATGTTGTGGTGATATTCTTAGGACTATTTAGAATCAACAAAGAAGAATTTATCATTTAGTTCTTAAATCTATTCGCGATCAAATGATACATTGTTACTAAGAATGACAATGTTTATTAAGTGTAGGTCATTATGTACTATATAGATTGATTGTCCTCTTAACTAAGGAGTATGAAGATACTACTATGGTATGCAAATGAGATGTAGGAGTATATCTGTACTAAACGTGACCAACTTCAGATCTTTTCTACTATCAAGATTTATTCTGATAAAATATAGGTATAAGTGTCCCTTCGACCTGAGATCACCATGGTGACTTTCAAGCAACTCACTGTGCTTTGGTGTCATACTATCTAAATTTTTAATTCAGTGATGAAAGATTTCTAGGTACAGTCAAGTATTTGAGGAGTCGGTGCATGTATCAAAATGGGATTGACCACTTCTAATTTTGAAAGCTATGTTAATTATATTTTAATTTAGCAAAATCTTGGCTAGGATAGTTCTGATGAGGAGTCATGAGACTAATTACTTTAAGACATGATTTGAATATACTTTTTAGGATTGACAGTTTAACTTTGATTCATCCTATACACAGAGGTCAAAGGGATGAATTATGTGGTAATCATATTCACGTAGGTTTTGAATATTGTAATTACGACTATTCGACCATCATGATATTGGGTACCATTGCTAGATGATCACTTTGATTAGTATAGAAATTAGTTCCTGTGCTACCGACTTAGGTTCAAACCTATGGGATCACATATATTAGAGGTTCCTACCTGATCTGATGGCTGATGAAGAGTCTTACTTGACTAGAACTCTATAGTCAAGAGTCCTACTAGACTAAAACTCTTCAATCGAGAGTTTAATTGGACTGAAACTTAGAGTTCTACCTATTTGGGACTCTATGATCAGGAGTTTCACTGGACTAGGACTCTGTGATCGAGAGTCCCACTAGATTAGGACTCTTTAACCAAGAGTCTTAATGCACTAGGACTCTGAGTCCTACTTGTCTGAGACTTTATGATCAAGAGTCTCACTAATCTGAAACTCTATGATTATGAGTTTCATTCGTTTAGGATACTAGGGTCAAGAGTCCCACTAATTTAGGATTCTTCGATCAAGAGTTTCATTTTAATGGGACTTACTGTCCGGACATCCATCAAATTTGGACTCTATATTTATGAGAAATTTTATTAGTAATTTGATCACTAATTAATTTAATTTGATTGAGTAATAAATTTTGGATCAAGTCCAATTGAATTAGATTCAGCTGGATTTGACCCGATTAGGTTATGAGATGACCTAATCATTAAGGAGGTTTGATCTCTGATTTGATCAGAGGTTGGGCTTAACCAATTTTTGATTTGATTAGAATTTAATTAAGCCTAATTAAGCATAAATTAGTAGATTTAATTTGATCTAATTAGGCCTATTCAAATTGGTTTGGGTTGGTTCAATTGGATATGATATTTTAAGACTAGTTTTGACCTAGTCTTCCTATGCCACCTCACCAAACTTGCACCCTATCCTTTCTCCATGAGAAAATTATTTCTCATAAATATTTTCCATGCTAGAGAGGGCTTATGCCCTGCTTTCCCACGTCCTAAATGGATAAGGATAGCTTGGTTGTCATTCAAATTCAAATAGAGTTTGAATTTGAATGAACAACCTCCTTATCTTGTCTCACCCTCACACCACCTTTGTTTTGCACAAAATATATCATGGATATTTTTTGGGACATGCATGCATATGAAAGGAAGCCTCTTTCTATTCATGATCCCTCCATGTGAGAAAAATCAAAAAAAAAAAAAAAAAAAGAGAGAAGAAAAACCAAAGGAAAAATCAGGCGTAAGGTATTTGGTGAAAGTGCTATCCTAGATTTTAGATATAGGGTTTAGGATGCACTTTTTATGAGATCTGAGTATCAGATCTTCACAAAATTTTTTGGAGACTATCCTCAACCTCTCTTCTACCTTTGCTGTTGATCTAGAGCATTCAAAGAATTAGTGGGGGGAATCGAACCATTTGATCAGATTCAGCCATCAAGATCGTTCCATTATTGAGCTAGCACTCGGAAGGAGCTGATCAGGACCAGAATCTCGTGTGGACTATCCATGGAAGTCAGACACATATGTGGCTATATCATAATAATCAGATCTTTCGAGGGGTGATTAGATTGCGATGATTGGCTACTCGTGCAAGGGTAACATGTTCTAAACACGTAGATCAGTAAAATAGTTTTACTGCTGCTACTGAATATTTTTATTTTTAGATTTTCATGCATGCATGTCACATTAGATCCTGATAATGTAGAGTTTTTAAATCAGATCTATAGCTTTTTATAAATTAATTAGATTAATTTTTAATTCCATTGTAATTGATTTTCGAAAAAAATTTAAAAATAAAGCTAGAAATCCTGCATGCACACCATCAATAGTATCAGAGCATTCATATTATTTATTATGATATATATGCATGCTTAGATTATTTATTTAGATTAGATCTAAATAATAATTTATTTTTAAATTTAAAAATAAAAATCATGATTGCATGGACTGTAGGATGTTCTGTTGTAGGGTTTATCCCCTACAGTGGATAGGTTATCCTGGTATGTTGCTGATCTAAAAATTGATCATAAAATTTTAGATCTAATCTAATAATTTTTATGATATATTTAAATAGTTTTAATCTAATTTTTAATCATGAATAAGTATTTAGATTAGATCTAAAATAATTCATAATTTTTTATGTATTGTACATAGTCATAGATTAAAACTTACAACTAGTACTATTTATGAAATAAGTCGATCCATTTTTGAAGTGAGTTGACCCATTTGGTGAATAGTACTAGATTGTAAAAGAACCTTTCAAAATTTTAAAAAATATTTTTAAAATACCGAACCCCAATCCTCAATCCAAAAATTTAATTAAGAATTAAGTGTTATGAATTAGGATCTAGAATTATAAATTAAAGATCCTAAGTCATTGATCATAAAATTTAGGTTATTGGGTTAGATGAATTAGGTCTATTAATTGGGTTAGACCTAAAGTTAGTTAAAGAATGAACTAAATTAGAGTAATTGATCAAATCTAACCAAATATTAATTTAGATTAGGTTAAGGACTCTTTAGACTCAATTACAATAGTTGTAGTTGGTCAAGTCTATGTCCTTAATAAGAACTAAATGAACTTGATTCATGGCTACACGATCGAACCGAGATTACTAGGTTGGTCAAATTGAAATTAATGAACTGGATGGTGTCTAAGGTAAGTCTGGTAGTTAAGATCAGTGATTTTTAATTGAAAGCTACTTGCACTGATTTCATGTTGAGAATAGTATCCCAAAGTCAATCATCAACCTGTTGATGGTTATACTATTTCTTGTACTTGTATATAAATTATTAATGAATAAAATTTATTTTGATATTTTTCATCATAAATTCTCACATCTTTTAATGAACTTCTATATTATGATAAAATTTTTAGAACTATTTAGAATCGACAAAAGAGAATTTATCGTTTAGTCTTTAAAGCTGTTTGCGATCAAATGATACGTTGTTACTAAGGATGACAATATTTATCAAGTGTAGGTTATTGTGTTCTATATGAATTAGTTGTTCTCTTAATCAGAGAGTGTGGAGACATTGGTATAGCATGGAGGTAAGATGTAGGGGTACATCTGCACTGAACGTGACTAACTTCGGAGCTTTTTAGCTGTTAAGATTTGCTTTGATGGAATATGGGTTTAAGTGTCCCTCTAATCTGAGATCACCATGGTAACTTTCAAGTAATTCACTATGCTTTGGTGTCAGACTACTTGAATTTTTAGTTCAGTGATGGATGATTTTTGGGCACAATCAAGTACTTAAAAAGTCGGTACGTGTATAAAGATGGGATTGACCACTCCTGATTTTAGGCATTGTGTTCAATTGTATTTCAATTTAGCAAATTTTTGGCCAGGGTAGTCCTAACGAGGGGTCATAGGACTGCATGTTTTGAGACATGATTTGGATGTACTTTTTAGAGTTGACAATTTAACTCTGAATCATCCTATACACAGTGGTCAAAGGGATGAATTATGTGGTAACCATATTCATGTAGGCTTTGAGTGTTGCAATGATGACTATTTGACCTATCCAAAATCGTGTACTCTTGCTAGATGGTCACTTTGATTAGTATAGAAATTAGTTTCGGTATTACTGGCTTAGGTTCGAATCGTGAGGTCACACATATTAGATGTTCTTACCTGATAGTTGATGAAGAGTCCCACTAGACTAAAACTCTATAGTCAAGAGTCCTATGGATTGAAACTTTTCGATTGAGAGTCCTACTGGGCTGGGACTTTGAGTCCTACTTGTCTGGGACTCTGTGATTAGGAGTTCCACTGGACTAGGACTTTATGATCAAGAGTCCCACTAGACTGAAACTTTTTGACCAAGAGTCATATTATTCTAGGACTATGAGTCTCACTTATTTGAGACTCTATGATTGAGAGTTCTACTGGTCTAGGACTCTATGATCATGAGTTTCACTCATTTTGGACATTGGAATCAAGAGTCCCACTTGTTTGGGACTATTCGATCAAGAGTTTCATTTTGATAGGACCCTACTATCTAGACATCCACTGGATTTAGACTCTATATTCATGAGAGGTTTAATTAATGATTTGATTGCTAATTAACTCAATTTGATTGCTAATTAACTCAATTTGATTGAGTAATTATTTTTGGATCAAGTCTAATTAAATTGGATTCAGTTGGGTTTGACCCGACTAGGTTATGAGATGATCTAATCATTGAGAAGGTTTGATCCTTGATTTGATTAGGGATTGGACTTAATTAATTTTTGATTTAATTAGGATTTAACTAAGTCTAATTAAGCCTAAATAAGTTGGATTTAATATGGTCAAATTGAGCCTAGGCAATTTGGATTGGAATGGGTTCAATTGGATAAGGTTTCATTAAGACTAGTTTGACTAGTTTACTCGCCAACTCACCTCATCCTTGCACCATTCCATTCTCCACGAGAAAGATGTTTCTCATGAGTGTTTTCCATGCTAAGAAGGCTCACGCCCCTCCTTTCTCACGTCCTAGAGAGATAAGATTACTTTGGTTGCTATTCAAATTTAAAAGAAGTTTGAATTTGAATGAACAACCTCTTTATCTCAACTCTCCCTCACGCCACCTTTTGTTTTGCCCTTCTATTAAATCCCAAATTTCTTTTGGATGAAAATAATCTAAAAAAAACTCTCCTCTACATGCATGAGCCTCTTCCCTACATGACAAAAATAATAAAAAAAAATCAAAAAGAAGAAGAACCACGACAAAGAGAGGGCGCAAGGGCTTTTGGTGAAAGCTATCCTAGGGTCTCTACCTAGGATTCAAAAAGAGATTTCATGAGATTTGAGCATTAGATCTTAATGAAATTTTTTAGAGTACCTCCTCAACCTATCATCTCCCTCTACTGCTGATCCAGAGGATCTAAATATTTGGTGGAGGAAGATCAAAGGAGTTCGATCAGCATCAGCTATCGAATGATCCTACATCGAGCTAGCACTTGGGAGGAGCCGATCGGGATCAAGATCTCGTATGGACCATCCATGGAGGCCAGAAACATGTATGGCTGCATCACGATGATCAAATCTTCTTGGTGGTGATGATCAGATCTTCCTGGTGGTTATCAAATTGTGGAGATTGACTACCCACGCAAAGGTAATATGTTCTAAAAACGTAAAGTAGTAAAATAGTTTTACTACTGATTATTTTTACTTTCAAATTTCATGCATACATATCACATTAGATCCTGATAATGTAGAATTTTTAGATCAGATCTATAGCTCTTTATATAATTAATTAGATTAAATTTTAATTTCACTGCATTTGATTTTCGAAAAAATTTCATAAGTAGAGCTAGAAACCCTGCATTTACACCATCAATGGTATTAGAGCATCCGGGTTATTTAATGTGATGTATATGTATGATTAGATTATTTATTTAGATTAGATCTAAATAATAATCTAATTTTTAAATTTAAAAATAAAATATCATGATCGTACGGACTGTAAGTTGTCTTGCTATAGGGTTTACCCCCTATAGTGTATAGGTTGTCCTGGTACATTGTTGATCTAACAATTGATCATAAAATTTTAGATCTGATCTAATAATTTTTATGATATATTTGAATAATTTTAATCTAATTTTTAATCATGAATAAGTATTTAGATTAGATCTAAAATAATTTATGATTTTTTATGTATTGTACATAGTCATAGATTAAAACCTACAACTAGTACTATTTATGAAATAAAATGATTCATTTTTGAAGTGAGTCGACCCATTTGATGAATAGTGCTAGATTGTAAAAGAACCTTTCAAAATTTTAAAAAATATTTTTAAAATATCGTACCCTAATCCTTAGCCCAAAAATTTAATTAAGAATTAAGGATTATGAATTAGGGTCTAGAATTGTGAATTAAAGATCCTAAGTCAATGATCATAAAATTTAGATTATTGGGTTAGATGAATTAGGTCTATTAATTGAGTTAGACCTAAAGTTAGTTAAAGAATGGACTAAATTAGAATAATTGATCAAATCTAATCAAATATTGATTTAGATTAGGTCAAAAATTCTTTAGACTCAATTACAATAGTTATAGTTGGTCAAATCCATGCCTTTAACAAGAATCAAATGGACTTGATTCATGGCTATGCGGTCGAACCCGATATTACTAGATTGGTCAAATTAAAACTAATGAACTGGATGGTGTCTAAAGTAAGTTTGGTAGTTTAGACTAGTAGTTTTTAATTAAAAGCTACTCGCATTGATTCCGATCTCTGACGAGTTAATGGCATATCCCTTCCATTGATCTCACTAACCTAGCCATCCTAGTGAATTAGATTTTGATTAAATTATTTGATAATTTGGGCTTATCAATATCAATTAGGTAAATCAGTGTGACTGATTTAGGTGCTCCTAATGCTAGCTTTAATTAGGTCCCTTTTGATCCGACTTGATAAAGTCAGTGGAAGGATCAAAATTGGTTGGTTAATCTTTTCTTCACTTCTTAAAATAACTTAATCAAATTCTCTAAAATTATTAGGTCCTTAAAAATAATAAAGTTATAGTGATAACTAAGTCATAGCCTTCCATTAAGTTGAGTGATAATGGATCCATTAGTTTAATAATCATTGAAAGCCCAAAGGCCTGGAGCTTATTGACTAATGCAATAATCATTCATAATATGATGATTTGATCGTGTCTTTTTAATGGTGGTTAGGTTAGCCCATCAAAGTTGGATTTGATCATTTGTTGATGAGATGCACTAAATATAGTCATGTTAATGGTTGAATCTAATCGGATCTTTTTAGTGAAGGCCAAAGTCTACTGATTAGATTTTTGGGGCAAAATTAAAATTACTAAAAGTTATTTAGAGAAATAATTAGTTATGAACCTATCCATAGATGCACATGGGTTGATCAACCAAAGTTGGGCTCGTGTGTAGTCTGTGAGGATTCTAGTATCCACTAAGAAATTAAAGTAATTCCTCAAATTGGAGGTAGAGGCTACCAGTTCATATAAAATACTGAGAAAACTTTTAGACTAAAGTCTAGATCTTTAAGATAATTAATTCATATACTAATTAGGTTTGATTTTTTCTAATGCAAATATGGCCACTGAAGGAAAAATACTATTTTCCATCGTAGGATCGTGCAGATCTGATCAGATCTAAGAAAGATTTTTCTAAAAAATTTTTAAATGATCCAATCAGATATAAGAGTTCTCAGATCTAATCATGGTGATCTGATATTAAAAATTAAAAGTTAAAATTAAATTAGATTTAATTTAAAGTACTTGATTGGATAATCTAATTATCCGATAATGATCCTATTGATTCCTGAGGTTCTAAAAGGAGCCATGGATGCACCTGCCCTCTATCGGTATCTACTTGGATAGGATCTAAACATCTTCTCCTTATGAATTTTTTTTCTAAAAATCAAATCTAGATTTGATCTGAAGAACTTTTAAAACTATTTCTGAAGGCAACCCATCTGTCATACGAACACCATCGCGTAGATCCTGAATATTATGCCAAAAACCTTGGACCTTCTTCTCTAATTTTTGCCTAACTTTTTAGGCTAATAGAAGAGAAGAAGAAAAAGGATAGAGAGAGTGTGGGATATCAGGGATGGCAAACTTTGGGTGTGAAAAATTATTTTTTGCATTGAATGTACTTTGATGTGAGAAAGGCTTTTATGTCCAACTCCTACTTAGAGTCCCTTTTGACCAATATAACTTATTTATTTTATCATTAGAACTCTAGGATATATTCTCTATGAAAAGCCATCAGATCTAATCTATTTTTTTTTATCAAAAATAATTCAAACAGGTATCGGCATGAGTAGATAAGGAAGAGTCCACTATGCTTAGGACTCTTCCCTTAAGAGTTTGATCCAAATCAAACTATATCATAACTCAGTCTAGAAATCTCCAAAAATTATAAAATTTGGTACACCCAATGCATAACTCATGCTCTATTACATATCCAAAAATTAGATCAAAATAATTTTTAAAAAAGTTTTTAGAAGCATCTGATCAGGTGACCCTCAATTCTTTAAAATAGGTCAACTTTTGACCCTAGTCCAATTTAACTATGAATGGATTTAATTTCTATAATTAATCTAATCTAGACTTATTCTAGTCAGATGAAAATAAATCCATTCTAAATACAAGAATGAGTCAAATCAAATTTGACTCGGTTACGATGAATCATAAAGATTTTAGAAGGAGAAAGTTAGGCTCAATCATGTGCAAGCACGATTATCTTGAACCTGATTGGATCTAATCCAAATCAATCAAATTGGTTTAGCTCAAATGATGACATCTAGACCCAAACCTTTATTTGTGTGATCCAGTTAGGTTCAATTCTGTATGATAATAAGACATATTATGATCTCCATCATCGATATCATCGAAACACCTTTCGATGGACCAGAAATTTTCTAATTGATACAATTAGAATGATTGATCATTAAAATCATCCTAATTGCTTCCAAAATCCATCAGTAATACCTAGTAGTATATAATAGTAACCCATCAGAATTGAAAGCGAACCTCTCCATATAGTTACCTGTGTGATTGGGTTCTTCTATCTTAAGCTTTGATAGGATTAGGGTTAAGGTGAACTCGTCAAACCCAATGTCCGTCATATGAATTAATCATTTGATTTGAGTCCAATGTGAAATCTTAATAGAAACTCTTTCTATCATCTTCACTCTGCCATGGCCATGGGCTTATGGACTCAATCTCATGATTAGCATAGGACTACTCCTCATCTATTGAGGCAGATAGATCCCCTATTGGTGCAATCCAATTTCTACAATGAATATGCTGTAGCCAACATACACCTCAGGAATCTGAATGGCTAGGAGATTGAGTTATGGTGTAGTCAAACTATAAAACCCTCAAGAAGAACTACTGATGTACCTCAGATCAAAGAATCAGATACACCACTACAGTATCGAGTCAGTCATTGACGAGAAGGTAGACTTTCTAATGACTACTCGAGGTGGTCACGCTCAGTGCCCTCGTTCTCTAACGAGTACCTATACTCTCACTCCGATGTCTCCACACCGTAGACTCAAGACTCATCTATCCTAAAGAGAAGCGATTCGTACACCAACCTTTTGGATCAATCACCATCCTCGTGATGATCCTATGGTCGGGAAGCAGTTTATGAGTTAATAATGAAATTTCATGTCTTAAATTTTCAACTCTTGAAAATATGAATTATCATTACCATTAACTCAAAGGAATGTATCACAGACACTTTTAAATACACACTATGTGATAGAAAATAATTTCCATTTTATTAATTTATAGTCAAAATTATAAAATTTTGCCCTTAGAAGTGTATTACAAGTGTCAGCCAATTCTGGCTTCTAGGGCACATATATCTAACAATCTCCCACTTGTCCTAAAGCCAATTGGCTACAAGTCTAAGTCCCATCTTCTCAAGGTGGGCTTCGATCTTCTACTGGCTCAATGGCTTTGTAAGTGGGTCTGCCACATTATCTGCAGTACCGACTCTCTTAACCTTGACGTATCCCTTCTTAAGGTAATCGCGGATGAGGTGGTATCGCCGCTCAATGTGCTTGGATTTTTGGTGAGACCTCGGCTCCTTAGCAAGGGCTATGGATGCCATTATTGTCGCAGTATAGAGGAATGGCATCTGATGGCATTACTCCGATTTCTGCAGCAAACTTTTTGTACCAGAATGCCCTTTTTATAGCTTTCGATGCAGCGATATATTCTGCTTCCATGGTGGAATCTGCTATCATATTTGCTTGAAACTCTTCCAGCTGACAGCACCACCATTGCACACAAACAGACTCCCAGATGTCGACTTTCGATCATCTATATCGGACATGAAATCCGAGTCTGTGTATCCCTGGACTTGGAGTTCTCCATTACCAAAGACCAACATCATATCCTTAGTTCTTCTCAAGTACTTAAGGATACATTTCACAGAAGTCCAGTGTTCTTCACCTGGATTTGACTGATATCTCTGCTTGTGACACTCACAGCATGGGCTATATCAGGTCGTGTACATAGCATGGCATACATGAGGCTCCCTATTGCAGAAGCATAAGGGATCTTGCTCATGCGTTCTATTTCTTCAGAGGTGTGCTGGGGCACATCTTCTTGGAATGATGAATACCATGTCTGAAGGGTATTAATCCCCTCTTAGAGTTTTCCATACTAAACCTCTTTAGTACTTCCTCTATGTACATCTTCTGTGAAAGTCCTAGCATCCTATTCGGTCTATCCCTATAGACCTTAATTCCTAGAATAAAGGATGCTTCACCTAGGTCTTTCATGGAGAATTCCTTGGACAACCATATTTTGACTGTCGTCAACATGGGAATATCATTCCCAATAAGGAGGATGTCATCCACGTACAATACGAGGAAGACAACAGCGCTCCCACTGACCTTTTTGAAAACATACGGTTCCTCTTCATTTTTGATGAAACCAAATGATTTTGATCACATCATTGAAATGAGTGTTCCAGCTCCGAGATGCTTGCTTAAGTCCATATATGGACCTTTGCAGCTTGCAAACCTTGTGATCAGTATCACTGGATGTGAAACCTAGCGGCTGTTCCATATAGATATCTTCCTCAAGATATCCATTTAAGAATGCCATTTTCACGTCCATTTGCCATATTTCATAATCGAAATAGGCTGCAATGGCAAGCAATGTGCGGATGGATTTTAGCATAGCCTACTGGGGAAAAGGTATCCTGATAGTCAATGCCTTTGCACGTTGACTATAACCTTTTGCCACTAGTCTAGCCTTGAATGTCTCCACATTTCCATCTGCACCAATCTTTCTCTTGAAGATCCATTTACACCCAATAGGTACTATACCTTCTGGTGGATCTACCAAGGTCCAGACTTGGTTTGAGTGCATCGAGTCAATTTCTGACTGCATTGCCTCTAGCCATTTCTCGGAGTCGATATCTGATATCGCCTCGTTGTAGGTTTTGGGATCATCACCATGAAGCACCATTACCTATACGAGGAACATTTTCTACTCTACATCCTCTGAAATAATACCTAAGTATCTTTCAGGGGGATGGAAAACTCTTTCCGATCTACGAGGTGGAGGAGGTAGTGTTCTTATTGGCTCAACCTGATTTGGTTCCAATTGGTCCTTAGCTCGTTGCTACTTGTGAGACTTTCTCATCAAGCTTAATCTGCTTTCCAATGCCGCTATCTTGAATAAAACTATTTTTCAAGAAAGATGGCATGTCGACTCACAATCACATTGTGGTCTTCTGGAAATGTAGAAATAGTATCCTAATGACTCTTTAGGATATCCTATGAATCGAGCTCTAAAGGACCTAAACTCTAACTTGTCCGCTTGTTGTCTTTTGACATGAGCCGGACAACCCCAAATTCTGAGATGACTCAGACTTGGTTTCTTACCGTGCCATATCTCATACGGTGTGGTAGGAACGGTTTTAGAGGGAACCCTATTCAGTAGATAAATTGAAGTTAACAATGAGTGTCCCCAAAGAAAATCAGGGAGGTCTGTGAAGCTCATCATGGATCGAACCATATCCAATAGAGTCCGATTTCTCCATTCTGAAACCCCGTTGAGTTTGAGGTGTTCCTGGTGGAGTCCATTGAGAGACTATGCCATTTTTCCTTAAGATAGTCTAGGAATTCCGACTAAGGTATTCACCTCCTCGATCTGATCGAAGAACCTTAATGGGTTTTTCAGTTTGTTTTTCTACTTCATGTCTGAATTCTCTTTGAACTTTTCAAAAGCTTCAGACTTGTGTCTCATAAGATACACATACCCATACCTAGACAGATCATCGGTAAAGGTAATGAAGTAGACAAAATTGCCTCTAGCCGGCACATCAAATGGGCCGCACACATCAGTATGTACTAGGGCAAGGAGATCTGTGGCCCTCTCCCCATGTCCAACAAAAGGGAGTTTAGTCATTTTGCCTTGAAGACAAGATTCACAAGTTGGATATGACTCGAAAGTCAATGGACTCAATAGCCCATTTTTCTCCAATTTGTTGAATCCTATCTTCTGCTATATGACCTAATCTCAGGTGCCATAGATATCTATCGTTTGGACTATCCCTAGGTCGTTTGGCATTCACGTTTTGCTCGATAGTTAAAAATAGGTACATCAATATGTAGCTGATAAAGACCATTAATAAAGGAAAACCATTTGCAATTTTATTTCTTTCATAAAGAATGTTACAATGGTCCTTAAAGAAAGGTAATCACATAGCCTTCTTGTGCTAAGCATGAAACAGAAATCAAATTCCTGCTAGCTGCAGGCACATAATAACAGTCTTTCAAAAACTAAGTCTAAACCAGATGGTAATCGAAGAGGGTATGTTCCCACGGCTACTGCAGCAACTCTTGCTCCATTACCGATGCGTAGGATCATGTCTCCATCCCTCAGCCTCCTGCTATCCTCAAGACCCTGCATAGAAGTGCACAGAGATGAGCACTAGAACCAGAGTCAAGCACCCAACTGGATGCAGAAGAAACCGTAAGGTTAGACTCAATAACGAGCATACCTCCAGAAGGACCTTCCTTCTTGTTCTTCAGGGTGGCCAGGTAAGTAGGGCAGTTCCGCTTCCAATGGCCGTCGCTGTTGCAATGGAAACACTTTCCTTTGACATCGGCCTTTCTTCTTCGGCTCTGCCTTCTTCTTCTTTGATCCTTCCACCTTTTGCTTTTTCACAGACTTCTTTTTCTTTCCATAAGACTTTCTTTTGGAAGAAGTCCGTTCCATAGCAAGAACTGAGCCTTTAGAACCTTTCATAGAAAGCTCAGCGGTAACCAGCATATTCATTAATTCGGCCAAGGAATTTTGAAGTTTATGCATGTGGTAATTCATGATGAATTGCCCATATGCATCAGTCAAGGATTGCAGAATAATATCGTTCTGCAGATCCAAGTCTAACTTCACACCGAGCTTCTCAAGCTCTTCCATGTCCTTGATCATTCATCAGACAGTGATCTTGGACTGACTGCCCATCACGCATCTTAGCCTTAAAAAGTCATTTCGTGACTTGATATTTGGCTGCGCGACTCTGTTCACCAAACATCTCCTGCAGGTGAGCCAACATTTGGCGAGCAGTCCCGATATCTTCATGTTGGCGCTGGAGCTCATCAGACATCGAGCCCAACATGTAATATCTGGCCTTATTATCTTCGTCTATCCATTTTTCCAGAGACGCTCTCTGTTCAAGTGGATGGACGGGCTGGTAAGGTGGGAGGGTCCTGGTCCAAATACATGGGTTAACTTCTCAGAACCCAAAATAATTTTGTAGTTCCTGAGCCAATCTTTATAATTGGGTCCAGTCAGTCTATGTGTGTCCAGGATACGTGCCAATGGGTTGGACGCAGACATTTTTCTATAGAGAGTCAAAGATTCTAGTTAGATACTGTAATTATGACTTGACCAATTTATTTAGGAAATTTTATTTTTAAACAAATTAGCTCCCACTATTTTCTCGGATCCCTACACTCCCTCTGTAGAGATGCAAAAATCTCCATGATTAATGATTTCTAGTGGGGGTGCGGTCTCACCAACTGACTCATCACCTCACCTAACAGTTATTGGTGATGGGTTAGCCAATGAGTGAACAACTCTTGTTCAATGATTCTCTAATCATGGTGCACCCAAACTTGGTCTCTAATTCATGAATCTCACCGTATCCAGAATATTGATCCACTCCTTAGTTAAGTCAGACCCACCATTTGCATAGACTGGGATTCCTAATTGAGTCTCTCACCGTATCCAAAATATTGAGCCCAACTCATCCTCCAGCCCATAGCATCCAATGCCTAATAGACATGGTTGCATCTTTTCGGTGCAACTGAGCCACTGTATCCAGCCGAGAACAATCAACCCCGGGAAGGGCCCGCACATCTACAATGGTGGAAGACCTCAGACTTAATCTTTTCTTAGGGAGAATTGATTCAGGTCTCATTAAACTAGACTTGTCATAGTCATAACAATTATGACTAACCTAGTGGCATGGGTTAGCTCGGATTATTGACCACCTCAGATCAGAACTGTGTCAACAGATATGGCCAGGTAAGTGAGACCGGTGGAAGGAATATGCCATTAACTCGTACAAGAATGCATTCAGGTCGAGTAGCTTCCAATTAAAAACCAGTCGGTCGTATGTGCCAAACTTACCTTAGACACCAAATTGTTGAGTCAGAACCAATTGGGTTAGCCTACAATCCAGACTCTAACCTCTGAGCCTAATTAGGTCTTGCTTGATCGTGACTCGATCTTGACCCAGACTTAATCCTATTAGGCTGGTCAATTTAAGCATTGTTGATCCCATCTAACCAACTCTTGATTCGGTTTGATCAACCGCTTAGACCTAATTGAGCTACCCAAGCCCGAACCCAGTATTATGAATATGTCTTAGATCTAAAATTCTCAATTTTAGACCTAATTAATATTCCATAAATCTTAATTCTTAATTAAGTAGGGTTCATAAACAAAATATGCACAATAAATCCTAGGGTTTCAGGATCTAGGGTTTTGCAGAAAGTAAGTTTTGGGATTTCTGATTAAGGACGAACACGCAGCACCCCTACACATCATAAGAACACCCCATCGAATGGGAAGAGAGGGCCTTTAAACCCTTCTTCATTCTTATGACCGGACGGCCAAGAGGAACGCCTTAATCAGGAACATGCAATACTACAAAACAGTTTTAGATCTATATCATATATCTCATATACAAATTAGATCTAATCATGGCATATTTTGCATACATCTCATGTATCGAATCATGCATATTTTTCAGATCTAAATTATCTCATAATAATCTAAAAAATTAGATTTAAATTGATCTAATCAAAATAAATTCTAATCTAGACAATTATGTAGAACTATTCTACAACTAGTCTAGACATGCATCAATCATATCTCATATGATATTTAAAATTAAATAATTTTTATTTGCTATTTTTTAGATGTTATTATAATAATTATAATATCAAAAAATAGTAAATAAATAGATCTAAAATATGATTTAATCAAATTAAATTCAAAAACATGCAAGACTATTCTATAGAACTATTCTATTTTAGAACTAGTCATGCATATTTTCTAATCTTAGATCCAAATCATTTAATTTTAATTTTTTCTGATTTCAGATCTGATCACATCTCATGTGACATCTAAAATTTTATTTTTCTAATTAAAATAAATTTAAAATTCAGATCTAAATATTTTAGAACCTTGGCTCTGATACCAGTTGAAGGAAAATCCTGATTTTCGGTCCAGGTTCGTTCAGATCTGAGATCAAGAGATATATATTTTCAAAAATTTTTTCTTTGATCTAATCAGATCTAAGATTTTCAGATCTAATTATTATTATTTTAAAAATTAAAATATAAATTAAATCAAATTTAATTTAATTTACCTGATTGGGTAATCCTATTATCCTGTTGATGATCCTATTGCAGCCGGAAGGTTCTGGATCTAGCCACGCAAGCGCCTGGCCTCTACCGGATATCCACTTCTGGATCTGGAGATCCTCTTCTTCTCTATCACATCTCTCCAAAAATTAGATCTGGATCTGATCTGGAGGATCTTCAAAACTCTTTTGAAGATCAGCAGTCGTCCTTTCAGCAGCGCAGCCTCACTTCCTTTTGATCGCCTTTCCTTGACCTTTCCAAATCCAAAACCTTTTGGACGTAGAGAGAGAAGAGAGAGGATAGAGGGGGCATGGGGAGAGGGGAGAGGCAGCCTTTGGGCATGGAAAATTATTTCTTGCATCTTTTAAATGCACTTTGCGTGAGATCCAGACTATTTATAGACCAATGCCTGACTTAAGTCCCTTTTAACCAAAAATCAACTTATTGATTTGTGATCATTAGATCTAAATCTGATTGGTCCTTGGAAAGAGACCCTAAGATCTCCTCTATTTTTTTTAGCCAAAAAGATTCAAAAAGGAATCCATTGAGTAGAAAGGAGATGGAGTCCTTGTCCAACAAGGACTCCTAGGCGCCTCAAGAGTTTGGGCTAAATCACTCAACCCATAACTGGCGTGCGCCCTTCTCCTTGCCAGGTTCTGGCAGGGGGACACCCAAGCTAACCATAGGCTCTATCACATAGGTCCAAAAATGTGGTCAAAAGTCAATTTTCAAATCAATTTTTGAAAAGTCATTTGATCAGGTAGACATTTTGACCAAAAGGTCAAACTTTTGACCAAAGTCCAAAAGGTGACCAAAAATGGCAGGTAATGTCTATAAAATCTAATCTGGACTTATTTTAGTCAGACTTGGAACAAAACCTTTAGTCTAGACCATATGAAGGCCTCTGATTCAATCAAACTCCTTTGGACTCAGTTAGGATCAACTTCATTTATGATTATGATAAAAGAAGAACGTTAGGTTCAATCGAGTGCTAGCACGATTTCCTTGAACCTAATTGAATCTCATTCAGATCAATTGAACTAGATCAGTTCAATTGATGATCACCAGATTCAAACCCTTGTTTGTGTGACCCAGTTAGGTTCAGTTCTGTATGGTAATGGGATATGTCATGATCTCTATCATCATCATCGAAACTCCTTTCGATGGATCAGAACTCTTCTGATTCGAACAGCTAGAATGATCGATCATCTAAATCATTCTAATTGCTCCCAAAATCCACCAGTGACACCTAGCAGTATATGGTGGCAACCCATCAGAGCTGAATGCGAACCTCTTGGTGCAGCTACCTGTGTGATTAAGTTCTTCTATCTTGAGCCCCGATCAGATTAGGGTTAAGGTGAACTCGTCAAACCCTAGTCTCTGTCATATGATGTAATCATTCGATTCGAGTCCAATGTGAAAATCTAAATAGAAACTCTTTCTATTATTTCACTCTGCCATGGCCATGGGCTTCTGGACTTGATTCTCATGATCATCATAGGGCTGCTCCTCTACCACCGAGGTAGATAGATTCCATCTTGATGCAATCCAGTTCCTACAATGAACATGCTATAGCCAACATACACCTCAGGGATTTCCATATGGCTAGGAGACCGAGTAATGGTGTAGTCAAACTATAACACCCTCAAGGTGAACTGCCGATGCACCTCAGGTCAAAGAACCAGACACACTACTGCAGCATCGAGTCAGTCATTGACGAGAAGGTAGACTTCCTAATGACTACTCGAGGTGGTCACGCTCAGTGCCCTCGTTCTCTAACGAGTACCTGTACTCTCGCTCCGGTGTCTCCACACCGTAGACTCAAGACTCATCTACTAAAGAGAAGCGATTCGTACACCAACCTTCCGGATCAATCACCATCCTCGTGATGATCCTATGGTCGGGAGCATTTTATGAGTTAATAATGATTATTCATGTCTTAAATTTTCAACTCTTGAAAATATGAATTATCATTACCATTAACTCAAAGGATGTATCACAGACACTAAATACACATATGTGATAGAAAATAACCCATTTTATTAATTTATAGTCAAAATTATAATTTTGCCCCTAGAAGTGTATTACAAGTGTCAGCCAATTCTGGCTTCTAGGACACACATCTAACAGCCACTATCCTATTGCTCCAATCATTGTTGGATAAAGACAAACTCATGGGACCCAACTTCGATAGCTGGTATAAAAAGTTCAAAATTATTCTAGAATATGAACGGATCTTGTATGTTTTGACTAATCCGGCACCTGAGAAGCCAGCCTCGAATGCTAGAGGGATGGTCAGAGACACTTACCAGAAGTGGCTCAACGATAGTACCACCATTCGTTGCATTATGCTGGTAGTGATGAATGATGAGTTTAGTCGTAGGTTTGAGAATGCCCAGCCTTAGAAGATGCTTCAAATATTGAACGACTCCTTTGGCATGCCTGACGATGTTGAAAGGCATAAGACTAGTTGTGCCATTTTCAATGCTCGGATGAGAGATAGAGCGTTAGTCACCAATCATATATTGTGCATGATCGAGATGATTGAGCACCTGAATAAGCCTGGCTTCCTCCTACACGAGAAACTCGATAAGGATGCGATCTTGAATTTTTTGCCCAAGTCCTTCCTCCCTTTCTTTACTTATTTTAGAATGATAAAACTTGCAGTGAACTATCATGATTTATTGGGGTTACTGCAAAACTTTGAGAAGGATCACTAGCTCCATAAGAAGATGGTGAATGTAGTGGGAGGGTCTTCTTCTGGTCATCGATCCTTTAAGAAAAGAAAGAAGAATAAAAAGAAGAAGATCAAGAAGGTGCAACCACATGTCAGGACGTCTGCACAGGGTCAGACCAAGAAGCACAAGCCTGACCAGAGCTAGGTGGAGTGCTTCTTTTGTAAGAAGCAGGGGCATTAAAGAGGAACTATCCTCAGTACATTGCCTCCCTAGATCTGAACAGGTCAAGGAAGAAGCAAGCAGTTGCAGGATAAATATATGATAATATCTTGCAATTTCTCAATATGTGATACTACTGTCTGGGTATTAGATATCGAAAGGCCTTATCATATTTGTAATTCGATATAGGATTTGCAGGTCAGTAGGAGATTTGATGAAAGTGAGAGGTTCCTGAACATTAGAGATGGAAGACAAGTTTCAATTCTAGCTTTAAGAATTATGAATCTTGTAATCAATTCTCATAGAGTTATTCTTAGTGATTGTAACTTTTGTCCAAGTTTTTTATTGAATGTTATTTCTATAGGCCTTCTGGCCAAGAGCAGTTATGAATTTTTAATAATTTTTTTTTATAATATCATTTTGAATGATGTTACGGTTTGTATTGGATAATTGAATAATGGTATCTATCATTATCATAGCCTATTAACATGGTCCAATCCTCTAGTAAATATCCTAGATTAGATGATGTGTCAGAAGTCTACCTTTGGTACTGTAGGCTAGATCACATCAACAAAAATAGAATAAATAGGTTGGCTCAAGAAGGAATTCTTGAAGTTGATGATTGTGAATCACTTTCGACCTTTGAGTCCTATCTTCTTAGTAAAATGATCAAGTCACCTTTTACTGAAAAGAGTGAGCAAGCCAGTGAACTCTTAGGTCTAGTATATATTAATGTATGTGGACTCATGAGCTCAAGTGCTGGAGATGGATATTTTTACTTTATAACCTTCATAGATGACCTATCGAGGTACGAGTATGTCTATTTAATGAAGCATAAGTTGGAGTTGTTTAAAATGTTCAAACTATTCCATAATGAGATAGAAAAGCAAACTAGAAAGAGTATTAAAACTCTTCGATCTGATCGAGAGGGTGAATACTTTTTCAATAAATTTCTGACATATCTAGGAGAGAATGGAATTCTCTTTCAATGGACCCCTCCTAGAACACCACAGCATAATGGTATATTTGAAAGGAGGAATCAGATCCTATTAGACATGATTCGATCCATGATGAAATTTGCTGATCTATCGATCTCTTTCTAGGGATATGTGCTTGAGTTAGCTTGTTATCTTTTAAATAGGATTCTGAGTCAGTCAGTTTCCAAAATGCGATATGAGATATGGATAGGGCATAAGCCAATACTCTTGCATCTTAGGGTTTGGGGGTGTCTGACTTATATCAAACATTTAATAATGGACAAGCTTAGACCTAGGTCTGACAAGTGTATTTTTATAAGGTATCCAAAAGAGACCAAAGTGTATTACTTCTACCTAGCTGATGAACAAAAGATATTTGTTAGCCTTAAGGCAATTTTTTTGGAAAAGCAGTTCCTTGATGAAGAAACTAATGCCTTTAAGGTTGAACTTGAGAAAGTTCAGCAAGTGAAAAAATCGACACATATAGCTGAACCTAAACCTAATTTGATTAGATCAAACCTAGAGCCCTATGAATTTGCACCCTTAAGGCGATTTGGTAGAGTACCACTCAGCCAGATAGATACTATAGTTTCTTGATCCAGGATAGTGATCCTATCAAACTCGATGGGAATGATGAGGATTCGATCACTTACATGGATACAATACAGAGATCTGACTTTGAAAAATGGCTTAAGACCATAAAATTCAAAATAGAGTCTATGAAGATCAATGATGTATGAATATTGGTTGACCCACTCGAAGGGATAAAATTCATAAGATGTAAGTGGGTCTTGAAGAGGAAAAAGGGCATAGATGGAAAGGTGGAAACTTATAAAGCCTGTTTGGTTGCTAAGAAGTATCGTCAATATTATGGTATAGACTATGATGAGATATTTTTTTCTGTGGCAATGCTTAAATCTATTTGGATTATGCTTACAATCGCTGCCCATCTAGACTATAAAATCTAATAGATAAATATAAAGATTACTTTCCTAAATGAAGAGCTGGAAGAAGAGGTGTATATGATACAACTTGAAGGGTTCACATCCATAGATGAGTGTAAGGTGTGTAGGTTTCAAAGGTCTATTTATAGACTAAAGCAAGCATCTCGGAGTTGAAATATATGTTTTGATAGGACGAATAAGACATATGGCTTCATTAAGAATAGAGAAGAGTCCTACATATATAAGTGGGCTAATGGTCCAATAGTAGTTTTCTTAGTATTGTATGTGGATGATATTTTTTTAATTAAAAATGATGTCCCTACATTACAAGAAATAAAAATTTGGCCATCGTCATAGTTCTTCATGAAGGATCTGGGAGAAGCTTCGTACATCCTAGAGATGAAGATCTATAAAGATAGATCTAAAAGATTGTTCGAGTTATCTCAGTCCACGTATATTGATACCATGCTAAAGAGGTTCAGGATGGAAAATTTCAAGAAAAGCTATTTACCGATAGGCCATGAAATTTTTCTCTCGAAGAGGGATTATTCGACAACACCTCAAGAGAGAGAGCGTATGAGTAGAATTTCTTATGCTTTGGTAGTAGATTCTATCATGTACGCCATGACATATACGAGACCAAATATTGCATACTCACTAGGAGTAGTGAGTAGATACTAATCTAATCTAGGGGAGAACCATTGGAAGTTTGTTAAAACTATCCTAAAGTATTTAAGAAATACCAAGGATCAGTGGCTTGTTTATAGTGAGTCAGACTTGAGACTTGTGAGATTTATAAACTCTAATTTTCAGTCTAATCATGATGATAGTAAAAGTATATCGGGATATGTGTTTACCATTAATGGTGGAATTGTCTGCTGGAAGAGTTTCAAGAAGCATACTATGGACAACTCAATTTACGAGGCGGAGTATGTCGCTGCATCAGATGCTGCCAAAGAAGCGATATAGCTGAGAAATCTCTAGATGGTCTAGTTCTGCTATACAATGACAGCTCTGGAGCCATTGCTCAGATGAAGAAACCAAAGGCACACTAGTGGATGAAGCATATTCTATGCCACTACCATCTTATCTTGGAGATCATGGATCGAGGTGACGTCGACCTTCAAAAGATCGATGAGAAGGAGAATCTAATCGATCCATTTACTAAAGCCATTATGGTGAAGGAGTTCGATGACTTCAAATCGAAGATAGGTATTAGATACTGCACCGATTGGCTTTAGTCCAAGTGGGGATTGTTGGAAATAGTGTTCCAAAGTCAATCATTAACCTATTGATGGTTGTGCAATTCTTATACTTGTATATAAATTATTAATGAATAAAATTTATTTTAGCATTTTTCATCATAAATTTTCATATTTTCTAATGAACTTTCATGTTGTAGTGAAGTCCTTAGGACTATTTAGAATCGATAAAGAAGAATTTATCATTTAGTCCTTAAATATATTCGCAACCAAATGATATATTGTTACTAAGGATAATAATATTTATCGAGTGTAGGTCATTGTGTGCCATATGGGTTGGTTGTCCTCTTGACTAAGGAGTATGGAGATACTGGTATAGCATGTAGGTGAGATATAGGGGTACATCTGCACTAAACGTGACCAACTCTGAAGCTTTTCTACTATCAAGATTTGCTCCGATAGGATATGGGTTTAAGTATCCCTCAAACCTGAGATCACCATGGTGACTTTCAAGCAACTCACTATACTTTGGTGCCGAGCTACCTGAATTTTTAATTCAGTGATAGAAGATTTTTAGACACCATCAAGTACTCGAGGAGTCGGTGCGTGTATCAAGATGAGATTCACCACTTCTGATTTTAGGAGCTATGTTCAATTATATTTTAATTTAGCAAATCTTTGGCTAGGGTAGTTCGAGTGAGGGGTCATGGGACTGATTGCTTTGGGATATTATTTAGATGTACTTTTCAAGATTGACAGTTTAACTTTGAGTCATCCTATACACAGAGATCAAAGAAATGAATTATACAATAACCATATTCACATAGGTTCTGAGTGTTGCGATTATAACTATTTGATCTATCCAAACATCGAATACCATTGTTAGATGGTCACTTTGATTAGTATAAAAATTGGTTTCTATGCTACCAACTTAGGTTTGAACCTATGGGGTCACACACATTAGAGGTTCCTATCTGATCTGATGGTTGATAAAGAGTCCCACTAGACTGAAACTCTTTGGTCAAGAGTCTTACTAGATTGGAACTCTTTGATCGAGAATCTTACTAGGCTGGGACTCTGAGTTCTGCTTGTCTGGGACTCTATGATCAGAAGTCTCATTAGACTGGGACTCTGTGGTCAAGAGTCCTATTGGACTGGAACTCTTCGACCAAGAGTTTCACTGCTCTGGGACTCTGAGTCTCACTTATTTAAGACTCTGTGATCAAGAGTCCTATTGATCTAGTACTCTATGATCATGAGTTTCACTCATTTCGAACATCGAGATCAAGAGTCTCACTGGTTGTGGACTCTTTGATCAAGAGTTTCATTTTGATGGAACTCTATTATTTGGATACCTATTGGATTTGGACTCTATATTTATAAGAGATTTAATTAGTGATTTGATGACTAATTAACTTAATTTGATTGAGTAATTATTTTTGGATCAAGTCCAATTGAATTGGATTCAGTTGGGTTTGACCCGATTAAGTTGTTAGATGACCTAATCATCGATGAGGTTTGATCCCTGATTTGATCAGGAGTTGGACATAATTAATTTTTAATTTGATTAAGATTTAATTGATCCTAATTAAGTCTAAATAAGTTGGATTTAATTTGGTCTAATTGGGCCTAGCCAATTTGGATTGGAATGGGTTCAATTGGATAAGGTTTCATTAAGACTAGTTTGACTAGTCTACTCACCAACTCACCTCATCCTTGCACCATTCCATTCTCAATGAGAAAGATGTTTCTCCTGCATGTTTTCCATGCTAAGAAGGCTCATGCCCCTCCTTTCCCACGTCCTAGAGAGATAAGATTAGTTTGGTTGCTATTCAAATTCAAAAGAACTTTGAATTTGAATGAACAACCTCTTTATCTCAACTCTCCCTCATGTCACCTTTTGTTTTGTGCTTCTATTAAATTCTAGAATTTTTTTGGACAAAAATAATCTAAAAAAAACTCTCCTCTATGTTTGTGAGCCTCTCCCCTACATAAGAAAAATAATATAAAAAATCAAAAAGAAGAAGAACCAAGAGAAAAAGAGGGCGCAAAGGCTTTTGGTGAAAGCTATCCTAGGGTTTCCACCTAGGATTCAAAAAGGGGTTCATGAGATCTAAGCATCAAATCTTAACAAAATTTATTGGAGTACCTCCTCAACCTCTCATCTACCTCTACTGCCGATCTGGATCATCTAAAGATTCGGTGGAGGAAGATCGAAGGAGTTCTATCAGCATCAGCCATCGAACAATCCTACATCGAGTTAGCACTCGAAAGGAGTCGATCAGGACTAGGACCTCGTGTGGACCATCCATGGAGGTCAGACACATGTATGGCTGCATCATGATGATCAGGTCTTCCTAGTGGTGATGATCAGATTTTTCTGATGGTGATCAAATTGTAGAGATCGACTACCCACGCGGAGGTAATGTGTTCTGAACACGTAAATTAGTAAAATAGTTTTACTACTATTTGTTTTTATTTTTAGATTGTATGCATACATATCACATTAGATCCTGGTAATGTAGGATTTTTAGATCAAATCTATAGCTCTTTACAAATTAATTAGATTAATTTTTAATTTTGCTATGCTTGATTTTCAAAAAAAATTTGAAAGTAGAGCTAGAAACCCTACATAAACATCATCATTTCGATCTTTGATGAGTTAATGACATATCCCTTTCTCTAATTTTACTTACCTGGCTATTTTGGTGAATTAGGTTTTGATTAGATCACTTGGTGATTTGGGCTCACCCATGTCAATGAAGAAAAATGGTCTAGGATTTCAGGGATGGATTTTGAAACTTTTTTAGAAATCAGACAGCGGAAGCAATAAATTAATCATATCAATTTATTTTAAATATATAAAAGAGCTCTAGATCTAAGATCATATCACATGATTTAAACATGTTATTAAATCTAAAAATAAAAATAATCAAAAGATGATGTTGATTATATCAACATCCAGGCAATTCTAGATCTGATCTAGATATATAAGAAAGATTATATCAACCTTACCTTTGCAAGGTGAGTTCTCTAACTTGCTAATCCAAGACTAAGATCATCGCTATAAGCTACACACATGTCCGGCCTTTATAGGATATCCACACAAGGCCTCGATCGTCGATCTGAAGTCCGATGGTAGGAAATCAGCATAGTATATTAGTATTATGCTGATCCTTTTTCGATGGTTGATCTGGTACCTTCTTTTTAAATTCTTGAACCCTCCAATATTCAGAAAAGAAGGAAAAGGATTTGTAAAGAAAAGACACCTCTCAAAACACTCACAAAAGTGGAGGAAGAGATCAAAGGAAAAACCCTAGAAGAAGAACCATCTTCCTTGTTTCTCTCACCAAGACACCTTGATTGGTGTCTCTACAAAATCCCACACCCAAGGAAGCTTGTGCCTAACCTTTCCCATGCCCCACTATCCCTCTCTTAGGTCTTTAAGTTCTAGAAAAATCAGACCCTAAGTTCCCTTTTTATAGAGAATTAGAATACACTCCTAGTCTAGGTCAAATACCTAGCAAGAGTTGTCCAAAAAGGGCAAGACTTGGGGCACCCAACTCTTGGGCGCCCTCTCCTTTTTTTCCATTGTGGACCACCAGGAATTGGCACACAAAAATACCCATAAAAGCTATGAAAATCCTTGAAAAAATATAGATAGGATCAGCACAAAAAGAGAGGAGTTTTGATTTCATAAAACTTTATCACATAGAATTTAAAATCAAAACTAATTCCTTCCTTTGACTTGGTCCACATAGAATTTTCC
This sequence comes from Cocos nucifera, assembly GCA_006176705.1. Taxonomy (NCBI): domain Eukaryota; kingdom Viridiplantae; phylum Streptophyta; class Magnoliopsida; order Arecales; family Arecaceae; genus Cocos; species Cocos nucifera. Next base: position 89,459 of record QRFJ01000842.1, on the reverse strand, counting down.
ATGTAAGAAAGAAAGGGAGAGAGTTGGGGCACTCATGGACTCTTTTGGGCATGGAGAGTTCATGCACAAAACAAAGAGAGGGGTGTGGGGGGGCCTGAGAAGCCAAGTGATGCAAGGAAAGAAAGTCTTAGTCATACTAGGACTCCTATTTTGACTTAGGTCCAACATAAATTAAATCAAAATAAATTAAATCAAATTAAATCAAAATAAATCTAACCCAATTAGAAGAGATCTTAGTCCAACTAGGTTCTTAATTAAATTAGATTTAAATTTGATTTAATTTCTAATCAAATTAGAGATTGAGTGCATACAAGTTTTAATTGAACTCGGACTTTTCTTTCTTGCAATTGGCTCATCCTATAAATCAATTAAACTTGATCCAATCAAGTCCAAATCAAATCTAATTAAATTATATTTAATTAAATTTAATCTCAACCCTCTAGTTTAACTAAATTAAGTCAATTAATAATCCAATTGCTAATGGATCCTCCAGTAATACTTGCATTAGGTCAAACATCAATCGTATTGATTGTTCGATCTTAGAATGAATCTAAATCATCAATCAACCATCTGATTAAATCGAGATCTCTTATGTGTGCGACCTCATAGGTTTGAACCTAAGCTGGTAGCATAGAAATAAATTTTTATACCAATTAGAGTGACCATCTAGCAATGGTACTCGACGGTCGAATAGGTTGAATGTCTGAAACAACATTCTTTAGAACCCATGTGGATATGGTTTCCATATAATTCATCTCCTTGACCTTAATACTCATAGGATGAGTCAGAGTTTAACTGTCAACCCTGATTAGATATCTGCATTGTATTTTAAAATACCAAATCCATCTCATGGATTATCCTGGCCAAGATTTTGCTAAATTGAGATACAGTGATGCATTTTCACCAATCTCTTATAGTGGTCAATCCCATCTTGATCACACACACCAACTTCACAAGTACTTGACTATGCCCAAAAATCTTCCATCACTGAATTAGAAATTTAGATAGTTCGACGCTAAAGCATAATAAGTTGCTTGCAAGCCACCGTAGTGATCTCAGGTCTAAAGGACACTTATACCTATATCCCATTAGTGTAATTCTTGACAGTAGAATGCACTGAAGTTGGTCACATTCCGTGATGATGTACCCCTACATCTCACCTATATACCATACCAGTATCTCCACACTCTTTGGTTAAGAGGACAATCAATCCATATGGTATACAACGATCTATACTCGATAGACGTTGTTGTCTTGATTAACAATGTATCATTTGATTGTGAATAGTTTAAGGACTAATCGATAAATTTTTTCTTTATCGAAACTAAATAGTCTTAATGACTTTATCACAATAAATGGAGTTCATCAGAAGATATAGATTTTATGATAAAAAAGTTAGAATATTATTTTATTCAATAATAAATCATTTACAAGTATAAAGTAGCTCAACCGTCAATAGGCTTATGATTGTTTTTGGGACACAATTCTCAATAACTCCTACTTATCCTAAAGTTACTCGATATAGTATCTAATACCCATCTTCAACTTATGGTTGTCGAACTCCTTTACCGCTAGAGCTTTAGTGAAGGAGTCGGCCAGGTTCTTCTTTCCATCGATCTTTCGAAGGTCGACATCACCTTGATCCATGATCTCTCGGATCAGGTGGTAGCGGTGCAGTATGTGCTTCATTCACTGATGTACCTTCAGTTTTTTTGCTTGAGCAATGGCTCCAGTGCTATCGTACTAGAGCAAGACTGGATCATCAAGGAAGTGTGCTACTATGAGCTCGGTGATAAACTTCCTCAGCCACAAAGCTTTCTTTACGGCATCTGATGTTACGATGTACTCTACCTCACAAACAGAGTCTGTCATAGTGTGCTGCTTGGAACTCTTTCAGTAGATGGCTCCATCATTTAGGATAAAAATATAACCCAAGATGCTTCCACTATCATTATGGTTAGATTGAATGCTAGAGTTTGTAAATCCTACTAGTTTCAAATCTGACTCACCATAGATCAACCACTGGTTCTTAGTATTTCTCAAATACTTAAGGATGGTTTTCATCACCTTTCAATGATTCTCTCTTGGATTAGATTGGTATCTGCTCACTACCTCTAGTAAGTATACCACATCTAGTCTCGTACATATCATGGCGTACATAATAGATCCCACTATTGAAGTATATGGGACTCTACTCATATGCTCTCTCTCTTCAGGAGTTGTCAGATAATCCTTCTTAGAAAGAAATTTCTTAGCCTATCGGAAGATAGCTCTTTTTGGAATTTTCTATATTGAATCTTTTCAACATAGTTTCTATGTATGTGGACTGGGATAATTCAAGTATCCTCTTAGATCTATCCCTATAGATCTTCATCCCTAAGATATAGGATGCTTCATCCAAGTCCTTCCTTGAGAACTGGGATAACAACCATACTTTTATTTCTTATAGTGCGGGGATGTCATTCCTGATTAAGAGAATATCATCAATGTACAAGACAAGAAATATCACTGCTGGACCATTTGCCCACTTGTAAATGTAGGGCTATTCTCCATTCTTAATGAAGCCATACGTTTTGATCATCTTATCAAAATGCATGTTTTAATTCTAAGATGCCTGCTTCAATCTATAAATGGATCTTTGAAGCTTCCACATCTTGGACTCATTTGTAGATGTGAACCCTTCAGGTTGTATCACATACACCTCTTCGGTTAGCTCTTCATTTAGAAAAATTTTCTTCATATCCATCTGCCAGATCTCATAGTTCAGATGGGCAGCTATTGCAAGCATTATCCGAATGAATTTGAGTATTACCACAGAAAAGAATATCTTATCATAGTCAATATCATAACATTGATGATATCCCTTGGCAACCAAACGAGGTTTATAGATCTCCACCTTTCCATCAACGCCTCTCTTCCTCTTGAAAATCCACTTACACCCAGTGAGTTTAACCCCCTCAGGTGGGTCAACTAATATCCACATATCATTGATCTTCATGGATTCCATCTTGAATTTCATGACCTCAAGCCATTTCTTGGAATCAAGTCTCTACATTGCATCCATATAGGTGATTGGATCCTCATCATTCTCATCAAGTTCGATAGGATCACCATTTCGGACTAAGAAACTATAGTATCTATTCGATTGATGCGATACTCTATTAGATCGCTATAATGGTATAGATACATTGGATTCCAGATTTGATCTAATCATATCTAATTCTAGTTCAGCTATTGGTGTCAGTTTTTTTACCTATTGAACTGCCTGAAGTTTAATCTTAGAGGCAACAGTTTATTCACCAAGAAATTTTTTTCTAAAAAGATTACTTTAAGGCTGACAAACATCTTTTGCTCTTCAGCATGGTAGAAATAGTAACATTTAGTTTTCTTGGAGTATCCTATAAACACACACTTATCAGATCGGGGTCCAAGTTTATCTATATGTAAATATTTGACATAGATCGAATAATTCTAAACCTGTAGGTGAAAGAGTGTAGGCCTACATCTAGTCCATATCTCATATGGAGTCTTTATGATAGATTTACTTAGTACATTGTTTGATATAAAACATGCAGTCTCAAGAGTATAACCCCAAAATGAAATAGGTAGACTAGCAAAATCCATCATGGATCAAATCATGTCTAATAAGATTCGATTCCTCCTTTTCGATATACCATTATGCTATGGTATCTCTGAAGGTTCCATTATGAGAGAATCCCATTCTCTTCTAAATATGTCAAGAACTCACTAGATAGATATTCATCTCCTCAATCCGATCGAAGAGTTTTAATACTCTTTCTAGTTTGTTTTCTACTTTACTTTGAAATCATTTAAATATTTTAAATGAATCCAACTTATGTTTCATCAGATAGATATATCCGTACCTTGATAGATCATCCATGAAAGTGATGAAGTAAAAATATCTACTTCTAGCATTTGTACTCATAGATCCACATACAGCAATATATACTATACCTAAGAGCTCAGTGACTCTTTCACCTTTTCCAGTAAAAGATGACTTGATCATTTTTTCAAGAAGACAGGACTCATAGGTTGGAAGTGATTCACAATCACTGACTTTGAGAATTTTCTTTTGAGTCAACCTATTTATCCTGTTATTGTTAATGTGACCTAGCCTATAGTGCCATAGGTAGATATCAGAGATATTATCTAATCTAGGATGTTTTGTAGAAATATACATTATACTCCTAGATTGTGATAAAATATAAATACCATTTCTTTATTATTCTTATATTATTATAATAGCATTCATAATGATATCATAATAATCTCTCTTTATTAATAAATGATAACCATCTTTAGCCAAAAGACCAACAAAAATTATATTCATAAGAAAAGAAGGATAATAATGACATTCATTTAAAGAAATGATATTAGTATTAAAAATAAGTTGAACTACTTTCATAGCTAGAATTGAAACAGACCTTCGATCTCCAACATTCAAGAATAGCTCATTATTTTTAAAATTTTCTACTAATTTAAAGTCATTGCAATGTATTACAAATATGGACTGGATTTCTGGTATCCAATATCCAAGCAATAGTATCACAAATAGAAAAATTATAAGGTGTTATCATATAACATCCTTGATAAGTAACTACTTGCTCATTTCTTTTATTCAACTTGTTAGGATCATGGAAAGCAATATACTAAGGATAGTTCCTCTTCCAATGCCCCTACTCGTTATAGTAGAAGTACTCTGCCTAATCTAGGTTAATCTTGGACCTTTTATTTAAACTGGGCATAGAGGTCTCAGCACGAACCATTTCATGCTGCTGAACAACATTCAACTTTTGATACTTATTATTAAAATTGGATCCCATAAGTTTATCACTGTCTAACAGTGAATGAAGGAACTATGGTTTAGGTTTAACTATATAAAGAAGAACCAGAAGCCTAATTAGTAATTGATTTATTAATCTTTAAGATTTGAACTTTAATCAAAAGATTCTCTCACTACTTTATTCGAATTGGTAGCCTCTATCTCCAATTCAAGGAATTATCCTAATTTCTTAGTGGGTACTAGAAACCACATGGATTGCACACAAGTCCAATTATGGTTGGTCAACCCATGTACATCTGAAGGTAGGTTCATAACCAATTATTTTTTAAATAATTTTTAGTAATTTAATTTTACCCCAGGTATTTTTTAGTCCTGGTTAGATCTAACCATTAACATGACTATACTTGGTCCTTCTAACTAATGAATAAGCTCAACTATGGTTGGTCAACCTAACCACTATTTAGAGAGATGTGGCTAAGAAATTATATTATGAATGATAATTTTATTAGCCGATAAGCACTAGGCCTTTGGGCCTTCAATGATTATCCAACTAATAGATCCATTATTACTTACTTAATGGAAGGCTATGATCTAGTTATCATCATAACTATTTTATTTTTAAGGATCTAATAATTTTAGAGAATTTAATTAATTTAATTTGAAGAGAGTCAGAGGAACCAGCTAATCATGATCCTCCTACTGACTTCATCAAGTTAGATTAAGGAAGACCATTGATAAGCTGGTCTAGGAGCACCTAAATCAGTCACACTGATTTACCTAGCTAATATGGGTCAGCTTAAATTATTAAGTGATTGGATCAAAATATAATTTCATCAAGAAGGCTAGGTAAGTGAGATCAGTGGGAGAGTTTGCTAAAGCTTGCCTTAGACACCATCAGAAATGGCCAAGTAAGCGGGCTACCAATTAAAAACCATCGATCTAGATTACCAAACTTATCTTAGACACCAACTGATTAATTAGTTTTGATTGGATCAACCTAACAGTTCGTGTTAGACCGGATAACCAAGAATCAAGTCCATCTTGATTCTCATTAAAGACATAGACTTGATCAACTATAACTATTATAATTGATCTAAAGCATTCTTGACCTAATCTATAATAATGATTGATTAAATTTAGTCAATTCTCTAATTAAGTTTATTCTTTAATTTAACCTTAGGTCTAACCCAATTAATAGACCTAATTTTCACTAACCCATTGATCCAAGTGTTATGATTTGTGTATTAGGATCTTCAATTTACAATCCTAGATCCTAATCAAACAACTCTTAATTCTTAATTAAGTTTTGGGCTGAGGGTTGGGGTTTGATATTTTGAAAATAATTTTTATATTTATAAAATATTTTTACAACATGGTTCCACCAACCAGTTACATGTTTGATTTATAATTAATATGCAAATAATAAAAAAACATGAATCTACTTTAGATCTAATCTAAATAAATTCATGTAATTCAAGATTAAAATAATTTCAATACTAATTTATCATAAATCACCTTAGATCAAATCTAACACACTTATGATGATTAAAAATCAGATTGAAATACTTTCAATCAAATCATAAAATTTTTTAGATCTAATCTAAAATTTTATGATTAGAATTTTAGATTAGCACGTATTAGAACAACCTTTTTACTATAAGGGATAAATTTTACAGCAGGACAATCTTATAAGATCAATGCATGCAATCTAAAATATTAATTTTAGGTTTAAATAATTTTAAATTTAATTAATTATAAATTAATCTAGATTATGTCTAATAATTTATGATTAATATTATATCTGGACGAATTAGGACAACCTTTACATTATAAGGGATAAACCTTACAGTAGGACAACCTTATAAATTAGTTCATATGATCTTTTTTTTTTTAATTTTAGATTCAAGCCATAGATTGTAATTCAGATCTAATCTAAAAAATAATCTAAATATACATCACAAATCATTTAATAAGGAACCTATGCTCTAATACCAATTGAAGAAAATGATCTAGGGTTTCAGGGATGGATTTTGAAACTTTTTTAGAAATCAAACAGCGAAGCCATAAATTAATCATATTAATTTATTTAAAATATATGAAAGAGTCCTAGATCTGGAATTATATCATATAATTTAAGCATACTATTAAATTTAAAAATAAAAATAATCAAAAGGTAATGTTGATCATATCAACATCCGGGCAATTCTAGATCTAATCTAGATACATAAGAAAGATCATATCAACCTTATCTTTGCAAGATGAGTTCTCTAACTCACTGATCCAAGGATAAGGTCATTGCTCTAAGCCACACACATGTCCTACCTCTATAGGATGTCCATACAAGATCTCGATCGTCGATATGAAGTCCGATGGCAGAAAATCAGCATAGTATGCTAGTACTATGCTAATCCTTCTTTGATGGTTGATCTGAAACCTTCTTCTTAAATTCTTGGATATTTTAATATTCAAAAAAGAAGAAAGATAATTTATGATGAAGTGGCACCTCTAAAAAAACTCACAAAAGGGAAGGAAGAGATCAAAGAAAAAATCCTAGAAGAAGAACCTTTCTTCTTCCTTGTTTCTCTCACCAAGACACCTTGATTGGTGTCTCTACAACATCCCATGCCGAAGGAAGCTTATGCCCAACCTATCCCATGACTCACTAGCCATCTCTCAGGTCTTGAAGTTCTAGAGAAATTAGACCTGAAGTCCTCTTTTTATATAGAATTAGGACACACTCCTTATCTAGGTCAAATACCTACCAAGAGTTGTCTAAAAAGGGCAAGACTTGGGGCGCCCAACTCTTGGGTGTCCTCTCCTTCTTTTCTATCGTGGACTTCCAAAAATTGGCACATAGAAATATCCATAAAAGCCATGAAAATCCTAAAAAAAATCTAGGTAGGATCGGCACAAAAAGAGAGGAGTTTTGATTTCATAAAACTTTATCATATAGAATTTGAAATCAAAACTTATTCCTTTCTTTGACTTGGTCTACATTGAATTTTCCATGTAAGAAAGAAAGGGAGAGAGTTGGGGCACTCATGGACTCTCTTGGGCATAGAGAGTTCATGCACAAAACAAAGAGAGGGGGGTGGTTGGGGGCCTGAGAAGCCAAGTGATGCAAGGAAAGGAAGTCCTAGTCATTCTAGGACTCCTATTTTGACTTGGTCCAACATGGTCTTTGAACCAAATTAAATCACACCCAATTAGAAGAGATCATAGTCCAACTAAGATATTAATTAAATTAGATTTAATTTTGATTTAATTTCTAATTAAATTAGAGATTGGGTGCATACAAGTTCTAATTAAACTATGACTTGTTCTTCCTTACAATTGGCTCATCCAATAAATCAATTGGACTTGATCCAATTAAGTCTAACTCAAATCTAATTAAATTATATTTAATTAAACTTAATCTCAGTCCTCTGGTTTAACTATATTAAGTCAATTAGCAATCTAATTGCTAATGGATCCTCTTACAACACTTGCACTAAGTCAAATATCAATCGTATTAATTATTTGACCTTAGAATGATTCTAATGTTAAAAATTGTATCATAAAGCCGATCATCTAGGTTGTAGATGGTTGAGTTGAATATAATTTATATTTAAATTTTAAATAAATAAAATTATTATTTTGGTATTTCGTCATATTTTTACGTCTTCCTATAATGAACTCTTTTGTGATGAAGTCTTTAGGACTATTTAGACTCGACAAAGAAGGATTTATCATTTAGTCCTTAAATCAGTTGGCGACTAAATGATTCATTGTTATCTAGAATAATAATGTATCGAGTATAGATCATTGTATGCCATAAGTATTGATTGTCCTTTTAATCAAGAAGTATGGAGATACTGTTATGGCATGCAGGTGAAGTGTAGAGGTATATTTTACTGAATGTGATCCAACTATGGAGCTCCCTGCTTTCAAGAGTTGCTCATGAAGGATATGGATATAAGTATTCCTTAGACCTAAGATCACCATGGTAACTTACAAGCAACTTACTGCACTTAGGTACTGGACTACTTGAATTTCTAATTCACTGACGAAAGGCTACTGGGTGCATCAAGTACTTGAAGTCGGTGTGTGAGTTAAGATGGAATTGACCCCTCCAAGTATTGGAGCAAGTGCATCACTATATTTTAATTTAGTAAAAGCTCGATTGGGGTGGTCTATTCGATAGATACTAAATTTTGAAATGCACTGTAGATGATTTTTTAGGATCAATAATTAAATCTTAGGTCATCTTTTGAGCATTGAGATTAAGGGGATGAATTATACGGTAACCATATGCTATAGGTTCGTTGATGTTGCATTGCGACTATTCGACCTATCCGAATATCGAGTATCATTACTAGATGGTCACATCGATTGGTATAGAAAATTAGTTCCATGCTATTAGCTTAGGATTCGAACCTATGGGGTCATACACATAAGCAGTTCCTACATGATCTGATGATTGATCTTGAGTCCTGATGACCTAGGACTCTATGGTCAAGAGTCCCACTAGACTGGGACTTCATGATCTAGAGTTTCATTAGATTGGGACTCCGATTCCGACTCATCTGGGACTCTCTGATCAAGAGTCCCACTAGTATGAAACTCTATGATCTTAAGTTTCATTCGTTTAGGATACTGGGTTTGAGAGTCCTACTAGATTGGGACTCTTCAAGAGTTTTATGTTGATGGAACTCTATTGTCCAGACATCCACCCAATTGGAACTCTATATTTATTATAGAATTAATTAATAATTTGATTATTGATTAGTTCAATTAGATAGCATGATGAGAATTCGATCAAGTTTGATTGAATTTGATTCGATTGGGTTTGACCGGATCAGATCATGTGATGATCTAATCACTATTGGAGATTCGATCTTGATTTGATCAGGAGCTGGATCTAATTAATTTTTAATTTAATTAGAAATTTATTAGATTATGTTAAGCTTAATTTGGTTGGATTTAACCTAATCTAATGGGGTCTAGATAATTGATTTGGTTGAAATCAATTTGGACTAATTCAAATAAGATTTGAATTTGAACATTTTAATCTCCTTATGCCTTGACCTCTTTGACCCATGCCCTCCTCTAATTTTTGCATGAGATTTCTCATGCAGAAATGGATGGGTGCCCCTCCTCTCTTCTACCTTTGACCTAGTCCAAGGGTTGGATCAGTTCAAACTAAGTTGAATTTTGAATTCAACTTGGTTGGTTAGTGGTTCAAACTAATCTTAACCTTATCCATACTCCATGTCATCTTTTTTTGTCGCACATTTTGATTTGCTTTTCAGCATGGGCACATAGAAGGAGAGTCCTTCTATGTGTCATCCACCTATTTGGTACATTGGAAAAGGTTGAACAATCCATTTGAAGTTTTGAGTTCAAATTGGATTGTTAGAACTCCCTAACCACTTACCTTATCCTCTCCATGCATAAAATCCACTTTGCTCACCCTTTTTAAAATGGTTTTTCTCTTAGGCGTGCATGGATATGCATGAGGCATCTGAGAGTGGTGAGAAGGATTTCTTAAAGAGAGAAAATAATTGAATGGGGCGCAAGTATTGTGCGTGGAAAAGTCAAAAACAAGAGAAAGGTTCTCTTGTGCTCACACATTCCCTTCATGCCTACTTTCTAATTTTTTATCTCTTTACTCTCTCATTTAAAAATTATTCTGAGAGTTGGCATTCAAAGAGGGAGAGTCCCTCTACTTGTGAAAAATTATTTCATGAAAAAATTCAAAAGGAAGTGGGCGTGAAAGTGATTTGGGCGTTAGGGTTTTTTGGGTGTGTGAAATCCTAGATTTAGGTTTCTAGGTTTGGATGGAAAGATAGAGTACTGTGAGTGCCTGATCACCACCAAATTTTTGACACCACCTCATCATCCTCTGAAGCACACCATGTGATCTTCTGGAGCATCTAGGAGATCAAGAGAAAGGTAATCGATTGGATCGATCAAAATTAACCGTTAAAGGCCTCAGCGAGGAGCTAGCACTCCAGTGAAGCTGGTCGGGACTAGGAGCGCCATGTGGATTAATCATAGAGGCCGGACAAGTATGCAGCTATAGCACAATGCTAGAGATTCTTTTGATGGATTTAGATCATGGAGATCAGCTTTCGTGCATAGGTATCGTGTTCTGAACACAAGTAGGTTAGTTGATATGATTTACTAACCATATGTATTTAATTTTTTATTACATATTAACATGTCTAGATCTAGATGTAGAGTTTATTGATATGATCAATGCATGCTTAGTATTAATTTTAGATTAATATTTGCTTCTACTATAATAAAATTTCAAAAAGGTTTTGAAAAACATGCTAAAAATCCTATGTGATTTCCTTCAATGGTATTAGAGCAAGGATTGCTTGACATGTTTTAATATGTAACTAGAAAAATTAAATGTTAGCATATTTGATATGTTTGATCTAAAAAATTTAGTAATCGAGGATGAATGAGCCACCAAGCCATCTGATCATAAGAGACAAGTATGGTTTAAAGATCATCTCCTCCCATTCAGTAGGGATCCCTTATGGCAGTAGGGGTGCCACCGTGAACTCATTCGTTAAGATGAACATTGAAAGAATCTTTATAATTAAAATTATTTTAATTAGAAAGTTAAACATGAATGTGTTTGGATTAGATCTAAAAGGTAATTCATGATTTAATTTTCATTATGTTTGATTTTATGTTTAAAACTAGCAATAGGTTGCTATTTATGAAATGAGCTAACCCATTTGTGAAATGAGTCAATCCATTTAGTGAACGAAAAATAAAAACTTTTTAAAATTTAAAAATTATTTTTGAAATGTCAAACCCCAATCCATCGGCCAAAAAAATAATTAATTAAAAGAATTAAGTATTGTTCATAGAATCTAGAATTGTGAATTAAAGGTTCTAAGATATATATATAAGCTATGGATAAAAGGGTTAGATGAATTAGGTCCATTAATTGGATTAGACCTAAGATTAGTTAAAGAATGAATTAATCTAGAGTAATTAATTAAATCTAATCAAGTATTGAATTAGATTAAATTAAGGATACTTTAGACTCAACTTTAATAGTTGTAGTTGGATGAGTCCATGTCTTTAACAAGATCAAGAAGGACTTGATTCATGGCTAAGCGATCTAGTCCGAAATTACTAGGTTGATCAGATTAAACCTAATTAATCGGTTGGTGTCTAAGATAAGTTTGGCAATCTACATCAATGGTTTTTAATTAGGAGCTACTCACACTGATTCGATCTTTGACGAGTTAATAGCATATCCCTTCTACTGATCTTACTTACCTAGCCGATATGGTCGATTAGGATTTGATTAGATCACTTGATGATTCGAGCTGATCCATGTTACTAGGAATTAGTTTGACTGATTTCAGTTAGTAAGACTGAATTAGGTGCCGATAGATCTAAATTGATCCAAGTCCTAACTTATTAACTTGGTGAAGTCAGTGGAAGAAATTGGTCTGTGTTCTTTCTATTCTTAAATCACAAGTAACCTAAATTCTCTAAATTATTAGATCCTTAAAAATGACTAAGTTATAGGGATAACCGAGTTATAGCCTCCCATTAAGGTGAATAGTAATGAGTCCAATTTTCTAGGTGGGCATTGAAGGTGCCTAACACCTGGTGTTCATTTGGATATTGAAATTACTATCCATCATATGATGATTAGATTGCACTCTTATAATGATGATCGGATTGGCCAAAGCTTTCCTCAGGCTTGGTCATCATTGGGTTGATGCACCGAACTCAATTATGTTAATGGTTGGACCTAACCAGATCCTTTTTGTGGAGACCAAAGCCTACTAAATTGGCTTCTGAGGCAAAACCTAAATACTGAAAATTATTTGAAGAAATAATTAATTTTGAACCTATCTATAGATGCACACAGGTTGGCCAGAGCCTATCTCAGGCCTGTCTATAGTTTATGTGGATTCTAGTACCCACTAAGAAGTTAGTGTAATTTTTTGAATTAGAAGTAGAGGCTATCAATTCATTAAAAATAGTGAAAGGATCTTTAGACTAAAGTCCAAGTCTTTAGGATTAATTAATTCAAGTACTAATAAGATTTCATATTTTTCTTTCAGATATATAGAATGGCTAGTGTAAGTCCACTCCATTCACTATTGGATAGTGGCAAGTATTTAAGACCTAAGAACGAGGAGTCTAGTATTAACCCTAATCAGGCAGACTCGAAGAGGAATTGTCCTCTTGATCAAAATAGGCTGAATAGGAGTAATCAATAAGTTGTTGCTGATTAAGGCTGTTATATAATAATATCTTGCAATTTCTCCATATGTGATACATTTACCTAGGTATTAGATACCAGAAGTCTGATTCATATATGCAATTCATTGCACAAACTTCAAATTGATAGAAAGTTTAAGAATGATGATAGATTCCTTAATCTTGGGGATGGAAGTAAAGTTCCAGTCTCAGCATTGAAAACTCTTGAGCTATTTTTCAAAAATAATAATATTATTTTAAGTGATTATCACTATTATCTATCTTTTATCATATAATATCTATTAAGATTTTGGCCCAAGATGGTTATTGTTTGTCAATAAAAAAATTATTATGATATCATTATGAATGGTATTAGAGTAATGCAAGGATAATTAAAAAATTATATTTATATTTTATTATAGTCTATTAGTGTAATGTACACATCAAATAAATATCCGAAACTATATTATGTCTCCGATGCCTATGTTTGGCACTATTGGCCAAGTCATATAAACAAGAACATGATCAATAGGTTAGTCAAGGAGCGTATCCTTGACATCCATGATTATGAATCATTGAATACCTGTGAGTCTTATCTTGTTGGTAAGATGACTAAATCATCTTTAACTGGAAAGGATGAGTGGGCTACTAAGCTTCTGGGTCTAGTACATACTGATGTATGTGAACCTATGAATACATGTGCTAAAGGTGGGTTTTACTTCATTACATTTACTGACGATCTATCTAGATATGGGTACGTCTATCTTAGAAAGAGTAAATCCGATTCATTTAAAATATTCAAATGATATCAAAATGAGGTAGAAAAATAACTTGAAAAGAGTATTAAAATTTTTCGATTAGATTAAGGAGGTGCATACCTTTCCAACGAGTTTTTGACATATTTAGGAGAGAATGAAATTATCTCTCAGTGGATCCCTCCTAGAACACCATAGCATAATGGTGTATCTGGAAGGAGGAATCGAACTTTGCTAGACATGGTTTGGTCCATCATGGACTTTATGAGTCTGTCGATTTTTTTTTGGGGTCATGCATTAGAGATTGCTTGTTATGTGTTGAACTCTGTTTTGAGCAAGTTTGTTGCAAAGACTCCATATGAGATATGGACTGGGCGTAGGCTGACACTCTCACACTTTAGGATTTATGGATGTCCAGCTTATGTCAAGCATTTGTAGTTAGAAAAGCTTGGACCTAGGTTTGATAAATGCTTTTTTATAGGATACCCCAAGAAAACTAGGGGATATTATTGTTGGAAAACATGCAGGGTTAATGGCATGCATTTCAAAATTTTTTTTTGAAGTATATCATAGCAGAAGCAAATATTAATCTAAAATTAATACTATGCATGCTATGATTATATTATAAAATTCTACTTAGGATCTAGACATAATAATATGTAATTTAAAATTTAAATGCTATCGATCAGCAAATCGTATTTGCTGATTGATACGAGTTCAGAACTCGATACCTACATGCGGGTAGATGATCTCCATGATTCAAATCCATAAAAGAAGGTACACGATGTCACACTGCAGTCGCACACTTATCTAGCCTCTACGGTAAGTTCACATGGAGCTCCTAGTCCTGATCAGCTCCGTCAGAGTGCTAGCTCCTCACTGGGAACTTTGATGGCTGATTTTGATCGATCCAATCGATCGCCTTTTTTTGATCTTTTGAATACTCTAGAAAATCAAAACATGGAATTTGGAGGATGATGAGGAGGTGTATCAAGTTAGGTGGTAATCGAGCACTCATAGCATTCGATCTCTCCATCCGAACCTAGAGTCCCAACTCTAGGATTTCACACACCTAAAAAATCTTGATGCTTGAAAACACTCTCACTCCCTTTCTCTTTGGAATTTTCTCATGAAATAAATTTTCACAAGTAGAGGGACTCTCCCTCTACCTATGCCCACCCTCAAAATAATTTTCAGATGGGCGACCAAAGAGAAAAAAAATAAAAGAATGGGTGAGAAGAAAAAAGGTTAGTGGAAGAGAACCTTTCTCTTCCTTTGGATTTTTCCATGCACACAACTTTCACCCCCTCTCAAAATTTTCTCTCTCTAAGCAACCTTCCATGCCCCTTCTTAGATACCTCACGTATTCCCATGCATGCCCAAAAAAATCTGATCTTTTATGGGTGACAAAATAGTGGGAATTGCGTGTGGATAGGATAAGGAGGTTAAGAGGTTTCCACTTGAATTCAAAATTCAAGTGGAAGCCTTATCCACTTCTAGTGCCCAACCAAGTGGTGGCGAGCAGAAGGACTCTCCTTCTGTACCCACTCTAAAAAATTTCTATGAAAAAGTGCGACAAAAGGAGAATGGCATGGAGAAGCGAATAGATAAAGTTGAATTTGTATCAACCTCCAACCAAAAATTGAATTCAAAATTCAATATCATTTGAACTGGTCCAACACTTGGACTAGGTCAAAGAGAGAATAGAGAGGAGGTGCACACAATATTTTTGGCATGGAAAATCTCATGCAAAACCAAAGTGTGCATGAGAGAGGGTGTGGAAAAGTCAAAGGTGGTACAAGGAGTTCAAAATTCAAACTTGCTTTGAATTGGTCCAAATTGGTTTCAACCAAACAAATTTTTCAGACCTAATTAGACTAGGTCAAACCTAATCAAATTAGACTTGACCTAATCCAATAAAATTCTCATCAAATTAAAAATTAATTAGGTTCAGGTCCTAATCAAATTAGGATCGAATCTCCCATAGTGATTAGGTTAACTCATGACCTGATTGGGTCAAATCCAATTAAATCAAATTCAATTGAATTTGATCAAATCCTCATTGCTCAATCAAATTGAGCTAATCAATAATCAAATTGCTAATTAGTCCTTCAATAAACATAGAATCTCAATCGAATAGGTGTCTAGGCAATAGAGTCCCATCTACATGAAACTCTTGAAGAGTCCCAAACCAGTAGGACTCTTGAACTTAGTATCCCAAATGAATGAAACTCATGATCATAGAGTCCCTGACTAGTGGAACTCTTGATCAGAGATTGCTAGATAAGTAGGACTCAAAGTCCTAGTCCACTAGGACTCTTGGTCACAGAGTCCTAGTCTAGTGGGACTCTTAAGCATAAAGTCCCAGGTTATCAGGACTATCGATCAGAAAGTCCCTGACAAGTAAAACTCAGAGTCCCAGTCTAGTGAGACTCTTGGTCATAGAGTTCCATTCCAGTGGGACTCTTGACCATAGAGTCCTAGGTCATCGAAACTCAATATTAGCCATCCGATCAAGTAGGAATTCCTATTACATGTAATCCCATATGTTCCAATCCTAAGTCGGTAGCACAGGAACCAATTTTCTATGCTAATCGATGTGACCATCTAGCAATAGTACTCGACATTCGAATAGGTTGAATAGTCGCAATGCAACATCAATGAACCTGTGGCATATGGTTACCGCATAATTCATCCTCTTGACCTCAATGCTTAAAAGATGACCTAGGGTTTAACTGTCAATCCTAAAAAAATCATCTATAGTATATTTTAAAATTCAGTATCCATCGAATGGACTACTCCAATTGAGATTTTGCTAAATTGAAATACAGTGATGCACTTGCTCTAACACTTGGATGGGTCAATCCCATCTTGACACATGCACTGACTAGATAAGTATTTGACTGCACCTAGTAGCCTTCCATTACTGAATTAGAAATTCAGGTAGTCTGGTACTTAAGTGCAGTGAGTTGCTTGCAAGTCACTATGGTGATCTTAGGTCTAAGGGATGCTTATACCTATATCCTTCGTGAGTAACTCTTGACAGCAGAGAGCTCCATAGTTAGGTCATGTTCAGTGAAATGTATCCCTATACTTCATTTGCATGCCATACTAGTACTACATACTCCTTGATTAAGAGGATAACTAACATATATGGTATAGAATGACCTACACTGGATATGTTGTCATCCTTGGTAACAAAGTATCATTTGGTTGCGAACTAGTTTAAGGACTAAATGATAAATTTTTCTTTATTGAGTCTAAATAGTCCTAAGAACTTCATCACAGAAGAGTTCATTACAAGAAGATGCACAAAAGTGATGAAAATGCTAAACTAATAATTTTATTTATTATAATAATTCAAGTATATTTATAATCAGCTCGACCATCTACAACCTAGATGTTGGCTTTAGGATATATTTTCCAACAACTCCCACTTAGACTAAAGCCATTCAGAATAGTATCATATACCCATCTTCCATTTGTGATGATCGAACTCTTTGATTTCGAGGGCTTTAGTAAATGGGTTGGCTATATTCTCTTTTCCATCAATCTTCTGAAAGTTGACATCATCTTACTCCACAATCTCTTATACAAGATGGTAGTGACGTAGAATGTGCTTGGTGCGCTGATGTGCCTTCGGCTCCTTCGCTTGAGTCATGGCTCCAGTGCTATCACAGTAAAGCAGGGCCAGACCATCCAAAGAGGGTGCCACTCCCAACTCGCCAATGAACATTTGCAGCCACAGCTTCCTTTACAGCATCAGATGTTACAATATATTTCACCTCACATATAGAATCGGCTATAATGTGCTGCTTGAAACTCTTTCAGCATTCCGCTCCATCATTTAGGATAAATACATAACCTAACACACTTTTACTATAATCATGATTTGATTGAAAACTAAAACTAGTATATTCCATAAGTTTCAAGTCAGCTCCATAGATGAGCCACTGGTCCTCAGTATTTCTTAAATACTTCAGGATTGTCTTTACAACCTTCTAATGGTTCTCACCTGAATCAGATTGGTATCTACTCACTACCCCTAGTGAGTATGCCATGTCTGATCTCGTATATGTCATGGCATACATAATAAAATTCACTATCGAAGCATATGGTATTCTACTCATATGATCTCTCTCTTGAGGAGTTGTCGGATAATTCTTTTTTGAGAGAGTAATTCCATGGCTTATCGGAAGATAGTCTTTCTTGAAATTTGCCATGAAATTTGCCATGCCGAACCTCTTCAGCACGATATTGATGTACATGGACTGAGATAATCCAAGCAACCTTTTAGATCTATCTCTATAGATCTTCATCCCTTGCATATAGGAAGCTTCTCTCAGATCCTTCATGGAGAACTAAGATGATAGCCAAATCTTTATTTTTTGTAATGCAGGGATGTCATTTTCGATTAAAAGAATATCATCCACATATAGTATAAGAAATTCTACTATAGAACTATTAGCCCATTTGTACACATAGGATTCTTCTCCATTCTTAATGAAGCCATATGTTCTGATCACCTTATCAAAATGCAAGTTCCAACTTTGAGATGCCTGCTTCAATCCATAAATGGATCTCTAAAGTTTGCACACTTTGGACTCGTCTATAGATGTGAAACCCTTAGGCTGTATCATATACACCTCTTTATCCAACTCTCCATTTAGAAAAGCTATTTCACATGCATTTGCCAGATCTCATAGTCTAGATGTGCTGCTATCGCAAGCATAATTCGAATGGACTTGAGCATTGCCACTGAAAATAATGTCTTGTCATAGTCAATACCATAACGTTGACGATATCCCTTGGCAATCAAACAGGCTTTATAGATCTCCACCTTTTCCTCTGCGCTTCTTTTTCTTTTGAAAATTCACTTACATCCAATGAATTTTATCCCTCCAAGTGGATTAACTAGTGTCCATACACTATTGACTTTCATGGACTCCATTTTGAACTTCATGTCTTTCAGTTATTGATCGGAGTCGGACCTCTACATGGCATCCATGTAGGTGATCGGATCCTCATCATTTTCATCAAGCTCAACAGGATCACCATCTTGGATCAAGAAATCATAGTATCTATCCAGTTCATGTGGTACTCTACCAGATCTCCTTAAAGATACCTCAACAATGGGCTCTGGGTTTGATCTTATCAAATCTAGTTTTGTAGGTTTACTAGAATGTGTCGATTCTTCCACCTATAGAACTTCACTAAGTTCAACATTAGAGGCAGCAGTTCCTTTCATAAGAAACTTCTTTTCTAAAAAGACTGCCCTATTATTGATGAATACTTTTTGTTCTTTAGCAAGATAAAAGTAATAATCCCAAGTTTCCTTAGGGTACCCTATGAACAAGCAGTTATCGAACCTAGGTCCAAGCTTTTCTAGCTGTAAATGTTTAACATAAGTCAGACATCCCCAAATCCTAAAGTGAGAGAGTATTGGCCTACGCCCAGTCCATATCTCATATGGAGTCTTTACAACAGATTTGCTTAAAATATTATTCAAAATAAAATAAATAATCTCGAGTGCATACCCTCAGAACTAATTTGAAAGACTTGCAAACTCCATCATGGATCGAACCATGTCCAACAAGATTCGATTCCTCCTCTCAGATACACCATTATGCTGTGGTGTTCCAGAAAAGATCCATTATGAGAGAATTTTATTTTCTCCTAGATATATCAAAAATTCATTGGAAAGGTATTCACCTCCTTAGTTTGATTAAAGAGTTTTAATACTCTTTTCAAGTTATTTTTCTATCTCATTTCGATATCGTTTGAACATTTCAAATGAATTGGATTTACTTTTCATAAGATAGACGTACCCATACCTCGATAGGTCGTTAGTAAATATAATGAAGTAGTAATACCTATCTCTAGAACATGTTTTCATAGATCTACATACATCAGTATGTACTAGACCTAGAAGCTTAGTGGCCCATTCATCTTTTCTAGTAAAAGATAGTTTGGTCATCTTACCAAAAAGATAGGATTCATAGGTATTCAATGATTCACAATCATCGATGTCAAGGATACGCTCCTTGACCAATCTGTTAATCCTATTCTTATTTATATGACCAAGCCTAAGTGCCAAAGATAGGCATTGATGACATTATCTAGTTTTGGATGTTTATATGATGTGTACATTACATTAATAGACTGTGATAAAATATAAATATCATTTTTTAATTATCCTCGCATTACTGTAACATCATTTATAATGATATCATAATAATTTTTTTTATTAAGAAACAATAACCATCTTGGGCCAAAAGCCCAACAGATATTATGTTTATCATAAAAGATGGACAATAGTGACAGTCACTTAAAATAATATTATTATTTTTAAAAATAAGCTTAAGAATTTTTAATGCTAAGACTGAAACTTTACTTTCATCTCCAACATTAAGAAATCTATCACCATTCTCAAACTTTCTACCAATTTAAAGTCTATGCAACAAATTGCATATACCCAAGTAGATGTATCACAAATGGAGAAATTGCAAGGTATTATCATATAACAGCCTTGACCAGCAATCACTTATTGATTTCTCCTGTTCAGTCTATTTGGATCAAGAGGACCATTCCTCTTTGGGTCTGCTAGATTAGGGTCAACACTAGACCTCTCATATTCAGATTCTAAATGCTTGTCACTATCCAATAATGAATGAATAACACTAGCCATTCTATTTATCCAAAAGAAAAATATAAAATCTTATTAGTACTTGAATTAATTAATCCTAAAAATTTGGACTTTAGTCTAAAGGTTCTTCCATTAGTTTTATGAATTAATAGCCTCTACCTCCAATTCGAGAAATTATACTAATTCTTAAGTAGGTACTGAAATCTATATAGACTACAGATGGGCCCGAGGAAAGCTCTACCCAACCTATGTGCATCTACAGGTAGGTTCACAATAAATTAGTTTTTTAGATAATTTTTAGTATTTTAATTTTATCATAGATGCCAATTCAATAGGCTATGGCCTCCACTGAAAAGGTCTAGTTAGGTCCAACCATTAACATGATTGACTTCGGTGCATCAAACCAATGATAACCAAGCCTGAGGAAAGCTTGGGCCAACCTGATTATCATTAAGAGAGTATGATCTAATCATCATATGATGGACAGTAATTCCAATATTTAGATGAACATCAGGTATAAGGCACCTCCAATATTCACCTAGAAAATTGGACTCATTACTATTCACCTTAATAGGAGGCTATGACTCAGTTATCCCCATAATTTAGTCATTTTAAGAACCTAAAAATTTAGAGGATTTAGGTTACTTATGATTTAAGGATAGAAAGGATACGGACCAAATTACTCCCACTGACTTCATCAAGTCAAATCCTTTCACTGACTTTATCAAGTCAATCGGTTAGGACTAAGATCAATTTCGATCCATGGGCACCTAATTTAGTCTTATTGATTAAAATCAGTCAAATTGATTCCTAGTGACATGGGTTAGCTCAAATCACCAAGTGATCTAATCAAATTCTAATCAACCATGTCGGCCAAGTAAGTGAGATCAGTGGAAGGGATATGCCATTAACTCATTAAAGATCGAATCAGTGTGAGTAGCTCCTAATTAAAAATCACTAATCTTGTCTGCCAAACTTACCTTAGACACCAACCGATTAATTAGATTCAATCTGATCAACCTAGTAATTTTGGGCTAAACCGCTTAGCCATGAATCAAGTCTATCTTGGTCTAGTTAAAGACATGAACTTGTCCAACTACAACTATTGAAGTTGAATCTAGAGTATCCTTGACCTAATCTAATTCAACATTTATTTAGATTTGATTAATTACTATAAATTAATCCATTCCTTAATTAACCTTAGGTCTAACCTAATTAATGGACCTAATTCATCTAACCCATTAATCCACAACTTATGCAAATGTCTTAGAATCTTTAATTCATAATTCTAGACCTTATAGACAATACTTAATTTTTTTAATAAAGTTTTCAGGCTGATGGGTTGACGTTCAGCATTTCAAAAATAATTTTTAAATTTTAAAAGATTTTTAATTTTTTGTTCACTAAATGAGTTGACTCATTTTAGAAATGTGTTAGCTTATTTCTTAAACAGTAACCTATTGCTACTTTCATAATAGAAAATAAATCATAATAAAATTAAAGCATGAATCACATATTAGATCTAATCTAATATATTCATGTTTAATTTTTTTAATTTATTATTTTATTAATTAAAATAATTTTAATTAACATATAAATATATCATATATGCTAGCATTTAATTTTTTAATTAACATAAAAGCATATCAAGCAACCTGGCTTTGATACCATTATTGAAAAATGTGCAGGGTTAATGGCACGTATTTCAATTTTTTTTTTGAATTATATCATAGCAGAAGCAAATTTAATCTAAAATTAATACTATGCATGCTATGATTATATCATAAAACCATATTTAGGATCTAGACATGCTAATATATAATTTAAAATTTAAATATGATCGATCAGCAAATCATATTTACTGATTGATATGAGTTTAGAACTCAATACATGTGCATGGATAGATGATCTCTATGATTCGAATCCATAGAAGAAAGCACACAACATCATGCTATAGCCACATACTTATCCGACCTCTACAGTGAGTCTACATGGAGCTTCTGATCCCGATCAGCTCAACTGAAGTGCTAGCTCCTCGTCGGAGCCTTTGATAGTTGATCTCGATCACCTTCTTTTTGATCCACATGGAGCTCTTGGTCACAATCTGCTCAATCGAAGTGCTAGCTCCTTGTTGGGGCCTTTGATAGCTGATCTCGATCACCTTCTCTCTGATCTTCTGGATGCTCTAGAAAATCAAAACATAGAATTTAGAGGATGATGAGAAGATGTATCAAATTAGATGGTAATCGGGCACTTGCAGCACTCGATCTCTCCATCTGAACCTAGAGTCTCAACTCTAGGATTTTACACACCTAAAAAACCTTGACCCACGAAAATGCTCTCATGCCCTTTCTCTTTGGAATTTTCTTATGAAACAAATTTTCACAGGTAGAGGGACTCTCCCTCTACCTACGCCCACCCTCAAAATAATTTTTAGATGGGTGACCAAAGAAAAAAAAAATAAAAGAATGGATGAGAAAAAAAAGGTTAGCGGAAGAGAACCTTTCTCTTCCTTGGAATTTTTCCATGCATACAACTTGCAGCCCCTCTCGAAATTTTTTCTCTCTAAGAAATCTTCCATGCCCCTTCTTAGATACCTCACATATTCCCTTACATGCCTAAAAAAATCTAATCTTTTATGGGTGACAAAATAGTGGAAATTGCATGTGGATAGGATAAGGAGGTTAAGAGGTTTCCACTTGAATTCAAAATTCAAGTAGAAGCCTTATCCACTTCTAGTGCCCAACCAAGTGGGTGACAAGCAGAAGGACTCTCCTTCTACACCCACTTTAAAAAATTTCTATGAAAAAGTGCGACAAAAGGAGAATCATGTGGAGAAGGGAATAGATAAGGTTGAATTTGTTTCAACCTCCAACCAACAATTGAATTCAAAATTCAATATCATTTGAACTGGTCCAACACTTGGACTAGGTCAAAGAGAGAATAGAGAGGAGGCACACATAATGTTTGTGGCATGGAAAATCTCATGCAAAACCAAAGTGTGTGAGAGAGAGGGTGTAGAAAAGTCAAAGGTGGTGCAAGGAGTTTAAAATTCAAACTTACTTTGAATTGGTCCAAATTGATTTTAACCAAACTAATTTTTTAGACCCAATTAAACTAGATCAAACTTAATCAAATTTGGCTTGACCCAACTAAAGGAACCAGATCTAAGATTTCAGGGCTAGATCTTGAAATTTTTTTAAGATCAGGCAGCGAAAGATTAAAATTAATCAAAATTAATTTTAAATTCTAAAAAATACCATAGATCTAAGATCTATTACATGATCATGTTATATTATTAAATTAAAAATTAAAATCTAAAGAAGAAACTAAAACATGTTGATCATATTAACATGTATATACACTACATCTAATGCAGGTATGAAAATAATAGATTAGATCTATTACCTATGCAAGTTAGATGTTCTAACTTGCTGATCCAGGCTTGAGGATGATGTTGTGAGCTGTACATGCATCCAGCCTCTAGGAGTTGTCCACACAAGCTCATGAACCATGATCAAAAATTCGATACAGGAAATCAGCACAGTATGCTAGTACTGTGCTGATCCTTCTTTGATGGTCGATCTAGAACCACCTTCTTCAAATCTTGGACTCTCCAATTTTTAGAAGGAAGGGGAAGAGATTTTCTGAGACACCTCTCAAAAATCACTAAAGAAGGAGGAAAAGATCAAAGAAAAAATCCTAGAAGAAGAACCCTTCTTCTTCTTCTTTGTTCTCTCACGTAGACATCTAGATTGGTGTCTATGAAATCCCTATGCCCCAAAACTATTTCTCCATGATTTTTAGACACCCCAAAGGTCTCTCAATGATCTAGAATATATCAAAAAATTAGCCCAAAATTCATCCTATATAGAGAGATATAGAGGAGTCCTTGTCTAGGATAAATACCTAGACAAGGGATGTCCAAATTGGGCAAGACAAAGGGTGCCCAACTCTTGGGTGCCCCCTCCTTCTTTTCTACTGTGGACCATCAGATTTTGCCATACAAAAACCTCTCTAAAAGCCATGAAAATCTTAGAAAAAATCTGAATGGAATCGATGCACTATAGGAAGAGTTTTGGTTTCCTAAAATTCTATCTCATAGAATTTGAAATCAAAATCAATTCCTACTTTGACTTAGTCCACACTTAATTTACCATGTAAAAAAGAAAAAGAAGGACTTTGGGATGTGGTGGGCTTATCTTGATCATGGAGAATTCATGCAAAATCAAAGGAGGCATGAAGGATGGGCATTGGGACTAAGGTGGTGCAAGGAGGGAAGTTCCTAGTTTTACTAGGATTCTTATTTTGACTTGGTTCAACATGATTTCTCAAATCAAATCAAACTAGAATTAATTCAACCTAATTAAATTAGATCCTAAACTAATTAAAAATTTAATTAAATTAGATTAAATTATATTTAATTTTGATTTAATTTTCTATTCAAGTTAAAAAATTGGGTTGATCCAAGTCCTAGTTGAACTAGGACTAGTTCTTCCTTGCACTTGGCTTATCTAATAAACCAATTGAACTTGATCTAATCAAGTTCAAATTAAATTTAATTAAATTTTATTTAAATAGACTTAATCTTAGCTCTTTGACTTAATCAAATTAAGTTAATTAGCAATCTAATTGCTAATCGATCATCCTATAATACTTGTACTAGGTTAAACATCAATCGTATTGATCGTTTAACCCTAGAATGATTCTTAATCATTAATCAACCATTTGATCGAATCATGAGCTCTAATATATGTGACCTCATAGGTTTGAATCTAAGTTGGTAGCATAAAAATAAATTCTTGTTCTAATCAAAGTATCCATATAGCAATAGTATCTGATGGCTGGATAGGTCGAATGTGTAGAACAACATCCTTAGAACCCATGCGGATATAGTTTCTATATAATTCATCCTCTTGACCAAAATGCTCGTAGGATACCTCAAAGTTCAACTGTTAACTCTGATAAGGTTGTCTACATTATATTTCAAAATATCAAATCCATTTGATGGATTATCCTGGCTAAGGTGTTGCTATATTGAAATACAGCGATACATTTTTCTCCAACTCTTAGAGTGGTCAATTCCATCTTGATCACACTCTGACTTCATAAGTACTTGACTATGCCAGAAACCTTCCATTACTGAATTAAAAATTCAATTAGTCTGGTACCAAAGCATAGTGAGTTGCTTGCAAGTCACCGAGGTGATCTCAGGTTTAAGGGATACTTATACCTATATCCCATTAGAGACATTCTCGATGGTAGAATGCTCTAGAGTTGGTCACGTTTAATAACGATGTACCCCTACATCTCACCTATATGCCATACCAGTGTCTCCACACTCCTTGGTTAAGAGGACAACCAATCTATATAGCATACAGCGACCTACGCTCGATAGACACTGTCGTTCTAATTAACAGCCCATCATTTGGTCATGAATAGTTTTAAGGACTAATCGATAAATCCTCTCTTTATCGAAGCTAAATAGTCCTAAGGACTTCATCATAATAATAAAATTCATTAGAAGATGAATACTTTGTAATGAAAAATATCAAAAATATATTTTATTTATTACTGAATCAATTATATATATAATGTAGCTTAACCATCAATAGATTGATAATTGACTTTGGGACACATTTTCTAACAACTTTCACTTATCCTAAAGCCACTTGGCATAGTATCTAATACCCATCTTCGACTTGTGATTGTTGAACTTCTTTATTGCCAGGGCTTTAGTGAAGGTATCGACCAAGTTCTTCTTTCCGTCGATCTTCTGAATGTCGATGTCTCCTCGATCCACGATCTTTCGAACCAAATGGAAGCGGTGCAAGATGTGCTTCATCCGTTGGTGTGCCTTTGGTTCCTTTGTTTTAGCTATGGCACCAGTGCTGTCATAGTAGAGCAGGACTGAACCGTCTAGGGAGGGTGCTACTTCGAGCTCGATGATAAACTTTCTCAGCCACATAATTTTCTTCGTGGCATCTGATGCTGCGATGTACTCTACTTTGCAAATAAAGTCTACCATAGTATGCTGCTTGAAACTCTTTCAGTAGATAGCTCCATCATTTAGAGCAAAGATATATCTCGATATGCTTCTGCTATCATCATGGTCAGATTGACAGTTGGAGTTTGTAAATCCTACAAGTTTTAGATCTAACTCGTCATAAACCAATCATTGATCCTTAGTATTTCTCAAATACTTAAGGATGATTTTAACCACTTTTCAGTGATTTTCTTTAGAGTCAGATTGATATCTACTCACTAATCGTAGTGAGTATGCCATATTTGGTCTCATACATATCATGGTGTACATGATAGATCCCACTGTCGAAGCATATAGGACTCTACTCATATGCTCTCTCTCTTTAGGAGTTGTCAGACAATCCTTCTTAGGGAGAGAAATTTTATTATCTATTGGGAGATAGCCCTTTTTAGAATTCTCCATGCTGAACCTCTCCAGCATAGTATTTATATATGTGGACTGGGATAATCCAAGCATCCTTTTAGATCTATCACTATAGATCTTTATCCCTAGCATGTAGGATGCTTCACCCAAGTTCTTCATGAAGAACTATGATGACAACCAGACTTTTATTTTCTATAGTGCAGGAATGTCATTCTCGATTAAAAGAATGTCATCCACATATAAGATAAGAAATACCACTGTTTGACCATTTGCCCATTTGTAAATGCAGGGCTCTTCTCCGTTCTTAATGAAGCCATACATTTTGATCACCTCATCAAAATGCATGTTCCAACTCCGAGATGCCTGCTTCAATCCATAAATAGATCTCTAAAGCTTGCGCACCTTGGACTCATCTATGGATGTGAACCCCTCAGGTTGTATCATATACATCTCTTCGATCAGCTCTCCATTTAGGAAAGCTGTGTTTACATCAATCTATCAGATCTCATAGTCCAGATGGACAGCTATCGTAAGCATTATCCAAATGAATTTGAGCATTGCCATAGGGAAGAACATCTCATTATAGTCAATATCATAACATTGATGATATCCCTTAACAACCAGATGGGCTTTATAGGTCTCCACCTTTTCGTTTGTGCTCTTTTTTCTTTTGAAGACCCATTTACATCCAATGGGTTTAATCCCTTCGGATGGGTCAACCAACATCCACACATCGTTGATCTTCATAAACTCCATTTCGGATTTCATGGTCTTAAGCTATTTTTCAAAATCGGATCTCTGCATAGCATCCATATAAGTGATCAGATCCTCATTGTTCTCATTGAATTCGATGGGATCACCATCCTAGACTAAGAAACCATAGTATCTATCCGGATGATGTGGTACTCTACTGGATCACCTTAATGGTGTAGGTACACTAGGCTCCAAATCTGATCGATTCAAATCCGACTCAAATTCAGCTATAGGTGTCGATTTTTCTACCTACTGAACTTCATCAAGTTCAATCTTAGAGGCAATAGCTCCTTCACCAAGAAACTCCTTTTCCAAAAAGGTTGTCTTAAGGTTGACGAACACCTTTTGTTCATCAGCATGGTAGAAATAATATCCTTTGGTCTCTTTTGGGTATCCTATAAACATGCAGTTGTTAGACCTAGGTCCAAGTTTATCTGTACCTAACCATTTGACATAAGTCAGACACCCTCAAACCCTAAGGTGTGAAAGTGCTGGCTTACGTCCTATCCATATCTCATATAGAGTCTTAACTATAGACTTACTTTGAATCCTATTTAATAGATAACAAACCAATTCAAATGCATATCTTCAGAAGGATATCAACAAGCTGGCAAAACCCATCATAGATCGGACCATATCTAACAGAGTCTGATTCCTTCTTTCAGACACCCCATTATGCTATGGTATTCCTAGAGGAGTTAATTGGAAGAGAATCCCATTCTTTTCTAGATATGTAAGAAACTCACTAAAAAGATATTCTCCTCCTCGATCAGATCGAAGAGTTTTGATACTCTTCCTAGTTTTTTTCTACTTCACTTCGGAATCGTTTGAACATTTTAAATGAATCCAACTTGTGTTTCATCAAACAGACATATCCATATCTAGATAGATCATCTATAAAAGTAATGAAGTAGAAATATCCACCTCTGGTACTTGTACTCATTGGTCCATATGCATCAGTATGTACTAGACCTAAGAGCTCAGTAGCTCTTTCATCTTTTTTAGTAAAAGATGACTTGGTCATTTTATCAAGAAGACAGGACTCATAGATTGTAAGTGATTCACTATCACTAACTTCAAGGATTCCCTCTTGAGTCAACCTGTTTATCCTATTCTTATTTATATGACCTAGCCTATAGTGCCATAAATAGATATATGACATACTATCTAATCTAGGATGCTTGCCAGTTGAATAGACTACATTAACAGGTTGTGATAGCATATACACACCATTGTTCAAATGTCCATAGATATTAGTAACACCATTTATAATAATATTAATTTATTTCTTTATTAATATTTCATAATCATTTTTGGCTAGAAGGCCTACAGAAATAACATTCAAAAAAAAACTAGGATAGAAATGATAATCACTAAGAACAACAGTATGGGACTCAAATACAAGTTTCAGAATTTCTAAAGCTAGAACTAGAATTGGTCTTCCATCTTCAATATTCAAGAACCTTTCACCTTACTCAAATCTCCTATTGACTTGCAACCCCTGCAATGAATTACAAATATGATAAGAGCTATTGGTATCTAATACCCAGTTAGTAATATCACAAATAGAAAAATTGCAAAGAGTTATCATATAAATACCTTTTCCAGCAACCGCTTGCTTCTTTCTATACTTGTTCGGATCCAGAGAGGCAATGTAGTGAGGACAGGTCCTCTTCTAGTGCTTCTGCTTCTTTCCAAAGAAGCATTTAGCTAGACTCTTATCGAGCTTGATCTTTCTGGTCTGGCCCTGCACAGTGTCCCAGGCTAAACTTGCACCTTTTTAGCTTTCTTCTTCTTGTTCTTCTTCTCTTTCCTAAAGGATCGAGAATCAAAAAATGAACCTCCCACTATGTTCACTGACTTCTTATGAAGTTGGTGATCCTTCTCAAAGTTCTGAAGCAACCCTAGTAACCCATGGTAGTTTACTTCAGGTTTTGTCATTCTAAAATGAGTAAGGAATGGGAGAAAAGACTTGGGCAATGAGTTCAGTATTGCATCCTTCCTAAGCTATTTATGCCAAGAAAAGCCAAGCTTGCTCAATCGCTCTATCAGCTTGATCATGTACAATATATGATTAGTGACAGAGGCACCATCGCACATCCTGATGTTGAAGATGGCACAACTAGTCTTATGCCTCCCCACATCATTGGGTGTGCCAAAGAAATCGTCCAACACTTGAAGCATGTCCTTTGGCTAAGCTATCTTAAATCTGTGACTGAACTCGTCGCTCATAGCAGCCAGCATAATGCAGTGCATTGAGGTCCGATCACTGAGGCACTTCTGATAAGTATCTCTGATTGTTCCACGTGCATTGGTGCTAGCTCCTTATGTGCAGGATCCATTAATACATATAGGATCCATTCATGCTCCAGGATAATTTTTAACTTTTGGTATCGGCTATTGAAGTTGGGTCCCACCAACTTATTATTGTCCAATAATGATCGAAGCGATAGAAAAGTGGCCATATCTACATAAAAAAATCATAACCTAATTAGTAATTGATTCATTAAATCTAAAGATTTAGACTTCAATCAAAAGGTTCTACTATTTTATTCGAATTGATAGCCTCTACCTTTAATTCGAGGAATTATCCTAATTTTTTAGTGGATACAAAAATCCATATAGACTGCACACGAGCCCAACTTTGGTTGGCCAACCCATGTACATCTAAGGGTAGGTTCATAACCAATTATTTTTTAAATAATTTTTAGTAATTAAATTTTGCTCCAGTCCCTAATTAGTAGGCTTTGCCCTTCACTGAAAAGATCCAGTTAGGTCCAACCATTAACATGACCATACTTGGCCCATCAAACCAATGAATAATTAGACCCAACTTTGGCTGGCCAACCTAACCACCATTTAGAAAGATGTAGCCAAGAAATCACATAATGAATGATAATTTCATTAGTCGATAAACACCAGGCCTTTGGGCCTCCAATGATTATTCAACTAATGGACCCATTATCACCCACTTTAATGGGAGGCTATGATCTAGTTATCATAATAACTATCTCATTTGAGGAACCTAATAATTTTAGAGAATTTAATTTGAAGATGAGGAAAGATCAAATGAACTAGCTTGTTATGATCCTTTCACTGACTTCACCAAGTCAGCTTAAGGGAGAGCATTAATAGGCTGATCTGAGAGCACCTAAATTAGGCAAACTGATTTACCTAGCTAATATGGGTCAGCTCGAATAGTCAAGTGATCCGATCAAAATATAATTTTACCAAGAGGTCAAGTAAGTTCGATCAGTGGAAGGGTCTGCCAAAACTTGCCTTAGACATCATCAGAAATGGTCAAGTAAGTGGGCTGCCAATTAAAGACCATCTGTCTGGTTTACCTTAGATACCAACTGGTTTAATTAGTTTCAATTTGATCAATCTAACAGTTCATACTGGATTGCGTAGCCAAAAATCAAGTCCATCTTGGGTCTCGTTAAAGACATGTACTTGACCAACTACAACTATTATAATTGATATAGAGAATCCTTGATCTAATCTAAGATAATAATTGATTAGATTTAGTCAATTCTCTAATTATGTCCATTCTTTAATCTAACCCTAGGTTTAATCCAATTAATGGACCTAATTCCTACTAATCTATTTAACCCAATGTGTTATGATTTGTGTCTTAGGATTTTCAATTTGCAATCCTAGATCCTAATCAAACAACTTCTTAATTCTTAATTAAGTTTTGGGCTGAGGGTTGGGGTTCGGCTTTTTAAAAATAATTTTCATATTTATAAAATATTTTTATAATATGGTTCTATTAACCAAGTTGCATATTTGATTCATAATCAATATGCAAGTAAAATAAGCATGAAAATACTTTAAATCTAATCTAAACAGATTCATGTAATTGAAATAATTTCAACTATAATCAATCATAAATTACCTTAGATCAAATCTAACATATTTATGATGATTAAAATTAGATTAAAATATTTTTAATTAGATCATAAAATCTCTTAGATCTAATCTAAAATTTTATGATTAATATTTTAGATCAGCACATACTAGGACAATCTTTCCACTGTAAGGGATAAACCTTACAGTAGGATAACCTTATAGTAGTCCATGCAATCTAAAAATTTTATTTTAAGATCTAAAATTATTTTAAATTTATTAAATTATAAATAAAATTAGATCAAATCTAATAAATTTATGATTAGAAGTAGATCAACACGAACTAGGATAACCTTTGCACTGTAAGGGGTGAACCTTACAGCGGGACAACCTTATAGCAGTTCGTATGATCAAAAATTTTAATTTTAGAATTAATAATTAGATTATAAATTATATCTAATCTAATAAATAATCTAAACATGCTCAAATAATCATGTAATGAAAAATCTAGGCTCTGATACCAATTGAAGAAACCAGATCTAGGGTTTCAGGGCTAGATCTTGAAACTTTTTCAAGATCAAGCAGCAAAAGACTAAAATTAATAAAAAATAATTTTAAATTCTAGAAAATATCCTAAATATAAGATCTATTAGATGATCATGGCATGTTATTAAATCAAAAATTAAAATCTAAAGAAGAAACTAAAACATGTTGATCACATCAACATGTACATACACTACATTTAACGCAGGTATGAAAATAGTAGATAAGATCTATTACCTATGCAAGTTAGATGTTCTAACTTACTGATCTAGGCTTGAGAATTATGTTGCAAGCCACACACGTCTGACCTCTAGGAGTCATCCATACGAGTCCACGAACCATGATCAGAAGTTCGATGCAGGAAATCAGCATAGTATACTAGTACTGTGCTGATCCTTCTTTGACGATCGATCTGGAACCATCTTCTTCAAATCTTTCACTTTCTAATTTTTAAAAGGAAGAAGAAGAGATTTTAATCCTAAGACACCTCTCAAAAATCTCTAAAAAAGGAGGAAAAGATCAAAAAAAAAATCCTAGAAGAAGAACCCTTCTTATTCTTCTTTGTTCTCTCACTTAGACACCTAGATTGATGTCTATGAAATCCTCATGCTCCAATACTCTTTCTTTCTGATTTTCACACACCCCAAAGATCTCTCAATGTTTTAGAATATATCCAAAAATTAGCCTAAAATTCATCCTATATAGAGAGAGATATAGAGGAGTCCTTGTCTAGGTCAAATGCCTAGACAAGGAATGTCCAAATTGGGCAAGACAAAGGGCGCCCAACTCTTGGGCGCCCCCTCCTTCTTTTGTATTGTCGACCATCAGGTTTTGTAATACAAAAACCTCTCTAAAAGCCACAAAAATTCTAGAAAATAATCTGGGTGGAATCGGTGAACTATAGGAAGAGTTTTGGTTTTCTAAAATTCTATCTCATAGAATTTAAAATCAAAACCAATTCCTACTTTGACTTGGTCCACACTTAATTTATCATGTAAGAAAGAAAGAGGAGGACTTTGGGATGTGGTGAGCTTCTCTTGGGAATAGAGAATTCATGCAAAATCAAAGGGGGTGTGAAGGATGGGCGTTGGGACTAAGGTGGTGCAAGGAGGAAAGTTCCTAGTCTTACTAGGATTCTTATTTTGACTTGGTCCAACATGGTTTCTCAAACTAAATCAAACTAGAATTAATTCAACCCAATTAAATCAAATTTTAAACTAATTAAAAACTTAATTAAATTAGATTAAATTATATTTAATTTTAATTTAATTTTTTTAATCAAATTAGAAAATTGGGTTGACCCAAGTCCTAGTTGAACTAGGACTAGTTTTTTCTTGCACTTGGCTTATCCAATAAACCAATTGAATTTGATCCAATCAAGTCCAAACCAAATTTAATTAAATCATATTTAATTAAACTTAATATTAGCTTTTTGACTTAATTAAATTAAGTCAATTAACAATTTAATTGCTAATTGATCCTCCTATAATAGTTGCACTAGGTTAAACATCAATCGTATTGATCGTTTAACCCTAGAACGATTTTTAATCATTGATCAACTATCCGATTGGATCGAGAACTCTAATATTTGTGACCTCATAGTTCTGAACCTAAGTCAATAGTACAAGAATAAATTTTTATACTAATTAAAGTGATAATCTAGCAATTATATCCGATGGCTGGATAGATCGAATGTGTAGAACAACATCCTTAGAACTCATGCGGATATAGTTTCTATATAATTCATCTCCTTAACCAAAATACTCGTAGGATACCTCAGAGTTCAACTATTAATTCTGATAAGATTGTCTATATTGTATTTCAAAATATCAAATCCATCTGATGGATTATCCTGACCAAGGTTTTGCTATATTGAAATACAGTGATACATTTTTCTCCAACTCTTGGAGTGGTTAATTCCATCTTGATCACACTCTAACTTTGTAAGTACTTGACTATACCAGAAGTCTTTCATCATTAAATTAGAAATTCAGTTAGTCCGGTACCAAAGTATAGTAAGTTGCTTGTAAGTTACTGAGGTGATCTTAGGTCTAAGGGACACTTATACCTATATCCCATCAAAGACATTCTCGATAGTAGAATGCTCTGGAGTTGGTCACGTTCAATGATGATGTACCCCTACATCTCACGTATATTCCATACTAGTATCTCTACACTCCTTGGTTAAGAGGATAACTAACCTATATGGCATACAGCGACCTATGCTCGATAGACACTATCATCCTAATTAATAGCCTATCATTTGGTCATGAATAGTTTTAAGGACTAATCGATAAATTCTCTTTTTATCAAAACTAAACAGTCCTAAGAACTTCATCACAATAATGAAGTTTGTTAGAAGATGAATACTTTGTAATAAAAAATATTAAAAATATATTTTATTTATTAATGAATCAATTATAGATATAATGTAGCTCAATCGTCAATAGATTGATGATTGACTTTGAAACATATTTTTGAACACCAACTCAATAAAATTTTAATTAAATTAAAAATTAATTAAGTCTAGGTCCTAATTAAATCATGATCGAATCTTCCATAGCGATTAGGTTAACTCATGACCTGATTGGGTCAAACCCAATCGAATCAAATTTAATTAAATTTGATCAAATACTCATCAGTCAATCAAATTGAGCTAATCAATAATCAAATTGCTAATTAATCCTCCAATAAATATAGAGTCTCAAATAGGTGGATGTCTAGGCAATAGAGTTCCATCTACATGAAACTCTTGAAGAGTCTCAAACTAGTAGGACTCTTGAATCCAGTATCCCAAATGAATGAAACTCATGATCAAAGAGTCCTAGACTATTGAGACTCTTGATCAGAGAGTCTCAGACACGTAGAACTCAGAGTTTCAGTCTACTAGGACTCTTGGTCATAGAGTCCCTATCTAGTAGAATTCTTGACCATAGAGTTCCAGGTCATCAGGACTCTTATCAGAGAGTTCCGGATAAGTAGGACTCAGAGTTCTAATCTAGTGGAACTCTTAGTTATAGAGTTCCAGTCCAGTGAAACTCTTGACCATAAAGTTCAAGGTCATCGAAACTCAATATCAACCATCAGATCAGATAGGAATATCTATTGTGTGTGACTCCATAAGTTCGAATCCTAAGCTGATAGCATAGAAATTAATTTTTTATATCAATCGATATGATCATCTAGTAATGGTACCCAACATCCAGATAGGTCGAATAGTCATAACATAACATCGACAAACCTATGGCATATGGTTATCGTATAATTCATCTTCTTGACCTCAATGCTTAAAAGATGACCTAGAGTTTAATTATTAATCCTAAAAAAGTCTTCTACAGTGTATTTCAAAATTTAGTATCCATTGAATGGACTACCTCGGTCGAGATTTTGCTAAATTAAAATACAGTGGTGCACTTGCTCCAACACTTAGAAGGTCAATCCCATCTTGACACACGCACTAACTAAACAAGTACTTAACTGCATATAGTAGCCTTTCATCACTAAATTAAAAATTCAAATAGTCCGATATCTAAGTGCAGTGAGTTTCTTGCAAGTCACCATGATGATCTTAAGTCTAAGGGACATTTATACTCATATTCTTCATAAGCAACTCTTGATAGTAGAGAGTGCAGTTGGGTCACGTTCAGTGAAATGTATTTCTACACTTCACCTGCATGCCATACCTATACTACATACTACTTGGTTAAGAGGACAACCAATATATATGGTACACAATGATCTACACTCGATAAGTTATCATCTTAAATAACGATGGATCATTTGGTCATGATTAGTTTAAGGACTCAACGATAAATCCTTCTTTATCGAGTCTAAATAGTCATAAGAACTTCATCACAGAAGAGTTCATTACAGAAAGATGCACAAAAGTAATGAAAATGTTAAAATAATAATTTTATTTTTTATAATAATTTAAGTATATTTACAATCAGCTCAACCAGTTACAACCTAGATGATTGACTTTAGGATATATTTTTCAACAATTACTTCTACCTTGCTGAAGAGCGAAAGATGTTCATTAGCAATAGGACAGTCTTTTTAAAAAAAAAGTTTCTTATGAAGAAACTGCTGCTGCTAATGTTGAACTTAGTAAAGTTCGACAGATGAAAGAACTGACACATTCTAGTGAATCTACAAAACTAGATTTGATAACATCAAATCTAGAGCCCATTGTAGATGCATCCTTGAGGAGATCCGAAAGAGTACCGCATCAACGAGATAGATACCATGATTTCTTGATCCAAGATGGTGATCCTATTAAACTTAATGAGAATGATGAGGATCTGATCACCTACACGGATGCCATGCAGAGGTCCGACTCTGATAACTGACTGAAAGTCTTGAAATCTAAAATAGAGTTCATGAAGGTCAACAGTGTATGGACACTAGTTGATCTACCTGAAAGGTTAAAATCTATTGGGTGTAAATAGGTTTTCAAAAAAAAAGGATCATAGATGGGAAGGTGGAGATCTATAAAGTCTATCTAGTTGCCAAGGAATATCGTCAGCATTATGGTATTAACTATGATGAGATATTTTTTTTAATGGCAATGTTCAAGTTCATGTGGATTATGCTTGCGATAGCAGCATACCTAGACTATGAGATCTGGCAAATGGATATAAAGATGGCTTTCACTAATGTAGAGCTAGATGAAGAGGTGTATATGATACAGCCTGAGAGATTCATATCTACAGATGAGTTCAAGATATGCAAGCTTCAGAGATCCATTTATGGATTGAAGTAGGCATCTCAGAGTTGGAACATGCATTTTGATAAGATAATCGAAATGTATGGCTTCATTAAGAATGGAGAAGAACCTTGTGTGTATAAATGGGCTAATAGTTTTGTAGTTATATTTCTTCTACTGTATGTAGATAACATTCTCTTAATCGAGAATGACATCCCTACATTATAGGGAATAAAGGTTTGGCTGTCATCGTAATTCTTCATGAAGGACTTGGAAGAAGCTTCCTATATCCTAGGAATGCAGATCTATAGGAATAGATCTAAAAGGTTGCTTAGATTGTCCCAATTTTTGTACATCGATATCATGCTGAAATGGTTTAGCATGGAGAATTTCATGAAGAGCTATCTCCCAATAGGTCATGAAATTACTCTCTCAAAGAGGGATTGTCCAACAACTTCTCAAGAGAGAGAACGTATGAGTAGAATACCATATGCTTCAATAATGGGTTCTATAATATATGCCATGACATGTAGAGACCAGACGTGGCATACTTACTAGGGATATTGAGCAGATACAAGTTTAATCTAGGTGAGAATCATTAGAAGGTTGTGAAGACAATCCTAAAGTATTTAAGAAATACTAAGGACTAGTGGCTTATTTATAGAGATACTGATTTGAAACTTGTAGGATATACTAATTTCAATTTTTAGTCAAATCATGATGATAGCAAAAGTATATCAGGTTATATATTTATCCTAAATGGAGGAGCGGTCTGCTGGAAGAGTTCCAAGCAGCATACTATAGCCGATTCTATGTGCGAGATGGAGTATGTCACAACATTCGATACTATGAAGAAAGCTATGTGGCCATGAAAGTTTATCGATGAGCTGGGAGTGGCATCCTCCTTGGATGGTCCGATTCTGCTATACTGTGATAGCACTGGAGCCATAGCTTAAGCGAAGGAGTCGAAGGCACATCACCGCACCAAGCACATTCTGCGTCTCTACCACCTTGTATGAGAGATCGTGGAACGAGATGACGTCAAGCTTTAGAAGATCGATGGAAAGAAAAACATGGCCAACTCATTTACTAAAGCCCTCGGAATCAAAGAGTTCAACAATCACAAATGGAAGATGGATATTCGATACTGTTCTAAGTGGCTTTAGTCTAAATGGGAGTTATTGAAAATTGTATCCTAAAGCCAATCATCTAGATTGTAGATGGTTGAGCTGAATGTAGTTTATACTTAAATTTTAAATGAATAAAATTATTATTTTGGCATTTCATCATATTTTTACATCTTCCTATAATGAACTCTTCTGTGATAAAGTTCTTAGGATTATTTAGACTCTGACAAAGGAGGATTTATTGTTTAGTCCTTAAATCAGTTTGCGACCAAATGATTCATTTTACCTAGGACAACAACGTATCGAGTATAGGTCATTGCGTTCCATAAGTATTGGTTGTCCTCTTAACCAAGAAGTATGGAGATATTATTATAGCATGTAGGTGAAGTATAGAAGTATATTTTACTAAACGTGATCCAACTGTAGAGATCTTTACTATCAAGAGTTGCTCGTAAAGGATATGAGTATAAGTATCTCTTAGACCTAAGAGCACCATGGTAACTTGCAAGCAACTCGCTACACTTAGGTATTGGACTACCTAAATTTCTAATTCAGTGATAGAAGGCTACTAGGTGCAGTCAAGTACTTATGAAGTTGGTGTGTGAGTCAAGATAGGATTGATCCGTCCAAGTGTTGGAGCAAGTGCATCATGTATTTCAATTTAGCAAAACCTCAATCGGGGTGGTCCATTCGATGGACACTGAATTTTTTGAAATACATTTAGATGATTTTTCAGATTTGATAGTTAAATCCTAAGCCATCTTTTGAGCATTGAGGTCAAGGGGATGAATTATACAATAATCATATGCTACAGGTTCGTCGATGTTGCATTATGACTATTCGACCTATTCGGATGTCGGGTACCATTGCTAGATAATCATATCGATTGGTACAAAAAATTAATTCCTATGCTATTGGCTTAAGATTCAAACCTATGGGGTCATATACATAAGAAGTTTTTACCTGATCTGATGGCTGATCTTGAGTCATGATGACCTAGGACTCTATGATCAAGAGTCCCACTAGAATGGGACTCTATTATCTAAAGTACCACTGGACTGGAACTTTGAGTCCTACTCCTCTGAAACTCTCTGATCAAGAGTCCCACTGGTTTGAGACTCTATGATCATGAGTTTCATTCATTTGGGACACTGGATTCGAGAGTCTCACTGGATTGGGACTCTTTAAGAGTTTCATGTTGATGGGACTCTATTGTCCAGACACACACCTGATTAGGATTCTATATTTATTAGAGGATTAATTTATAATTTCATTGCTGATTAGCTTAATTTGATAGAGCAATGAGAATTTGTTCAAGTTCAATTGAATTTGATTCGATTGGATTTGATCCGATCAGGTCATGTGATGACCTAATCGCTATGGAAGATTCGATCATGATTTGATCAAGGGTTGAACCTAACTAAATCTAATTTGATTAAAAATTTATTGGGTTGGTTTAAGTCTAATTTGGTTGGATTTAATCTAATCTATTTGGGTCTAGATAATTGGTTTGGTTGAAATCAATTTGGACAAATTCAAATAAGATTTGAATTTGAACTTTTTAATCTCCTTGTGCCTTGACCACTTTGACCCACGCCCTCCTCTAATTTTTGCATGAGATTTCTCATGTAGAAATTGATGTGCGCCCCTCCTCTCTTCTACCTTCGACCTGGTCTAAGGGTTGGACCAGTTCAAACTAAGTTGAATTGAATTCAACTTGGTTGGTTAGTGGTTCAAACTAATCTTAACCTTATCCATACTCCATGCCATCTTTTTTTATCATCTTAACATTATCCATACTCCATGCAATCTTTTTTTGTCGCACATTTTGATGTGCTTTTCAGCATGGGCATATAGAAGGAGAATCCTTCTGTGTGTCATCCACCTATCTGGGGAGTTGGAAAAGGTTGAACAATCCATTTGAAGTTTTGAATTCAAATTGGATTGTTAGAACTCCCTAACCACTTACCCTTATCCTCTCCATGCGTAAAATCCAATTTGGTCGCCCTTTCTAAAAAGGTTTTTCTCCTGGGTGTGCATGGATATGCATAAGGCATCTGAGAGTGGTGAGAAGGGTTTCTTAGAGAGAGAAAAAAATTGAGTGGGGTGCAAGTATTGTGTGTGGAAAAGTCAAAAATAAGAGAAAGGTGAAGGAAAATCCTAATTTCCCGGACCAGGTTCGTTCAGATCTGATCAGATCAAGAGATATATTTCAAAAAATTTTCTCTCTAATCTAGATTAGATTTGAAATATTTTAGATTTGATTCTTATTATTTTAATAATAAAAATAAATTAGATAAATTAAATTAAATTAAATTTATCTT
Organism: Cocos nucifera; assembly: GCA_006176705.1. Lineage (NCBI taxonomy): Eukaryota > Viridiplantae > Streptophyta > Magnoliopsida > Arecales > Arecaceae > Cocos > Cocos nucifera. Next base: position 49,318 of record QRFJ01000842.1, on the reverse strand, counting down.
GAAGTGGGTAATCCTATTACCCGTTGATGATCCTGTAAGCAGCGGAAGGTTCTGGATCTAACCACGCAAGTGCCTGACCTCTACCGATATCCACTTGGGCTGGATCTGGAGATCCTCTTCTTCTCTATCATGTCTCCAAAAATTAAATCTGGATCTGATCTGGAGGATCTTCAAAACTCCTTTTGAAGATCAGCAGTTCGTCCTTTGCAGCAGTGCAGCCTTCTTAGCTTTTCAGATCGCCTTTCTCTCGTCTGGATCGCACCAACCAAGGTCCAAAACTACTTTTGGACGTGGAGAGGAGAGGGAGAAGGTGGGTTTGGCATGGAGGAAGAGGGGAGAGGCAGCCTTGGGGCATGGGATTTTAATTTTTCAAACTTAATTTGAGTTGGGCGCAGGGTCTTATTTATAGACTGTCTGTGATCCAACTCCTCTTCTTCCCAACCAATCACAACTCTTTGTGAAATCAGATCTAAATCTGATTGGTGGGAATAGAGTCCCCTGGATTCCTCCTTAGAGGGTGCCTAAGACCAGTCAAAGTTGGTTCTTAGGAGAACTCTAATTGAAATCCAAAAAGGAGATGGAGTCCCTTGTCCAACAAGGACTCCTAGGCGCCTCCAACTTGGGCACACGCCAAGGGTGGCGTGCGCCCTCCTCCTTGCCAGGTTCTGGCAGGGGGACAAGGCCCCCACCAGCTCTCCAATAGGTGCATGACATGTGGTCAAAAGTCAAAGTGTCAATGGTCAACATTTGACCAGTCAAAGGTCAGACTTTTGACCAAAGTCAAAGGAACAAGAAATGGCAGGTGACCAAAAATGGCAGGTAATGTCTTACAAAATAAGACAACCTTTTCTGACTTGGACAACCTCCAGTCAGACCATAGTGAAGGCCTCTGATTGAGCACAAACTCCTTTGGCTCAGTCAGGACAACTTATTTATGATAGTAAAAGAAGAACGTTAGGTTCAATCGAGTGCTAGCACGATTTTCCTTGAACCTAATTGAATCTCATTCAGATCAATTGAACTAGATCAGTTCAATTGATGATCACCAGATTCAAACCCTTGTTTGTGTGACCCAGTTAGGTTCAGTTCTGTATGGTAATGGGATATGTCATGATCTCTATCATCGACATCATCGAAACTCCTTTCGATGGATCAGAACTCTTCTGATTCGAACAGCTAGAATGATCGATCATCTAAATCATTCTAATTGCTCCCAAAATCCACCAGTGACACCTAGCAGTATATGGTGGCAACCCATCAGAGCTGAATGCGAACCTCTTGGTGCAGCTACCTGTGTGATTAAGTTCTTCTATCTTGAGCCCCGATCAGATTAGGGTTAAGGTGAACTCGTCAAACCCTAGTCTCTGTCATATGATGTAATCATTCGATTCAAGTCCAATGTGAAAATCTAAATAGAAACTCTTTCTATTATTTCACTCTGCCATGGCCATGGGACTTCTGGACTTGATTCTCATGATCATCATAGGGCTGCTCCTCTACCACCGAGGTAGATAGATTCCATCTTGATGCAATCCAGTTCCTACAATGAACATGCTATAGCCAACATACACCTCAGGGTTCCATATGGCTAGGAGACCGAGTAATGGTGTAGTCAAACTATAACACCCTCAAGGTGAACTGCCGATGCACCTCAGGTCAAAGAACCAGACACACTACTGCAGCATCGAGTCAGTCATTGACGAGAAGGTAGACTTCCCTAATGACTACTCGAGGTGGTCACGCTCAGTGCCCTCGTTCTCTAACGAGTACCTGTACTCTCGCTCCGGTGTCTCCACACCGTAGACTCAAGACTCATCTACTAAAGAGAAGCGATTGTACACCAACCTTCCGGATCAATCACCATCCTCGTGATGATCCTATGGTCGGGAGCATTTTATGAGTTAATAATGATTATTCATGTCTTAAATTTTCAACTCTTGAAAATATGAATTATCATTACCATTAACTCAAAGGATGTATCACAGACACTAAATACACATATGTGATAGAAAATAACCCATTTTATTGATTATAGTCAAAATTATAATTTTGCCCCTAGAAGTGTATTACAAGTGTCAGCCAATTCTGGCTTCTAGGGCACATATATCTAACAATCTCCCACTTGTCCTAAAGCCAATTGGCTACAAGTCTAAGTCCCATCTTCTCAAGGTGGGCTTCGATCTTCTGCTGGCCCAACGGCTTTGTAAGTGGGTCTGCCACATTATCTGTGGAGTTGACTCTCTTGACCTCGACGTAACCCTTCTCGAGGTAATCGCGGATGAGGTGGTATCGCCGCTCAATGTGCTTGGATTTTCTGGTGAGACCTCGGCTCCTTAGCAAGGGCTATGGCGCCATTGTTGTCGCAGTATAGAGGAATGGCATCTGATGGCATTACTCCAATTTCTGCAGCAAACTTCTTGTACCAGAATGCTTCCTTCGCAGCCTCTGATGCAGCGATATATTCTGCTTCCATGGTGGAATCTGCTATCACGTTTGCTTGGAACTCTTCCAGCTGACAGCACCACCATTGCACACAAACAGACTCCCAGATGTCGACTTTCGATCATCTATATCGGACATGAAATCCGAGTCTGTGTATCCCTGGACTTGGAGTTCTCCATTACCAAAGACCAACATCATATCCTTAGTTCTTCTCAAGTACTTAAGGATACATTTCACAGAAGTCCAGTGTTCTTCACCTGGATTTGACTGATATCTGCTTGTGACACTCACAGCATGGGCTATATCAGGTCGTGTACATAGCATGGCATACATGAGGCTCCCTATTGCAGAAGCATAAGGGATCTTGCTCATGCGTTCTATTTCCTCAGGTGTGCTAGGGCACATCTTCTTGGAAAGATGAATACCATGTCTGAAGGGTATTAATCCCCTCTTAGAGTTTTCCATACTAAACCTCTTTAGTACTTTCTCTATGTACATCTTCTGTGAAAGTCCTAGCATCCTATTCGGTCTATCCCTATAGACCTTAATTCCTAGAATAAAGGATGCTTCACCTAGGTCTTTCATGGAGAATTCCTTGGACAACCATAATTTTGACTGTTGTCAACATGGGAATATCATTCCCAATAAGGAGGATGTCATCCACGTACAATACGAGGAAGACAACAGCGCTCCCACTGACCTTTTTGAAAACACATGGTTCCTCTTCATTTTTGATGAAACCAAACATTTTGATCACATCATTGAAATGAGTGTTCCAGCTCCGAGATGCTTGCTTAAGTCCATATATGGACCTTTGCAGCTTGCAAACCTTGTGATCAGTATCACTGGATGTGAAACCTAGCGGCTGTTCCATATAGATATCTTCCTCAAGATATCCATTTAAGAATGCCATTTTCACGTCCATTTGCCATATTTCATAATCGAAATAGGCTGCAACGGCAAGCAATGTGCGGATGGATTTTAGCATAGCCACTGGGGAAAAGGTATCCTGATAGTCAATGCCTTCGCGTTGACTATAACCTTTTGCCACTAGTCTAGCCTTGAATGTCTCCACATTCCCATCTGCACCAATCTTTCTCTTGAAGATCCATTTACACCCAATAGGTACTATACCTTCTGGTGGATCTACCAAGGTCCAGACTTGGTTTGAGTGCATCGAGTCAATTTCTGACTGCATTGCCTCTAGCCATTTCTCGGAGTCGATATCTGATATCGCCTCGTTGTAGGTTTTGGGATCATCACCATGAGCACCATTACCTACGAGGAACATTTTCTCTACTTTCCTCTGAAATAATACCTAAGTATCTTTCAGGGGGATGGAAAACTCTTTCCGATCTACGAGGTGGAGGAGGTAGTGTTCTTATTGGCTCAACCTGATTTGGTTCCAATTGGTCCTTAGCTCGTTGTACTTGTGAGACTTTCTCATCAAGCTTAATCTGCTTTCCAATGCCGCTATCTTGAATAAACTATTTTTCAAGAAAGATGGCATGTCGACTCACAATCACATTGTGGTCTTCTGGAATGTAGAAATAGTATCCTAATGACTCTTTAGGATATCCTATGAATCGAGCTCTAAAGGACCTAAACTCTAACTTGTCCGCTTGTTGTCTTTTGACATGAGCCGGACAACCCCAAATTCTGAGATGACTCAGACTTGGTTTCTTACCGTGCCATATCTCATACGGTGTGGTAGGAACGGTTTTAGAGGGAACCCTATTCAGTAGATAAATTGAAGTTAACAATGAAGTGTCCCCAAAGAAAATCAGGGAGGTCTGTGAAGCTCATCATGGATCGAACCATATCCAATAGAGTCCGATTTCTCCATTCTGAAACCCCGTTGAGTTGAGGTGTTCCTGGTGGAGTCCATTGAGAGACTATGCCATTTTTCCTTGAGATAGTCTAGGAATTCCGGACTAAGGTATTCACCTCCTCGATCTGATCGAAGAACCTTAATGGGTTTTTCCAGTTTGTTTTTCTACTTCATGTCTGAATTCTTTGAACTTTTCAAAAGCTTCAGACTTGTGTCTCATAAGATACACATACCCATACCTAGACAGATCATCGGTAAAGGTAATGAAGTAGACAAAATTGCCTCTAGCCGGCACATCAAATGGGCCGCACACATCAGTATGTACTAGGGCAAGGAGATCTGTGGCCCTTCTCCCCATGTCCAACAAAAGGGAGTTTAGTCATTTTGCCTTGAAGACAAGATTCACAAGTTGGATATGACTCGAAAGTCAATGGACTCAATAGCCCATTTTTCTCCAATTTGTTGATCCTATCTTCTGCTATATGACCTAATCTCAGGTGCCATAGATATCTATCGTTTGGACTATCCCTAGGTCGTTTGGCATTCACGTTTTGCTCGATAGTTAGAACAGGTACATCAATATGTAGCTGATAAAGACCATTAATAAGGAAACCATTTGCAATTTTATTTCTTTCATAAAGAATGTTACAATGGTCCTTAAAGAAGGTAATCACATAGCCTTCTTGTGCTAAGCATGAAACAGAAATCAAATTCCTGCTAGCTGCAGGCACATAATAACAGTCTTTCAAAACTAAGTCTAAACCAGATGGTAATCGAAGAGGGTATGTTCCCACGGCTACTGCAGCAACTCTTGCTCCATTACCGATGCGTAGGATCATGTCTCCATCCCTCAGCCTCCTGCTATCCTCAAGACCCTGCATGGAAGTGCACAGATGAGCACTAGAACCAGAGTCAAGCACCCAACTGGATGCAGAAGAAACCGTAAGGTTAGACTCAATAACGAGCATACCTCCAGAAGGACCTTCCTTCTTGTTCTTCAGGGTGGCCAGGTAAGTAGGGCAGTTCCGCTTCCAATGGCCGTCGCTGTTGCAATGGAAACACTTTCCTTTGACATCGGCCTTTTTCTTCGGCTCTGCCTTCTTCTTCTTTGATCCTTCCACCTTTTGCTTTTTCACAGACTTCTTTTTCTTTCCATAAGACTTTCTTTTGGAAGAAGTCCGTTCCATAGCAAGAACTGAGCCTTTAGAACCTTTCATAGAAAGCTCAGCGGTAACCAGCATATTCATTAATTCGGCCAAGGAATTTTGAAGTTTATGCATGTGGTAATTCATGATGAATTGCCCATATGCATCAGTCAAGGATTGCAGAATAATATCATTCTGCAGATCCAAGTCTAACTTCACACCGAGCTTCTCAAGCTCTTCCATGTCCTTGATCATTGTCAGACAGTGATCTTGGACTGACTGCCCATCACGCATCTTAGCCTTAAAAAGTCATTTCGTGACTTGATATTTGGCTGCGCGACTCTGTTCACCAAACATCTCCTGCAGGTGAGCCAACATTTGGCGAGCAGTCCCGATATCTTCATGTTGGCGCTGGAGCTCATCAGACATCGAGCCCAACATGTAATATCTGGCCTTATTATCTTCGTCTATCCATTTTTCCAGAGACGCTCTCTGTTCAAGTGGATGGACGGGCTGGTAAGGTGGGAGGGTCCTGGTCCAAAACATGGGTTAACTTCTCGAACCCAAAATAATTTTGTAGTTCCTGAGCCAATCTTTATAATTGGGTCCAGTCAGTCTATGTGTGTCCAGGATACGTGCCAATGGGTTGGACGCAGACATTTTTCTGTAGAGAGTCAAAGATTCTAGTTAGATACTGTAATTTATGACTTGACCAATTTATTTAGGGATTTTATTTTTAAACAAATTAGCTCCCACTATTTTCTCGGATCCCTACACTCCCTCTGTAGAGATGCAAAAATCTCCATGATTAATGATTTCTAGTGGAAAAAGAGAGAGTACTCTTGAAAAATATAAATTATCATTACTATTTAACTCAAAAGGATGTATCACAGACACTAAATATACATATGTGATAGAAAAATAATCATTCTTATTGATATTAGTCAAAATTATAATTTTGCCCCTAGAAGTGTATTACAAGTGTCAGCCAATTTTGGCTTCTAGGGCACATATATCTAACAATAGGTTCTCTTATGCTCACACATTCCCTTCATGTCTACTTTTTTATTTTTTTATCTCTTTACTCTCCTATTTAAAAATTATTTTGAGAGTGGGTATTCGAAGAGGGAGAGTCCCTCTACTCGTGAAAAATTATTTCATGGAAAAATTCAAAAGGGAGTGGGCATGAAAGTGATTCTGGGCGTCAGGGTTTTCTAGATGTGTGAAACCCTAGGTTTAGGTTTTTGGGTTCAGATGGAGAGATAGAGTACTGTGAGTATCTGATCGCCATCAAATTTTAGACACCACCTCATCATCCTTCAAAGCACACCATGTGATCTTTTAGAGCATTCGAGAGATCAAGAGAAAGGTGATTGATTGGATCAATCGAGATTAGCACTCCAATAGAGTTGGTTGGAACCAGGAGCTTCATCTGGACCAACCATAGAGGCTGGACAAGTGTGCAGCTATAGTGCAATGCCAGAGCTTCTTTCAGTGAATTCAAATCATGAAGATTAGCTTCCTGCGCATAGGTATCGTATTCTGAATATGAGTAGGTTAGTTCATACGATTTACTAACCATATGCATTTAATTTTCTATTATATATTAACATGTCTAAATCTAGATGTAGGGTTTATTGATATGATCAATGCATGTTTATTATTAATTTTAGATTAATATTTACTTTTGTTATAATAAAATTTTGAAAAGGTTTCGAAAAACATGCTAAAAATCATGCATGATTTTCTACATCTAAATCATCGATTAACCATCCGATCAAATCGAGATCTCTTATATGTGTGATCCTATAGGTTTGAACCTAAGCTGGTAGTATAGAAATAAATTTCTGTACCAATTGGAGTGACCATTTAGTAATGATACCTGACGGTCGGATAGATTGAATGCATAAAGTAACATTCTTTAGAACCAATGTGGATATGGTTTTTGTTTAATTCATCCCCTTGACCTTAATGCTCATGGGATGAGTCAGAGTTTAACTGTTAACCCTAATTAGGTCATTCACATTATATTTCAAAATACCAAATCTATCTCATGGATTATACTGGCCAAGGTTTTGCTAAATTGAAATATAGTAATGCATTTTCTCCAATCTTTTGGAATGGTCAATCCCATCTTGATCACACACCGACTTCATAAGTACTTGACTATGCCTAGAAACCTTTCATCACTGAATTAAAAATTTAGGTAGTTCAGCACCAAAGCATAGTGAGTTAATTGCAAGCCAACGTGGTGATCTCAGGTCTAAGGAACACTTATACCCATATCCCATCAAAGCAATTCTTGATAGTAGAATGCTCTAGAGTTGATCACGTTCAGTGATGATGTATCCTTATATTTCACCTGTATGTCATACCAATATCTCCACACTTCTTGGTTAAGAGGATAACCAACCCATATGGCATACAACGATCTATACTTGATAGATGTTGTCATCCTGATTAACAACGTATCATTTGATCATGAATAGTTTAAGGACTAATTGATAAATCCTTTCTTTATCAAAACTAAATAGTCCTAAGAACTTCATCACAACAAATGGAGTTCATTAGAAGATGTAGATTTTATGATGAAAAAGTCAAAATATTATTTTATTTAATAATAAATTATTTATAAGTATAAAGTAGCACAACCGTCAATAGACTGATGATTGATTTTGGGACATAAGTTCTAACATTAGATAAATCTATGTGACTGATTTAGGTGCTCCTAATGCCAGCTTTAATTAGGTTCTTTTTTATCTAACTTGGTGAAGTTAGTGGTAGGATCAAAATTGACCGATTAATTCTTCTCTCCTCTTCTTAAAATTAATTAATAAAATCTTCTAAAATTATTAGATCCTTAAAAATGATAAAGTTATAGTAATAACTAAGTCATAGCCTCCCATTAAGTTGAGTGATAATAGGTCCATTAGTTTAATAATCATTGAAGGCCCAAAAGCATGGTGCTTATTGACTAATGAAATTATTATTCATAATATAATGATTTGGTCGCATCTTTCTAATAGTGGTCAGGTTGGCTGGCCAAAGTCAAGCCTGATCATTTGTTGGTTAGATGCACTAAATATGGTCATGTTAATGGTTGGACCTAATCGAATCTTTTCAGTAGAGGCCAAAGCCTACTGATTAGATTTTTGAGGTAAAATTAAAATTACTAGAAGTTATTTAGAAAAATAATTGGTTATGAACCTACCCATAGATGCACATGGATTGACCAACTAAAGTTGGGCTTGTGTGTAGTCTATGAGAATTCTAGTACCCACTAAGAAATTAAAGAAATTCCTCGAATTGGAGGTAGAGGCTACCGGTTCATATAAAATAGCAGAAGAACCTTTAGACTAAAGTCCAAGTCTTTAGGATAATTAATTTATATACTAATTAGGTTTGGTTTTCTTTAATGCAGATATGGCCATTACCCTATCGCTCTGGTCATTCTTGGACAATGACAAACTTATGGGATCCAACTTTGATAGCTAGTATCAAAAGTTGAAAATCATCCTAGTGTTGAAAAATATGCAGGGTTTCATACATAAATTTCAAAATTTTTTTGAAATATAACACAATGAAAGTTGTAAATTAAATTTTTTAATCTATAAATGCATTTAATCTAATTACTAAACCCTACATCTAGGAACTATAACATGTTATAATGCATTCTTAAATCTAAAATAAAAGGTTTGGTATTAATCAAGATCAATATCCTAGATCTAGAATAATTCTAGATCTAAATCCTAGATCGCATCTAGGTGAGAGAAGAGATCAAATCTCTTATCTTTGTATGGATCGAGAACTTCATGATTGATTCTTGTTGTTGTCTTTAGAGCCGTACATGCATCCAGCCTCTATAAAAAGTCCACATGAGGCTGCAACAAAATCGGAGGTTTGTCGAACGAAGATCCGATCGAAGTGCTAGCTTCTCGTAGATCCTTCTTGATGGTTAATCTAAAATTTATTCTTCAGATCTCTTGGACACTCTAAGAGATGAAGAATAAAAGAAGGAATAAGAAAGAAATACGACCTTTGGATTTTTTAAAAATTAGAAATAAAATATATTAGAAAAGGTCATAAGAGAAGACAAATCTTCTCTTTTAGGACATCAATGATTGACGTCCTAAAAATATCTTTATGCTAGGACAATGGAAGATTTTCTCCCCTAGACTTTTTTCATATTTTCAGATCTTACACTTGCTGATTTTTTTCATAGAAAAATCTCACATAATATGGAGAAGAAGAATCTCAAAG
>QRFJ01000842.1:0-39630 GCA_006176705.1 Cocos nucifera | reverse complement strand
CACATAATATGGAGAAGAAGAATTCTCAAAGAAACCCTAAGAGAAGACCTTCTTTTCTTCTTCTTCTTTCATCAGGACATGATCAGATCATGTTCAAAAATAATCATCCTGCCCCAACACCTTGGAGCACAGATCCCCAAGCCCTCTTCCTCTCTCTCTTAGATTTTTATCATATAAAAATCATAAAGAAATAAGGAGAAAATAAATATTGAAAAAAAAATATAAGAGTAGACATTCTTCTTATCTTTTGTCTTCATCAAGATATGAACCTTTCATGTTTTAATGAAGACTTTTTCTCCAAGGATGTAGGCGCCCCTAACCTCCCACGCCTCCTCTTTTTTCTTTGATTTTACCATGGAAAATCTAGTGTTTCTCATGTCCTCCTTCAACAAAATAGGGCACCCATCAAAATAAACCTTTGACTAGGTCAAAAGACCAACGCATGAGATTCCTTAAACCATCACCCAAAGAGAGAAGAAAAAGGATGACAAAATAATAGGTGGGCATGGGTTAATATCCTAAAAGAGAGGAGGAGAGTTTTAACAAATTAAAACTCTAATTTAGTTTGACTTATTCGAACTAATTTTCAAATAAGACCAAATTAAATTTGTATCCAAATCAACTAGGATATGGGGCATGGGAAATCAATATTAGGCATAGAAATCATAGAAAAAATTTGGAAATAAAATTAGTGGGTGTGGAGAATATTTTTGCAAGGAAGGAAACAAGCAATCCTAGTCTAACTAGGATTCTCATGTATTGACTAGGTCAAACCAATTTTTAATCCAATTAAAATAGGATTAGTGCAAGCCTAATTATGGATGATTCTAATCCAACTAGAAACCCAATTAAGTTAGATTAAACCATATTTAAATCTGATTTAAATTCTAACTTAATTAAAAATTAGGTGCACTCAAATCCTAGTCTAACAAAAAATTATTTTTTTCTTACAATTGGCTTATCCAATAAATTAATTAAACTTAATCAAATTAAATCCAAACTAATTTTAATTGAATCTAATTCAATTAGACTCTATCTTAATCTAATTACTCAATCAAATTGAGCTAATTAGCAATCCAATTACTAATCAATCCTCCTGCAACACTTGCATTAGGTCAAACATCAATCGCATTGAATGTTTGACCTTAGAATTATTCTCAATCATCGATTAATCATCTGATCAAGTTATAATCTCTAATATATGTGACTCCATAGGTTTGAACTTAAGTCGGTAGCATAGAAACCAATTTCTATACTAATCGAAGTAATCATCTAACAATAGTTTCTGACGTCCAGATAGGTCGAATGTATGCAAAGCAATATTCTTAGAACCCTGACTGATGGTTACCATATAATTCAACCCTTTGACTAATAATACTCAAGATGACTTTGAGTACGTTGTCAACACTCATACAAGTCATCTCTATAATGTCTCAAAATTTTGCAAATCTCATGACTCCTTATGAGGATTATCCAGGCCTAGGTTTTGCTAAATTAAAACACAATGAGTCATTCTCTTCCTGAAGTTAATCAGAAGTGGTCAATCCCATCATGACAGACGCACCGACATTATAAGTACTTGACTGTACTTAAAAATCTTTCAAACCTATATTAGAAATACAGATAGTTTGGCACCAAAGTATGGCACCAAAGTATAGTGAGTTGCTTGCAAGTCACCATGGTGATCTTAGGTCAGAGAGACATTTATACCCATTGGCCATAACTAGCTACTCTTGACAGTAGAGTGCTACATTGATCACGTTCAATATAGATGCACTCCTACATCTCATTTGGATGCCATACCAATGCCTCCATACCACTTGGTTACGAAGACAGCCAATGCATATGGCATGCAGCGACCTACACTCGATAAGTTATCATCCTTATTAATAACTTATCATTTAGTAATGAACAATTTAAGAACCATCTGATAAATCCTTCTTTATCGATTAATTATGGTTCTAAAGACTTCATCATAATTTAGAAGTTCATTCAAGGAAGATAGAACTTTTATGATGAACCAGTCGAATAACTTGTTGCCCAAGGATGGCTATCCAAGAGGAGGGGTGAATTGGATTCTTTTAAAATTTTTGACCAAATTATACTCTAAAATAAATATGTGCTTCTAATTAAGAGAAACTTAAATGCTTATGGTGAATGAGAAATGTGTAGCAGCAGAATTAAAAGCAACTAAATAATATAAATATGTACAGTAAATAAAGAAAGTAAGGAAAACAAAATCATAAAATAAATACATAAAGATTTTATAGTGATTCGGTGCAATCCCGCATCTACGTCCACTCTCCAAGCTTTTTTCTTAAAAATTTTACTATAATTTCTAGATTATAATGCATTTGTTTTGACTCGGGATCATAAACAAATCCAGTTGGTTTTGCTGAGCTTACCAACCATAATTCTACATTGATAATTTTCTTGGGTTCACTATCAAACCTGTTGGTTTTATGGGCTCATCAATCAAAACCTATCCAGTCCAATTTTGGGCTTGAACTGGCCTAATTCTCAAGTTTTTTTCTCCCAAAGAAACTTGTAAAAAACAAAAATACAAGTATAAAATTTAACACAAAAATAAAAAAAAAAGAACGCTTTTTGAAGTTTGATGGAGAGGCTGAAAGATGGCTCTTGAAGCTTTATATTCTCTCCTTTGAAGGCTGAAAGGAAGCTTGAATGAATGAGGATGATCATACTTGGAAGCTCTCTGAATTTGATGTACAAGATCCTCTCTTTTCTCTTTTTTCTTTTAGATATTCAATGAATCTCATAATTTTAATAATTTTTACTTTCAATTTACTTAATCTTTTTTCGCAAATATTTCTTTAGCCTTTTATACTCTTTGTGATGGATGGAGGATCATTTCTAGCTATTAGAAGCTTTGAAATAGCCATTGGAGTAGAGAAATGGTCTTTAGAAAAAGCTGCAGAAAACTAGCTGTTATGATCACTGGGTCGGTTCAGTTTTTGACTGGGTCGGCTCAGTTTATAGCAGGATCTGCTTAGTTTCCTAGGTCTTGAAAAATTAGCTTTTTACACTTTCTATCTTTTGCTTCCACTAAGATTAGGTTAGCTCAGTCTTAGACTGGGTTAGCCTAGATTGCGTGTTATGCATGCTGAACAGTCCATTTTGAAAAGAGATGACTTAGGAGTTGTCTCTTGGGTTAACCCTTTTGCTAAAACTTGATTTTCTTCCAATTTATGCATCCAAAAATCATGGAACTACCTCCAAAAGATTAAAAATCTTCTAAGCTTGTTCTTGAGGCTTTCAAAATAGATTTTTTCCAACTTTATAAAATTATGATTTTATCTCTTATCACTTTTTCTTGATCTCCAACTTGATAAAATTATAATTTTAACTTGAACACCTAAAAAGACCTACATCCATTCTTGAAATACATGATTAAATACTTAAACACTCAAAGTTTGATAATCATCAGAATCAATCATGGGTCAACAATCTTTTTCTTTTTGATAATGGCAAAACTTTGAGTATATGCATAAAAATAAAATTTAATGTGTTTCAATAAATTGACTAGTATAAATCATTAAGTAATAATATACATAAATATAAATGCATACTTCATGAAAGACTTTCACAAATATTATATACTCATATTAAGATCATTTTTTAGTTCAACTTTGAGCATCAAGGTACAAACATCAAAATCTTTGAGCATTAATTCTTCAAGCATGTACTCAACATACTTCTCCCTTTTTTTGATAATATCAAAAAGCTCATGGAAAGAAATAAGAAAAATCATTAAAATCAACATCAAAGATTAAATTGAGAGATGTATCAAGTTTATAAAGTCAAATTGAAGAAATCATCTCCTCTTTTTTTAAAAAAAAAACTTAGCTTGAATTCAAATGATAAAGGCTCACCCCCTTTTTTAATAGATATGATTTTTTTAATCTGATTTTTAGATATGCACTTTTAAGCTTTAAGAAGAATAGAATATTTCAAAGAAATTAATCATGAAATCAAGCATAATATATACTTTAGTATTCAATAATCTTTTTCTTAAAAAAATTCAGCCAAATAAGTTTTGAAAAAGTATGTATCGGATATGTATCGAGCAAAGTAAGGTAAATAGTATCAAAGAAAAAGATAGTCACATTTTCAAATTTATTAATTTGAGTGGAAATTATTTCAAAACAAGTAATTCATAAGAATTTTGCAAAGCACATTAGAAGTTTAGAATTAAATTTGAATTCTCAAATAAGTTTCAAAATTGAGTTTAAAAATTTATTTCTTGGAGCAAGAATATGTTTTCAAATTTAATTTAACTCTGACTAATTTTTTAAAAATAATATAGAGTAATTAAATCATTTAAATTAAATTAGATAATCACATGAAAACTTCATTTATGAAGATCATAAAGTAATTGATTGAAAATTTAAGATCATAATTTAGTTGTCTTAATGTAAGTTAATCAAAATTTCAATCAAGTCAAGATAAAAATATATTTCTCCCCTTATTTTGAAGATACCAAGAATTCATTTTTTTAATATTTCAACAATATTATCTCTCCCTATTTTTCATAATTATAGCTAGATTATTTTACTTTTCAACTTTTCTTTCTCTTTTTCTTTTAAATCAAGCACATTTAACATGAATTTAAACATTAAATTTAGATTTTCTAAATTTGAAAGATATTTTTAATTTCAAAGCTCTTTTCAATTAAATGATCATTTTTTCTTTAATATGTTCTTTTCCTTACTTTTGCAAACAAAGTCATTTTAAAATTAAATAAAATTTAAAGGTATAAGTATCAATTGAGTGAACTAAGCATTAATGAATCTAAATATCAATCAAACATAGCATTCACTCAAGAAGATACCAATTTTTTTTTTAAAAAATATTTTTTATTAAATTCAAAGGATGTTTATAAAAGGATGTATATAATAAGAACAAACATCAAGAAGATCAAAAGAGCATGATAAGTAATTAAAAAAAAAATTTATTTAAATTTAGATTTTCTTATCATAAGAAATATTACTTAATTAAGTTTAGAAAAAGTATGAAATTTTTTGAATTTATCTTAAATAGTATCACATCAAGAGTATATCAATGAAAAATAGATTTAAGACATTATATTCAATTCTTTTGCCAAGAATATTATAATAAAATGCAGGGCAAGAGTGATACTAATGATACCAAGAGTGAAAATTTTCTTAAGAAGAAACTTTTTGATATCAATTAAATTAAAATTTAGACCAAATCATGATTTTCTTAATAGTTCAATACCATTTAAAGATTAATTTGCAAGTTCAGCTTGATGTCGATAAATTTAATTTTGAATTGATGAAGATAAATTGATTTAGATAAATCAATTTGAATTGATATTAGCAAATTAGTCAAGGTACATCATAAAGAGATTTTAAGTTATTCTTCAAGATATCATCTCTTTCTTTTCTTAAGAAATATCAAGCAATTATAGTTTCAAAAAAGGTATAAATTTTTTAATTTATTTTAAATGATATTATATCAAAAGATATAGCTGTGCAAAACTAGATTTGAAATAAATACATTCATCTCTTTTTGTCAAAAGATAAATCAATCAAATATATGATAATTAGTAAGCTATTTGATACCAATTACTTAAAACTGAAGTCATTAAATATTTAGCTTTAAGGGCAAATGATAGGTTCCTTAAAATATTTTGTTAGATATCAACTTCAAAAGATTCAAGAAGATCATTACTCAAATTTAATTTTCAAAATCATTCAATCAGAACAAGATATGAATGTTCATTAATAAATTTTTTTCTTTTAAAAAAATCAATCAAATCAATAATCAAGAAAGATATTCAAATCAATATGGGGGATCAAAAATCAATCAATTTGGATTATGATAATCAAAGAGATTAAGTATAATCAAATTAAGGAGGATCTTGATAATAGTTCTATAGGATTTAGTTCATCTAGGAAGTTTTGAATTCTTAGGGGTTAACCTAAGATACAATGCATATAAACATATCAAGCATTTGATTTTGATAATTGAATGTCTTATCTTTAAGTACTTATTCCATGCAAAATTTTAGAAGAGTTTTGATAATTTAACATCTTGTAGGGAATGCCAAAAATTAGTTTCTCTTATGGATTTAGCATTTAAAACATTCATGCCCAATTAACCATCTTTTAATTTAAATTTATCAATTATAAAATTAATATGAGGAGGCTTAAAATATCATACTAAATTTTTAAAACAAAAATATTTCATTCATCACATGATATATAGAGAAGAGTATATTAATTTAAAAATTAAAATATTTAATAAATCAAACTTTTTGTTCATAGAGTATGATCATTTTAAGTAATGATAAATCATCAAAATCAATCAAACATTCTAAACTTATCGAAATATGAGCAGTATTTTAAGCAAGTCAATATGATATGAAACCACATAGATAGATTATTAAAATTAATAGAATCAATCAAACAAACATTAATGGCATGATATAAGAAAAGTTTAGATTTTATCCAGTAGCATCATCCATCCATTTTCATTCTCATTTAGTTTCATTGGATCCTTGGTATACCTGCAAAATTACTTTATAATTTTTGGTACCCAATCTTTTTTGTATCCATGAAGGTTAGAGCATTTGGTTCCTTTTGGAATCTAAATTTGTTTGATTAAAGTTTGGCCAATTCTTTTAATATTATAATTTAAAATTTTGTGGCCAACTTGGTTGCATTTGAAGCAAACTATAGAATGATTTTTATATGAAGCTTTAGTGTATATATTATTGATAAATTTTTGTTTTCTTAAAGGATTATAGCCAATTCCTAATTTATTGAAAATAGTTTTTTGATTGTTCAATATTGCTTGAAGCTTTTATGATCCAAGTGTAAACTTTTCAAGCATGAATTTTAAATTTTTAATCTCTTTTCTTAGTTTTGCATTTTTCTCTAAAAAATATTTTTTAGATTTCAAGAGCTTTTTTTTTCTTCAACTAAGAATTTTTTAGATTTTGATAATTTTTTATTTTTTCAATCAAAGTTTTCTTTTTCTTTAATAATTCATCCTTTTCAATTACAAACTTATTCTTTTCTTCATCCAATATTTTCTTTTCTTTCATAAGGTTATCTTTTTCCATCAAAATCTTATTTTTTTCTTCAAATAAAGATATATTTAAAATTTTAAGCTTCTTATTTTTTAGTTTTAACTTTTTATATTCATCCATTAGATCATTGAAGCCTTCATATAATTCATTGAATGTAAATTGAAAAGAATTTTCAGAATTTACCTCATCTTCATTGGCCATGAGGCAAAGATTTATAGCACTTTCTTTCTCTTTCTTATTTTTATTTTTCTTGCTTTGCTCCCCCTTAGTTGATGCTTTCTTTTTTCTTTATTTTTTATTTTCCATCCTCATGAGCCATGAGGCATATGTTAGGGTGAGCTACATTCTCTTCATGGGAGCTTGATGTTTCTTTTTGATTTTCTCTCCTATAAGTTGTTTCTAATTTCTTCCAAACTTCTTTTGCTGAAATGTAAGCAAAAATTATATTAAACTCATTTACATTTAATGTACAATAAAGCATCTTTAAAGCCTTAACATTTAATTGGATTATTTTTTCATCACTAATCAATGCATTGGATGTATATGGCCATTGATTATAATCTTCCATAAATCATAGTCATGTGATTGTATGAAGATTTTCATTCTAGATTTCTAATATATATAATTTGATCCATTTAATAATAAAAATCTATCTATGGAATGGCCTTCATTAAACAAGAAACTAAATAGATCAGCCATAAGATCTTTAACTCTAGAATAAAAAAAAAAACTTAGAGCACTCACTCTGATACCAATTGTTGCCCAAGGATGGCTACCCAAGAGGAGGGATGAATTAAGTTCTTTTAAAATTTTTGGCCAAATTATACTCTAAAATAAATTTGTACTTCTAATTAAAAGAAACTTAAATGCTTATGGTGAATGAGCAATGTTTAGCAGTAAAATTAAAAGCAACTAAATAATGTAAATATGTAAAGCAAATAAAGAAAATAAGGAAAGCAAAACCATAAAATAAATATACAAAGATTTTAAAGTGGTTCAGTGCAACCCCGCACTTATGTCCACTTTCCAAGCTATCTTCTTGGAAATTTTACTATAATTGCTAAATTACGGTGTGTTTGTTATGGCCCAGGATCATAAATAAATCTAGTTGGTTTTGTCGGGCTCACCAATCACAATTCTATACTGATAGTTTTTTTGAGTTCACTATCAATCCAGTTGGTTTTATGGGCTCACCAATCAAAATCTATACAGTCCAATTTTAGGCTTGGATGGGTCTAATCTTCAAGTTTCTTTCCTCTAAAGAAACTTGTAAAGAAATAAAAATACAAGTATAAAATTCAGCATAAAAATAAAAATAAAAAGAACTCTTTTTGAAGTTTGATGGAGAGGCTGAAAGATGGCTCTTGAAGCTTTGTATTCTCTCCTTTAAAGGCTGAGAAGAAGCTTGAATGAATGAGGATGATCACACTTAGAAGCTCTCTAAATTTGATATACAAGATCCTCTCTTTTCTCTCTTTCTCTTTAGATATTCAATGAACCTCATAATTTTAATGATTTCTACTTTTAATCCACTTAATCTTTTTCTGTAAATATTTTTTTAGTCTTTTATACTCTTTGTGATGGCTGGAGGATCAGTTCTAGCCATTGGAACCATTGAAATAGTCGTTGGAGTAAAAAAATGGTCGTTAGAAAAAGCTACAGAAAACTACTCGTTACGATCACTAGGTCGGCTCAGTTTTCTGGGTCTTGAAAAACTAGCTTTCTGTACTTTCTATCTTTTGCTTCCACTAAGAGTAGGTCAGTTCAGTCTCAGATTGGGTCGGCCTAGATTGCATGCCATGCATGCCAAACAGCCCATTTCAAAAGGGGATGACCTAGGGATCATCCCTTGGGTTGACCCTTTTGCTAAAACTTGATTTTCTTTCAATTTATGCATCAAAAAATTATGGGACTATCTCTAAAAAATCAAAAATCTTCTAAACTTATTCTTGAGACTTCCAAAATAGATTTTCTCTAATTTTATAAAATTATAATTTTACCCCTTATCACTTTTTCTTGATCTTTAATTTGATAAAATTATAATTTTAACTTGAACACCTAGATAGACCTACATCCATTCTTAAAACACATAATTAAATACTTAAACACTCAAAGTTTGGCGATCATCAAAATCAATCATGGGGTCAACATAACTATTATTATTAGATAATTCATATACTAATTTTAATTATCTACCACTTAGATAATTGACTTTAGGACATATTTTTCAACACCTGGAGCATACACAGATCCTATATATTTTGAAGGATTCGGCACCTAAGAAGTTAGCTCTGAATGCTAGAGGGGTGGTTTGAGACACTTACTAGAAGTGGCTCAATGACCGCACCACCGTTAGGTATATAATGCTGGCAGCAATGAATGATGAGTTCAGCCATGGGTTCGGGAATGCCCAGCCATAGAGGATGCTTCAAATATTGAACGACTCCTTTGGCATGCCTGATGATGTTGAGAGGCACAAGACTAATTGTGCCATTTTCAATGCTCGGATGAGGGATGGGGCGTTAGTCATCGATATGTATTGTACATGATCGAGATGATTGAGTGCCTGAGTAAGCTGGGCTTCCTCCTGCATGAGCAACTTAGCAAGAATGTAATCCTGAATTCTTTGCCCAGTCCTTCCTCCCCTTTCTTACTCATTTTAGAATGATAAAGTCGGTAGTGAACTACCATGGCTTGTTGGAATTGCTGTAGAACTTTGAGAAGGATCACTAGCTCCGAAAGGAGTCGATGTATGTAGTGAGAGGGTCTTCTTCTAATCGTCGAACTTTTAAGAAAGGAAAGAAGAATAAGAAGAAGAAGAACAAGATGGATGTATGTAATGAGAAGGATCAGTAGCTTCGAAAGGAGTTGATGTATGTAGCTTCGAAAGGAGTCATCTTTTACTAGAACATATGAATGAGCCAGTGAACTCTTAGGTCTAGTACATACTGATGTATGAGAATCTATGAGCTCAAGTGCTAGAGATGGATATTTCTACTTCATAACCTTCATGGACAATGTATCAAGGTATGGGTATGTCTATTTAATGAAGCATAAGTTCGAATCATTTGAAATATTCAAACTATTCCATAATGAGGTAGAAAAGCAAACTAAAAAGAGTATTAAAACTCTTTGATCTGATTGAAGGGGTAAGTATCTTTTTAGTGAATTTTTGATATATGTAGGAGAGAATGAGATTCTCTTCCAATGGACTCCTCTTGGAATATTATAGCATAACGATGTGTCAGAAAAAAAGAATCGGATCCTATTTGACATGTTTTGATCCATGATGGAATTTACTAGTCTGCCTATCTTCTTATGAGGATATGCGCTCGAGTCGGCTTGTTATATTCTGAATAGAGTTTTGAGTAAGTCTATTTTCAAAATGCCATATGAGATGTGGACAGGGCGTAAGCCAGTACTCTTGCACCTTAGAGTTTGAGGGTGTCTGGCTTTTGTCAAATGTTTAATGACGACAAGCTTAGACCTAGGTCCGACAAGTGTTATTTTATAGGATATCAAAAAGAGACCAAAGGATATTACTTCTACCTAGCTGATGAACAAAAAGTATTTATCAGTCTTAAAGTGATCCTTTTAGAAAAGAAATTCCTTGGTGAAGGAACTAATGCCTCTAAGGTCGATCTTAAAAAAGTTTGACAGGTGAAAAAATTGATACAAGTAGCTAAACCTGAACCAAATTTAATTAGAGCAAATCTGAAGCCTAGTGAATCTGCATCCTTAAGGTAGTCTAGTAGAGTACTACGTTAGCCGAATAGATACTATGATTTCTTAGTCCAGAATGGTGATCCTGTCAAACTCGATGAGAACGACGAGGATCCGATCACTTACATGGATGCAATGCAGAGACTTGACTCTAAGAAATAGCTTGAAGCCATGAAATTCAAAATGAAGTCCATAAAAGATAATGATATATGGACATTGGTTGACCAATACAAAGGGATAAAATTCATAGAATGTAAGTGGATCTTCAGAAGAAAAAGAGGCACAGATAGAAAGGTGGAGACTTATAAGGCCCATCTAGTTGTCAAGGGGTATCGTCAATGTTTTCATATAGACTATGATGAGACATTTTTTTCTATGGTAATGCTCAAGTCCATTCGGATCATGCCTATGGTAGCTGCCCATCTGGACTATGAAATCTAGCAGATGGATGTGAAAATAGCTTTTCTAAATAAAAAGCTGGATGAAGAGGTACATATGATACAACCTAAAGGATTCACATCCGTAGATGAGTTTAAGGTGTGTAGGTTGTTGTTTCTACGACTGCTTGGAGCCACAGCCATAGATCCGATCTCTTGCATGAACCGAGGTGCTAATCCAGCAAACTGAAGAAGATCTAAAAAAGATGAGAGAAGCTAGGGTTTTGGTGTTGGAACCAGAGAGAAGAGAGAAGAGAGTTAGGGAGAAAAGCTCAATTATATTCCAACCTTATTGTAAAAGTTATAATATCCTGGTTTATATACCCTAGAGTTCCCACATGAACCCTAATAAACCCCAGCTCAAAAACTCCCCTAGGCTAACCCAACCCATACATGAATTAGTCTCCTTAAGACCTCTTGAACCAGACCTTAAGACCCTTAGGATCAACCCAGACCCTAGCCCAAAATAGACCCTCGCGTAACTCTGTTTGCGCACTGAGCTGGCTCAGTCTTAGCATCGAGCCGGCTAAGTTCCAGTAGGTCGGCTCAGTCTAAAACTGAGTCGGTCCAATCCTATGCCATACCAGTAGTTTCGAATGCGTAGCTCTTTATTTTGCCTGTGCTCTGAGACTTAGCCGACCTAGTTTTGGACTGAGCCATCTAACCTGCAGAAAATTCTTTTTCTATAGCCTTCAAGCTCCGACTTTGGTTTCTTGCTCCATTTTATGTCGCAGGTCTTCAAAGCACCAACCAAGTCCCTTGAGGCTTTCAATACCTGAACCTCAAGCCCATGAAGAGCTACATGCTACCTCTACCCTAGGATAACTTCTATCCTAGCCCTAGGACCACACCTATCCTAGCCTCTCCAGAGCCCTCACCCTGGCTATGCCTGTGGCCTCCCAAGGCTTGGGAGCACCACACCACCTACAATCTCCATCTTGGTGCACCCAAGCCTTGGCACACCTGGCAACATCCTCCTGCACGATCCCACTGTCCCTGCATATCCTGATAGCCCCTCATGCTCACCCTGCCACTGCCATTCTTCTTCAACTATTAAGCTCTCTTTGAGGCCTTCGAGATGACCGCCTCCACTGCTAAAGTTCTTGGCTTGTTCCTCTGCACCACCTTTAGAATTGTAGGTATCCTTCTGCATGGCAGTTGCATCACTTGTCCTGGACTTTTCTGAAAATCATGCAATGTTCTTTTATCGGTACTCGCCGCATACCCTAATGCTCCACCTAACACTATCCCCTCAGAGCCATGCCTGTCTCTCTGTACAATCCTCTCCACCTAGATCTGTATAGCCCCGGCACTGGTACTGGGATATAGGTCCTCCCTCTACACCCCTTTACTCTGAACCCATATCATAGCTTACTCCACCCGTGAAGCCACCTCTACTCGGTGCTCCACCTAAAACTGAGGTCCCCCTGATGTCGTAGAAGCTGACTCTATCTTCGAGTCCCCTAAGGCCAACCATCTAATGCTGTACTGTTGGGCCTCCCGCTGTACCTCGAACACCGTTGCTGTCCCTTCAGATCCTCTGCACTCCACAGACTTGTCCGAAACCCTCTCAAATACACCACACCCTATGGGCTCCTCCGAGACCACCAAGAGCTCATTCGACTCTTCACTATCAGTGACTGAATTAATGGAATCCTAGCTTTCTTCTTCCTTGCACTTCTTCCAAAATGGACACTCTCGCTTAAGGTGCCCTACTTCTCCGCACTTGAAGCATCTCTTGGACCCCTTGCTGCCCCTCTATTCGTCCTTCTTCTTTTCTTTCCTATGCTTCTCTGAAACCACAAGACTCTTCTGAAAGATCTCTCTCTTCATCATTCATTTCCGCTACTCATTAGATCTGAGCACTGATACGATCTCCTCGTATACCAGTGTCTCCTTACCATATAGCAAAGTTGTCACCAATGAATTGAAGCTCTCGGATAGCGAACACAGCAATAATAGACTCTTGTCCTCCTCTTCTAAGTCCACCCCTGTATTGAGCAAGTCCATGCTCATCTGGTTGAACTGCTGAATATGCCCTACAACATCCTCATCCTCCTGCATCTGAAGACCGTATAGTTGCTTTTTCAGTATCAACTTATTGCACATGTTCTTTCCCATGTACAACTACTGTAATCTTGACCATAATCCCTTGGGTGTTCTCTCTTCTAACACACCATAAAAAACTTCATCCACCAAACAAGCCCTAATTGTGGCACATGCCCTTTTCTCCAAGGACACCCACTTCTTGTCTGTCATCTCCCCCGACCTATCCTCCAAGGTCGAATCCAGCCTCATCTAAATCAGTAGATCCTCTACCCTTACCATCCACATCGTGAAACTTTTCTTTCCATCAAACTTCGCTAATCCTACCTTCAACCCGTTGTTCTCCATGATCAATCCAAATCAAATAACAACAAATAGGTAGATCTAAGAAATACCTTAACTAGGGATGGTGGATAGCAGCTCTGTGATCTCTCCTTTCCTCATGAAGCCTGGAGAAAGCCTTTTGATCTAAATCTTGCTGCTAATCTCTGATGAAAATCGATCTTCTTCCTCCTTCATGCTCAACTGGGCTCTGATACCAATTATTGTTCCTATGGCTGCTTGGAGCCACAGCAGTACATTCGATCTCTTGCATGAACCTAGGTGTTAATCCAGTAAACTGAAGAAGATCTAAGAAAGATGAGAGAAGTTAGGATTTTGGTGTTGAAACTAGAGAGAAGAGAGAAGAGAGTTAGGGAGAAAAGCTCAATTATATTATAATAGCCTATTTTGCAAGTGCACAAAATCGCTCAAGTAATACAATGATGAATAAGAGATTATTCCCATGAGGACTGAGTTTAATTATCAAAAATGAACGCTGATTCCACTAATATCTGAATGATTGAAACTGAATGATAATGAAAACTAAAGCTAAAATTAACTCTAAAGAACTCAATGAAAGCTGAATCAAAATTTGATTGATAAAGCACTAGGGATATATCTAATTTCACTTGGACCAATTATCAATTTCAGGTATTCAAATTAATAATCCAAATTTAATTATTAATGCAAGGATCAATAATCCTAAATTATTTAATAATCTCTCCTGAGATTTATTAAAAATATTAATTAAAATCTATAATCTATTTCTTAATAGTAAAATAGATTTTAATTAGTTCATTAAGTATAATGATTATTTTTAAGATCCCATAGGTCAAATCTTTTGCTCCCGCTCCAATTATTATTCCTATGATGCTTATTATTAACTCCAATTTATAATCTTCCTTTTCAGTACCAATTATAAATCAAAATCAATCAAGTATCAAAGATAATAATACTTAAAAGCATTAAGTGCAAATAACAAGCAATTGCATTAACAAAGAAAATTAATACAAGATCTGGAATTGAAATTGAATCCAAGTTACAACAGGTACCTTAGCTAGAAATTTAGCTTTTCATCATATCAAAATCAAACTCAAGTTTACTTGAATAATAATCCAAAATCATCCTAACAATGAGTTCTAAAAAATAAATTCAAAGTAGACAAGAAAAAAAAATTAAAAACTCTGAAGGAACTATAGAGCCGGATGAATCCTCTCTTCAAATCTTCCAGATGCTCTATACTCTCCTTGCTTGATTTTCAGCTTTCAAAGATGATTCTTTTTTTTCTTTTCTTTTTTCTCTTTTAGCTTCTCTTCGATCATAGTCTCTTCTTGAGTTTGTTCCTTTACTTGCTCCTTAACAAGCTCTTTCCTTGGTTGTTCCCCAAGTTGTTTGCCACTCCTTAAGGTAATTGCCTTCACATGCTCTTTCGGATTTGTTTCAGTATTGCTAGGCAATGATCCTTGAGTTATGTTAGCTACCATATTGGCCAACTATCCCATTTGTTCTTCCAAGTTCTTAATGGCAGCTTGCTGGTTTTGGAAGTTTGCCTTAGTTTCACCCATGAAATCAGTAGTGGCCTTGGTAAGAGTTGCAACCAATTCTTCTAGGTTAGACTTCTTTTCTTGCTACAGAAAACCAAGTGGTCCTCTATTTTGATAATTCTATTGTTGCTACTATTTTTCCCAGAAAAAGTTTGGATGGTTCTTCCAGGCAGGTGTGTAGGTGTTTAAGTATGGATTGTTGCCTTTCTTGGTTTGCCACATATTGTACTTGTTCTTGTACTGGAGGCATGAATGAGCTATCAATCGAGCAATCTTGAGTAGCATGTTACCCAGTACACATCTCATAGGTCTGCACATGAGTATTAACAGCATTAATAGATAAATGATCTAATTTTTTGAAAATAGTATCTACCTTTGCATTGAGTGCAGTAATAGCGTCTATCTCATGAACCCCAGCAGGCCTCCTCTCCATGTTCCTCTCATTGGGCCATTGGTAATTGTTGTTGGCCATTTCCTCCAAAAGATCATAGGCCTCATCAAGCGACTTCTCCATCAATGAACCTCTAGCAGCAACATCAATATTAATTCTAGTATGGTTATTCAATCCATTGTAGAAGGTTTGTACAACCAACTATTTAGGTAGCCCATGGTGCGGACACCTCCTAAGCAGATCCTTAAATCTTTTTCAAGCTTCATATAAGGTCTCCATATTGAATTGCACGAAGGTTTGGATGTCGGTCCTCAATTTGGCAGTCTTAGCAGGTGGAAAGAATTTTGCCAAAAATTTTTGTGCTAAGTCATTCCATGTGGTGATCGAGCTAGTAGAAAAGACCGTAACCATGCTCTAGCCTTATCTCTAAGTGAAAATGGGAACAATCTTAGTCGAATTGCATCATCTGACACTCCATTCTGCTTAAGGGTATCACATATTTCCAAGATGTTTGCAATGTATGTATTAGGATCATCATTGGGCAATCCTCCAAACTGAACTGCTATTTGGATCATTTAGATTAAAGCAGGCTTGATCTCAAAGTTGTTTGCCTGCACAGATGGCCTTGTGATGCTAGATGAAGCTCCATTCATGATAGGCATGGCATAATGTCGCAATGCCCTAGGGTTTGCCTCTTTAACAACCTCATTATTTCCTACTACAACATCTTCTCTCCTTGTATCTTCAGCCATTTCTACTTTTGCCTTGGATTCCTTCTCTTCTCTGATGGCTTTTCTACTTTGTCTATAGGTACGATCAATTTCTTAACTTGAAATAGGGTTTGATTCAATTCTCACAAGTCGTCCCAATTCTCTTTTTCAAGTTGCAATTTTGAAAGACTATTATTATTATTATTTATTTATTTTAAAAAGAAGAGAGAAGGGGTAGGAGAGATAGAAAAGAAAAGAGTTCAAAAGATGAGTCCTAAAGAGTCCTAAATCTAGAGATGAAAGAGAAGAGTGTTTTAATTAGATTTAAATTTTAATAGCAAACAAGTTAGCACAAAATGGACTATCTATCCTTGGATTAACCTAGATCTAGACAGCTCCTAACTGTTCGAAGACCGCCTTCAAGCACTCCAAGCCCAAAACTAACTAACTCTCTCGGCCAGGTAAGTGTAAGATATGGGAGGTCCCCTACTTGTTGCTTTTCTTAGACACCAACTGAGTTGGCCCGGTCAAACAACGAAATCAATTGAAAATCACCTTCTTAAACCACTTGCCTTAGACATCGAGCAGCTAATTAATTCGAACCCAATCCAACTCTAGGGCTTTCTTGTCCTATTAAGCTCAAATATCTTAGGGCCAACGTCTAATTGATTTTAGATTAAAGTCTAGATTATGCAGGATGAAATATATGATTTTTAGGCTAAGGAAGGGTGATCAAATCCCCACCTTATTTGATTAATGGGTTAAGTGCCCTTAAAATTAATTATGAAGATGCAATGCAAAGAAACAAGATGTCCAATCAAGTTAATTTTTTTTTAAAAAAAAATATTTTTGGTTATTGCTATATTAGTTAAGTATTATGAAATGTCAATATTTTTTTATTATTTTTTTAATTAATTTTTTATTTTTTATTTTTTTTGAGATTTTGCAAAAAAGTAAGTTTAAGTGATTAAGTCTAAAAAAAAATCATTAAGCTATAAAAAGTAGTAAATTATTTTAAACTATAAAAAGTAGTAAATATCTAAGAATAATAAGCAGTAAGTTAATTAGGCAAAATAAAATAATTATTAAACCATGCAATTAAGATAATCTAGCTAGAAAGCATAGAGATCTACCATATATAAAAAATTTAAAGAAGAAATAAAAATTGAAATGCAGTAAAGTACATAATTTTTTTAAATATCCAAAAAATAATAATGAAAATGTTAGATTACTAGTAAAATCAACTATTCTTGATATTAAAGCACCAGTCTCCGACAATGGTGCCAAAAACTTAATAGCCTATTTTGCAAGTGCACGAAATCGCTCAAGTAATACAATGATGAATAAGAGATCATTTCCATGAGAACTGAGTTTAATTATAAAAATTGAATGCTGATTCCACTAATATCTGAATGATTGAAACTGAATGACAATGAAAACTAAAGCTAAAATTAACTCTAAAAAACTCAATGAAAGTTGAATCAAAATTTGATTGATAAAGAACTAGGGTATATCTGATTTCACTTGGACCAATTATCAATTTTAGGTATTCTGATTAATAATCCAAATTTAATTATTAATGCAAGGATCAATAACCCTAAATTATTTAATAATCTCTCCCGAGACTTATTAAAAATACTAATTAAAATCTATAATCTATTTTCCAATAGTAAAATAAATTTTAATTAGTTCATTAAGATAGTGATTATTTTCAAGATCCCACAGGTCAAATCTTCTGCTCCCATTCTAATTATTATTCCTATGATGCTTATTATTAACTCCAATTTATAATCTTCCTTCCCAGTATCAATTATAAATCAAAATCAATCTAGTACTAAAGATAATAATACTTAAAAGTATTAAGTGCAAATAACAAGCAATTATATTAACAAAGAAAATTAATACAAGATCTGGAATTGAAATCAAATCCAAGTTACATCAGGTATCCTAGCTAGAAATTTAGCTTTTTGTCATATCAAAATCAAACTCAAGTTTACTTGAATAATAATTCAAAATCATCCTAACAATGAGTTCTAGAAAATAAATTCAATGTAGATAAGAAAAAAGAATTAAAAACTCTGAAAGAACTATAGAGCCGAATGAATCCTCTTTTCAAATCTTCTAGATGCTCCAAACTCTTCTTGCTTGATTTCCAGCTTTCAAAGATAATTCTTTTTTCTTTTCTTTTCTCTCTCTTTTTTTTTTTGAATATATTTTAGGATTCTTAAATAGGGCTAGGGCTAGGGTTAAGGTGGTATTTTCTTCATTATTTTATTCTATGTATAATTCTTTTTATTTGGTACAGAATCTCTCCTCCTTTGAATAAGCTTCAAGCAACCACCAGCCATCTACTCCTTATGCTGCCCAAATATTTTTAATTTTATTCTAATTTCCATGGTAAAAGAAGGAAAGGAGGCATGGTTAATTAGAGAAGAAGGATTCCTTCCTTCTTCAGCCTTCCTGGGTCCACAAAATCTTCAAATTAAAGTAACGTTTCAGTTGCTCAAATCAAGTTTTCTAAGAATTGGTCCCAATTCTTTCCAAGTTTTCTCCTCATGCAGAATTAGTTTGGATTCTGATTTTTTTTTTCATTTAATTCTTTACATGATAGCTCCTTGCCATCCAAAATTTGTTGCCATACCAGATCTCTGTGCCAAGAAAAACTAGAAAGAATCGGGTGTATCGGGTATTTCTCATTATGTCTAACATTATTACCAACTTCAACCTACTATAGCAATCTCATCTAGAATCAAAATTTGATTTTGTAAATTATGTTCCTTTCTTACTTCTCTTAGAATTCTGTAGGATTTGTTCTTGCTCAAATTGGAGTCCTACAGCTTGCCTTTTAGGAATCCTCATGCCAAAGTATCTAAAATTTAGATTGGTTGACTAGATGAGAGAGATTAACTGCTTGATTTATTTCCTTCACCTTTGATTTCTTTACTTGACTGATGATGCCAAAAAGGATGATGTGTGGGGTCCATTGATATCTTGATTTGATTATTCTATTTTGAGATGAACTCTAATTTTGATGCACGATCCTAATGACTCTGGATGATTGACCCTGCTGAATTGGACTCAACCAATTTCACTTAATTTTGATATTTAAAACATGGTTAAGACCAATTAGGTGTGACCAAGCTCAATTACTTGCAATTGACATAAAACATATTAGGTTCTTACATTTATTTAGTTAATTATTATACCAATTTCATCAAAATCATTAAAACTAATAATAATAATTACTATAAAAATGCAACACATCAAACACCCCCAAACCTAAGTTTTTGCTTGTCCCCGAGCAAAAGAAAAGTCCAAATAAAAAATAGAGAATCTAAAACAAAATTATTACTAAAAACTTTATTTAACATTAATACACTTAAGATCCATTTGGACATAAAGGAGTAATCTCTACCCAAATACCATGGCTTGACTACCTCAACCTAAAACCGAAAGGCAAATCCATAAGCTAACTATTCCAAACTCATTCATACTCAAACAAAATCATGCACAATCAACAGCTACCCTTCTTCCTTTAGATTTTAATAAAGTAATTTGGTTCAAACATCCATTCGTGCATGCAAAACCCTATCAGCCCATCTCCGCTAGTGCAAACAACATCTTCAAGAGATCAATAGGACTTTTACGGGTTAAAAAAAAATTGAAAGCAAGCAACCTGAATGATGGTTATGGTCACATAAGTGAAAATAAATTAACCACAATAAATCAGAGCATACTCAATTACTTATACTTTACATCCCTTCCTTTATTTATTTTATTTTATACTTTCAGAATAGTCTATACATTTTGACACTCTTCCTTAAGTCATTATTTGCCTTTTTACGCATAAACTGACATTGGTCATGAAGGCACCTGATTACTCAGCAAGTCATATACTCCAAGTGCTTTGCATACTTATAATTCAAGTCACTATTTAACATAAAAGCAAACATGGGGCTTATGAATGCTCCTTGTTACTAGGCAACTTGAAATAATAGAGTAGATTATGCTTTTTTTTTTAAAAAAAATAGAAGGAATACTAAAAAATTAGTATGCTCTAACTATTGTAATCAATTATTCCTAAATAAAAAGCTGGATGAAGAGCTACATATGATACAACCTAAAGGGTTCACATTCATAGATGAGTTTAAGGTGTGCAGGCTATTGTTCCTACGGCTGCTCGGAGCCACAGCCGTAGATCTTATCTCTTACATGAACCTGGATGTTAATCCAGCAAACTGAAGAAGATCTAAAAATGATGAGAGAAGCTAGGGTTTTGGTGTTGTAACCAGAGAGAAGAGAGAAGAGAGTTAAGAAGAAAAGCTCAATTGTATTCCAATCTTATTGTAAAAGTTACAATATCTTGGTTTATATATCCTAGAGTTTCCACATGAACCCTAATAAACCCCAACTTAAAAACTTTCCTAGGTTAACCCAACCTATATATGAATTAGCCTCCTTAAGACATCTTGAACCAGGCCTTAAGACCCCTAGG
Organism: Cocos nucifera; assembly: GCA_006176705.1. Taxonomy (NCBI): domain Eukaryota; kingdom Viridiplantae; phylum Streptophyta; class Magnoliopsida; order Arecales; family Arecaceae; genus Cocos; species Cocos nucifera. The sequence goes on along the minus strand of QRFJ01000842.1, from coordinate 18,885 downwards.
ATTAACCCAGATCCTAATCCAAAATAGACCCTCGCATAACTCTGCCCGCATACTGAGCTGGCTCAGTCTCAGCACTAAGTCGGCTAAGTTCCACTGGATCAGCTCAATTAAAAATTGAGTTGGCCCAGTCCTGTGCCATGCCAGCAGTTCCGAACGCGCAGCTCTTTATTTTGCTTGTGCTTTGAGACTTAGCCGACCCAATTTTGGACTGAGCTGGCTAATCTATAGAAAATTTTTTTTCTGAGCCTTCAAGCTCCGACTTTGATTCTTGCTCCACCTTGTGTCCCAGGTCTTCGAAGCACCAACCAAACCCCTTGAGGCCCTTAATACCTGAACCTCAAGCCCATGAAGAGCTACATGCCGCCTCCACCCTAGGATAACTCCTATCCTAGCCCTAGGACCACACCTATCCTAGCCTCCCCAGGGCCCTTATCCTGGCTCCGCCCATAGCCTCCCAAGGCTTGGGAGCACCACACCACCTACATAGGCATCAAAAGTTTATTTATGGATTGAAGCAGACATCTTGGAGTTGGAACATATATTTTGATAAGACGATGAAGACGTATGGCTTTGTTAGGAATGGAGAAGAGCCGTGCATATACAAGTGAGCTAATAATCCAGCAGTTGTATTTTTGGTATTGTATATGGATGATATTCTCTTAATAAAAAATGATGTCCTTGCATTATAAGGAATAAAGATTTGGCTGTCATCATAATTCTCCATGAAGGATCTACGAGAAGCTTCCTATATCTTAGGGATGAAGATCAATAGAGATAGATCTAAAAGATTGCTCGAATTATCCTAGTCCACATATATTGATACCATGTTGAAGAGGTTCAGCATGGATAATTTCAGGAAAGGCTATCTGCTGATAGGCCATGAAATTTTTCTCTCGAAGAGGGATTGTTTGACAACACCTCAAGAGAGATAGCATATGAGTAGAATTTCATATGCTTCGATAGTGGGTTCTATCATGTATTCCATGACATGTACGAGACCAGATGTGGCATACTCACTAGAAGTAGTGAGTAGATACCAATTTGATCCAGGGGAGAACCATTGGAAGGTTGTTAAAACCATCCTAAAATATTAAAGAAATATTAAAGACCAGTGGCTTGTTTATGGTGAGTCAGACTTAAGACTTGTAAAGTTTACAAACTTCAGTTTTCAATTTGATCACGATGATAGCAAAAATATATCGAAGTATGTGTTTATCCTTAATGGTGGAGCTGTCTGTTGGAAGAGTTTCAAGTAGCACACCATGGCCAATTCAGTTTGCAAGATGGAGTATGTCGCTACATCAAATGCTGCTAAAGAAGCGGTGTGGCTAAGAAAGTTCATCACCGAGCTTAGAGTAGCATCCTCTCTTGATGGTCTAGTTCTACTCTTCTACGATAGCTTTAGAGCCAACGCTCAGGCAAAGAAACCAAAGGTATACTAGTGGATGAAGTATATTCTGCATCACTACTACCTAGTCTGGAAGATCATGGATCGAGGTGATGTCGACCTTTAAAAGATCAATGGGAAGGAGAACTTGGTTGACCCATTCACTAAATCCATTATAGTGAAGGAGTTCAATGACTTCAAGTCAAAGATGGATATTAGATACTGCACTGATTAGCTTTAGTTCAAGTGAGAGATTGTTGGAAATAGTGTTTCAAAGCCAATCATCAGTTTATTAACGATTGTGCTACTTTTTATACTTGCATATAAATTATTAATAAATAAAATTTATTTTAGCATTTTTTATTATAAATTCTTACATCTTCTAATGAACTCCTGTGTTGTGGTGATGTCCTTAGAACTATTTAGAACTGACAAAGAAGGATTTATCATTTAGTCCTTTAACCTGATCGCGACCAAATGATACATTGTTACCAAGGACAACAACGTTTATTAAGTGTAGGTCATTGTGTGCCATATGGATTAGTTATCCTCTTAATTAAGAAGTATGGAGACATTGGTATGGTATATAGGTGAGATATAGGGATACATCTATACAGAACGTGACCAACTCTGAAGCTTTTCTATGGTCAAGATTTACTCTGATGGAATATGGGTATAAGTGTCCCTTCGACTTGAGATCACCGTAGTGATTTTCAAGCAACTCACTATGCTTTGGTGCTAGACTATCTGAATTTTTAATTCAATGGTGAAAATTTTCTAGGCACTGTCAAGTACTTGAGGAGTCAGTGCATGTATCAAGATCGGATTGACCATTCTTGGTTTCAGGAGTGGTGTTAATTATGTTTTAATTTAGCAAAACTTTGGTCAAGGTAGTCCTAGTGAAGAGTCATGGGACTAATTGCTTTGAGACATGATTTGAATGTATTTTTTAGGGTTGATAGTTCAACTCTTAGTCGTCCTATACACAAAGGTGAAAGGGATGAATTATGTGGTAACCATATTCATGTAGATTTTGAATATTGTGATTGTGACTATTCAACCTATCTGGATGTTGGGTACCCTTGCTAGATGGTCACTTTGATTAGTATATATAGAAATTAGTTTCTGTGCTATCGGCTTAGGTTCGAACCTACGGGGTCATACACATTAGAGGTTCCTACCTGATCTGATGGTTGATGAAGAGTTTCACTTGATGAGACTCTATGGTCAAGAGTCCTACTAGACTGGGACTCTTCGATTGATAGTCCTATTAGGCTGGGACTCAAAGTCCTGCTTGTCTGGGACTCTATGATTAGGAGTCCCATTGGACTAGGACTCTATGGTCAAGAGTCCCGCTAGATTGGGACTCTTCGATCAAGAGTCCTAATACACTAGGACTCTGAGTCTTACTTGTCTAAAACTCTATGATCAAGAGTTTCACTGGTCTGGAACTCTGTGATTATGAGTTCCATTCGTTTGGGATACTGGGGTCAAGAGTCTCACTGGTTTGAAACTTTTCGATCAAGAATTTTATTTTGATGGAACTCTATTGCCCGAACACCAACTGGATTTGGACTCTATATTAATGAGAGGTTTTATTAGTAATTTGATCACTAATTAACTTAATTTGATTGAGTAATAAATTTTAGATCAAGTCCAATTGAATTAGATTCAACTGGGTTTGATCCAATTAGGTTATGAGATGACCTAATCATCAAGAAGGTTTGATCTCTGATTTGATCAGGAATTGGGCTTAATTAATTGTTGATTTGATTAAAATTTATTAAGTATAAGTAAGCCTAAATTAGTAGATTTAGTCTGGTCTAATTGGGTCTAACCAAATTGGTTTGGGTTGGTTCAATTGGATAAGATGTTTTGAGACTAGTTTTGACCTAGTCTTCCTGCACCCCCTCATCAAACTTGCACTTTATCCTTTCTCCATAAGAAAATTATTTCTCATGAATATTTTCCATGCTAGAGAGGGCTCACATCCTACTTTCCCATATACTAGATGGATAAGGATAGCTTGGTTGTCATTCAAATTCAAATAGAGTTTGAATTTGAATGAACAACCTCCTTATCTTATCTCACCTTCACACCACATTTGTTTTGTGCAAAATAAATCATGGATTTTTTTTGGGATGTGCACACATCTGAAAGGAAGCCTCTTTCTATTCATGATCCCTCCCCTCTATGTGAGAAAAATCAAAAAAAAAAATAGAGAGAAGAAAAACCAGAGGAAAAATTAGGCGCAAGGTATTTGGTGAAAGTGCTGCCCTAGATTTCAGATCTAGGATTTTGGGTGTGCTTTCATGAGATCTAAGTGTCAGATCTTCATGAAATTTTTTGGAGACCATCCTCAACCTCTCTTCTACCTTTGCTGCTGATCTGGAGCATCCAAAGAATCGGTGGAGGGAGATCAAACCATTCGATCAGATTTAGCCATCAAGACCGTTCCATCATCGAGCAAGGACTTGGGAGGAGCTGATCGGGACCAAGATCTCGTGTGGACCATCCATGGAGGCTAAACACATGTGTGGCTATGTTATAATGATCAGATCTTTCTAGTGATGATCAGATTGCGATGATCGACTATCTGAATAAAGATAACATGTTCTGAACATGTAGATTAGTAAAATAGTTTTACTGTTACTGCTGAATGTTTTTATTTTCAGATATCCATGTATATATGTCACATTAGATCCTAATAGTGTAAGATTTTTAGATTAGATCTATAGCTCTTTATAAATTAATTAGATTAATTTTTAATTTTACTATAATTAATTTTTAAAAAAATTTTGAAAGTAGAGCTAGAAATTCTGCATGCACAACATCACTTGAGCAGCAAAAGAGCCTCGTCATCATTACAAGCTTGATCTCTGATAAGCATCATAAATTCACCAATAAAAGTATTAATTTATTAATTAATTTATATTAATTTTTAAAAATTATTAATTAATTTATATATAATTTTTGAAAAATTCATATTTTTATTAATTAAAAAATTAATTAAAAAAAATAAAAAAATAAAAATTAAAAAATAAAATTTTATTATCAATAGAAAGAGCTCATTTTTCTAATCACAACAAAATAAATTTCAAGAAAAATAGAGCTAAAATGGAAAAGATATAAATTTTTAAAAATATAAAATAAATAAAAATTAAATAAAAAAAGAAAATGGCTCAGCCGGCTCCGCAAGCCGAGCCACCAAGCCAAGCCGAGCCATCAAAGCCGACTCAGCCATTGAAGCCATCAGCCGGTCCACGATCTAGGCATGGACCGTCAGCTCAGCAAATTCCGGCGAATCAGAAATTGCCACGTGGTGGACCTAGACCCCTTAAGGGTCTACAGAAATTTATCGCGGCTCACAAGGGTAATTTAGTCTTTTCGTCCGACAACAGCGGCGCTGATTGGTTGCGGTGTGCGGTGCGGCCGGTCCATGCAGTCCATGGGAACAGTTATTGCACGATCGGATGGATGTGGTTGTTTGCGGTCAGGATCAGACGGCTGTGGTTGCTTCCAAATTTTATTCAGATACAAACATCACGTGGATCACCATCGGATGGCAGCGCTCGATCCAGGCGATGATCCGACGGTCCAGAAAGCTTTTGACGGTAATCAAACTCTCAGGCGCATGATTTGCGGCCAGAAAATCAAGTGATGAAGATCTGACGATCAAGAACGCTGCCGGCAGTGATCAAGACTCCCGAAGCGCGATTTGCGGCCAGATTTCCTCGATCAAGCGCGATCCAACGGCCAGAATTTAATCTGACCCGATCTGAGCTTATCTGCATCCGATTTTGATGATTTTTGGACCGTTGGATTCCTATTGAACGACTGGATTTTATCAGATTTATCAGAGTTGTATCAGAGCTATTTTGATTCAAATTTTATCCAAATTTGTTTATATTTTGACGATTACAAAGGCATTAGTCCCATATTGCCTTTAGAAAAAAAATATCCAGCCCTCCTAGCTCTATAAAAAAGACCCCAGGCCATCAGAAATTAACATCTCTGATCAAGGTGAAGCTTTGGTATAGAGCGAAGCCAGGCTATGGGTTAAAGGCTGCTTCGAAGCAACGGGTGCCGAAAAGAAGAGCCGAGCTTCTACACCATCTTTCTGCCAATGCCGATCCAAGATCAGAGATCAGGCTATTTTATTTTTTTTATATTCTATGTATTTAAATTCTAAAATTTTAATTAATAAAAGTTTTATTTTTGCATTTTAATTTCTTGCTTTTAATTTTTATTGTAATTTAATTTTTGTATTTTAATTATTACTTTTTATTTTATTGCAAGTAGATGCTAAGATCTAACTAATAGATCTTAGTACCAAATTTAAATTTCTGCACCTTTTAATTTTTGCTTTTAATTTTCCGACTTCACTTTTGATTCTGAAAACTTAAATCCTTTTCTTCTTTTCTTTTCAAAAATCAAAGATTTCAAATCTAAAATACTACCTTCCCTGTGGATTTGACCCGACTCACTACTATCTATACATTTTCAATGATTTTAAGAAGTCGGTTTAAACTGATAAACACGGTGTCTTAACGACAACATCGCGTCCCTATCAAGTTTTTGGCACCGTTGCCGGGGAAGGTTTTTGATTTTTGATTTTGATTTCTTTGATTTATTAAAAATAATTTTGGCAAACGCACCAAGTTTTTGGCACCATTACCGGGGAAGGCATGGATATTAAATTTTTGATCTCTTTGATTTTTCTATAAAAAAATTATAAATAAAATTTTTATTTTCTTGCTAATTTTTTTTATTATTTTGTAGAAAAAAAAAGAACAAAAAGAATCAAAAGTTTTGCCTGATGAGATTAATCCTAACCCTAGTTCTTTTTATTTATTTATTTATTTATTTTATTTTTTAAATTAATTTTAAAAAAATATTTATTTAAACCTAATTAAAAAATCTCATGACAAGATTAAGAAATCTTAACTGCTTAGAGCATGCATCATATTAGTTTTATTTTTATTTTTATTTTTATTTTTTTTGGTGATTGCTGGAGGCAAGGTAAGCCTTTCATAATTTAATTAGTTGCATGCATCTAGTTTAAATTGCATAAAACCCTTTGATTGAAATTTTTTTTTTTTTCGTGCATATTCATATTAAATCAAATTAAGGGCACAACCCAATTAAACAAGATAAGGTGGGGATTTGATCACCCTTCCTTAGCCCACAAACAACCAACCAACATCCTGCATTGATCTAAACCTTTAAATTAAAATCAATTAGACATCAACCCTAGGAACTCGAGCTCAATAGGATAAGGAATCCTAAGAGTTGAACCTGGTTAGGATAAGTCAATTTGACTGATGTCTAGAAAAGTGGTTCAGGGACGACTGGGCTTGAAGGAAGGTGGTTTTTAATTGGTTCCGTTCGCTTACCTGGCCAAGCACAATTGGTGTCTAAGGCAAGCAACGGGGGGACTCCCACCGACCTTACACTTACCTGGCTAGTTGATTGACTAATCCTACACTTGGAGGGCTTGAAGGTGACCTTGGCAGTTAGGAGCTGTCTAGATCTAAGACAACCTTTAGTCAGGATTGATTGACCAACTTGATTGCTAACCAACATTAAATCTAATTAAACCTAATTCTTCTCTTTCTTCTTAGTTCTAGGACTCCTTAGGATCTTTTCTTTAGAACTCTTCTCCTTACTCCTCTAAAAATAAAATAAAAATAAAATAAAATAAAAATTAAATTAAACTAACTAAAAAATATTAAAAATAATAATTAAATTAAATTAAATTAAATTAAAATTAACAAATAAAATAATTAAAAAAAATTAATTTTTAATATAATAAAATAATAATAAAAAAATTAATTAAAAAAAATTCTAAAATTTTTTTTTGAACCATACATTAGGGTTGCATTAATACATGTATGGTAGAAAATTACTTTACCTGATCTAGTTGAACCCAACCATAATAATCAAATGGATAATATGAATCTAATAGTCCAAAAATTAGATAAAGTTGACCTTCTTGCTCAGAAAATAGATCAACTCCTAACCCTAGGTCAACAATCTCCTAATTATCAGAAGAATTATTCAATCTGTGCTAGTCCAACCCATCATGTAAGTGAATATCCTATGACTGCACAGTTTTCATATTTTATCCAAGAACAAGTTCAAGCTACTCAAGGATACTCCAAATTGATTAATGACCCATTTTCAAATTCATATAATTCAGATTGGAGTAACTTTAATTTTTCTTGGATGTCCCAACAGACTCAGGCTCAGACCCAAATTTCACTTGAGCAAAATTATCAAAATTATGCCTATAATAATGGTCAGCCTAGTCAGTTTAACCAGCCATCATATTATAATCAGCCTTCATACCCACCTCCTCAACAGACCAATCTAGCTGATGATAGATTTAACCAACTTCAACAATTAATTCTAACTCAACAGCAATCTATCGCCAGACTAGAAGCTCAAATAGGATAATTAGTTGAGTCTAACATGAGGAGAGAACTAGATCAACTACCAAACCTACCAATTTCAAACAACCCACCTAATGACTACCAACCACCTGGATTAAATTATCAATCTAATGTTTCATCTAAGAATCTTCAATTTGAGAATACCAAAGTAATTCCTGAACTTAAAAGCTATAGGATTCTTATGGACCCATACCAAGACCAGGTGAGAGAGGCTAGTACTGATGCTAGCCAAAATAAAAATTTAGAAAAACTGGTTAGTACTGAGACTAACCACATAGAAGAACCCGAGCCAAGAATTAGTACTGATGCTAGTTCCAATTTAAATGAGATAGAAATAAAAAAAAAGAGAATAGATGATTTACCCGAGACTTATAAACCTAATGTCCTATTCTCTTCAACCCTAGAAGGCTGGTTCTTCTTATAAAAATCAAAAGGCATGTAATGAAATATCAATGGAGTTGTTTAAGCAAGATCACATTAATTTACCTCCAGAATTAAAACCGCCTTTAGTCACCATTCCAGCACCCATTGAATCAAACTTAACTCCTAATACAAAAACTCCATTCATGAGCATTTTAGAAGAACAAATAGGAGTAATTCTTAATAAACATGGGTCTGAGAATGGAATCATAAATTATATCCCTAAAATTAACAAAGATTATATTAATAATGGAATTATAAATCATCTTTCTGAGATTGGCAATCCAAAACCATTGGAATTTGTCAATCCAATATTCGACACAGAATAGTGAGCTACATTGTGTCTGGCTGAAGACGGTAAACTTAGCGCTTGTTGGGAGGCAACCCAATATTTAGTTTTTATCTAATTTATCTTATTTTCTTTTTAGGATAATTTGAATAAGTTGGAGGGAGAGCTCAAATTTGTAAAGGCATGTGCTGGACCAAAAAAAATAATAAATAAATAAATAAATAAATAAATAAATAAATAAATATATTGAGTTAGGTGTATTCTTTCATTTTTTTTACATCCTTTATTTTTTCCTCTTCTCCATTGAGGACAATGTCGATTAAGTTGGGGGGAGAGAAAAATAAAAATTTTAAAATTTTAAGTCCTCAAAAAAGTTAGTATTTAGTATTTAGATACTTGATTATGCTTAAGAATCGAATAAAACTAAGCATTTTTAAAAGAAAATTGATACACAGATCAGAGAATCTGTGAGATATTGAGGAATCAAGTATTAAGAAAATTCAATAAAGAGTTAAGTCTAGAACATAAAAAATTTTTTTTGGAGCATTTCTAATTATTTCTACTAGCATCAAAGAAAAGTCTACTTTTTATAGGCTTGTGTAGGGTAACTATACGTTTCTTCATATAAAAATTTATTTTAATAAAATAGTTTCCAAGTACTTCTCACTGAGTAACCGGGCCTCTTTGCCTAAGCAAGCATTGAGTTTCGCATCAAAAGGTGGGAAGGGCAAAGAAGCTCGTTGTAAAGCTAGTCTTAACTCGTAGCCTATTTGATTCGAGCTAGTAAGCCCGAGGGGTATTCTATACCTAGTGCCCTAAAGCCAACTGGTTTGGGAGTCATTGGCCCAAGACTCGCTACATGGATCAAATAGAAAGCTTAAGGAGTTAAGACACTCAATAGTGGTACAACGTTAAAAAAAAAAAAAAGAAAAAAAAAAAAAAAAAAAGAAACATTGGTTTTCCACCGAGTAACCGGGTCCCGTTGCCTAAGTAAGCAATGATATTCGCATCAAAAAGTGGGCAATGTGAAAATAAAAATTAATAAATGAAGGATGGAAGTAGCAATACACCTGCCTATATGAAAGTTTAGACAAATCAGAGATAAAAATGGAATAATTTAGAAAAAGTTCTAAAAAATTTAATGTTCTTTACTTAATTTTTCTATTGATAAGTATTAATACCCCAATGATATATCTCATTTAAGCTCTACTGAATATCAATGGCCATTTTGAAAATTGCTTAGGTAAAATTCGAAACTCTAAAGTTAAAAGGTATTTAAAACTAAATTCTTTCTTTACTCGAGGACGAGCAAAGCTTAAGTTGGGGGGTGTGATAAGCATCATAAATTCACCAATAAAAGTATTAATTTATTAATTAATTTATATTAATTTTTAAAAATTATTAATCAATTTATATATAATTTTTGAAAAATTCATATTTTTATTAATTAAAAAATTAATTAAAAAATAATAAAAAAATAATAAAAATTAAAAAATAAAATTTTATTATCAATAGAAAGAGCTCATTTTTCTGATCACAACAAAATAAATTTCAAAAAAAATGAAGCTAAAATGGAAAAGATATGAATTTTTAAAAATATAAAATAAATAAAAATTAAATAAAAAAGTAAAACGGCTCAGCCGGCTCCGCAAGCCGAGCCACCAAGCCAAGCCGAGCCATCAAAGCCGACTCAGCCGTTGAAGCCATCAGCCGGTCCACGATCTAGGCGTGGACCGCCAGCTCAGCAAATTTCGGCGAATCAGAGATTGCCACGTGGTGGACCTAGACCCCTTAAGGGTCTACAGAAATTTATCGCGGCTCACAAGGGTAATTTAGTCTTTTCGTCCGACAATAGCGGTGCTGATTGGTTGCGGTGTGCGGTGCGGCCGGTCCACGCGGTCCATGGGAATAGTTATTGCGCGATCGGACGGATGTGGTTGTTTGCGGTCAGGATCGGACGGCTGTGGTTGCTTCCGAATTTTATTCAGATACAAACATCACGCGGATCACCATCGGACGGTAGCGCTCGATCCAGGTGACGATCCGACGGTCCAGAAAGCTTCCGACGGCGATCAAACTCTCAGGCGCGTGATTTGCGGCCAGAAAACCAAGTGATGAAGATCTGATGGTCCAGAACGCTGCCGATGGTGATCAAGACTCCCGAAGCACGATTTGCGGCCAGATTTCCTCGATCAAGCGCGATCCAATGGCCAGAATTTAATCTGACCCGATCTGAGCTTATCTGCATCCGATTTTGATGATTTTTGGACCGTTGGATTTCTATTGAACGACTGGATTTTATCAGATTTATTAGAGTCATATCAGAGCTATTTTGATTCAAATTTTATCCAAATTTATTTGTATTTTGACGATTACAAAGGCATTAGTCCCATATTGCCTTTAGAAAAAAATATCCAGCCCTCCTAGCTCTATAAAAAGGACCCCAGGCCATCAGAAATTAACATCTCCGATCAAGGTGAAGCTTTGGTACAGGGCGAAGCCAGGCTATGGGTTAAAGGCTGCTTCGAAGCAACGGGTGCCGAGAAGAAGAGCCGAGCTTCTACACCATCTTTCTGCCAATGCCGATCCAAGATCAGAGATCAGGCTATTTTATTTTTTTTATATTCTATGTATTTAAATTCTAAAATTTTAATTAATAAAAGTTTTATTTTTGCATTTTAATTTCTTGCTTTTAATTTTTATTGTAATTTAATTTCTGCATTTTAATTATTACTTTTTATTTTATTGCAAGTAGATGCTAAGATCTAACTAATAGATCTTAGTACCAAATTTAAATTTCTACACCTTTTAATTTTTGCTTTTAATTTTCCGACTTCACTTTTGATTCTGAAAACTCAAATCCTTTTCTTCTTTTCTTTTCAAAAATCAAAGATTTCAAATCTAAAATACTACCTTCCCTGTGGATTCGACCCGACTCACTACTATCTATACATTTTCAATGATTTTAAGAAGTCGGATTAAACTGATAAATACGGTGTCTTAACGACAACATCGCGTCCCTATCAATATCCAATCCAGAATAAGTAGTAGCTACCTTGCTAATAGTGAACCCTAGTACTCTTTCAAGCCGATCTTGATATTGGCCAAACTTCAAAAGGCAGTAAGGGTGGTACCAATAAGGAGTTCTGAGTCTTGATATTCACCCATTTCAGTCACCAATGAATCTTGAATTTCTACCATCCTGGTTGAACTCCTCCAAAGAACACTGACCGCAGTCCTTAGTGAAGAGCCCACTACCAAAATCTCTCTGATCTCTAGTTTGAATGTTCATACCTGCTCTCGGCTGACCCTAAATATAGCCAAACTCCACAAAGCTATCGAAGGAAGCAATGGTAGACCCCAACTAACTATAGGTCTGCCCTCTGCTACTTAGAAACCAACTTTCATGTTTGACCAGTCTAATCCCGAGTTCTATATGAGCAATCTACCTCCAGCATAAAAGTCTCCAACCTCTTGCTTGAACTCCAATAAATTAATTTCAATCACCTACAAGTCACGACAAATGATAGCCCACTCTCCATAACAAACTTCACATGGTCCGAATAGCTTACTAACATTTTGTTATGGCTGTCACTTTCATTTTATTATAGGCTCCACCTGTATAAGGAACTTTCTAGATATGGCTCCTCCTCTAAGCACTAATTTCTCATATTCACTTACATTCTCCTGAATACTCTATTCTTATTGGCCAAAAAACTAATTTGACTGTCAGAGGATCCTGCCAAAGCCACCCATCTCTGGTTTGAACTTGATCTTGTAGGTCTCGTCAGTGGCCTCATCTTCTTCAGCTCTAGCAAACTTCGACGTCAGCACCATTTTTTGTACCAATAGGATTGACACTAGAGAAAGGGATCCACATTGAATTCTTATTCTTAAAGAAGTATCCAGTCAAGTTCATCCTCTCCTTCACTTGTACTTTGTTTTCTTCTGATCTCTCCTTGTTTTAGCAAAATGCCGCTTAAGAAAACTTCGATCCGATGATCCACCATCTCTGTTGTCAGATCTCACCTAAATCAACCTACTCTGACCTCATTGCTAGCACTTCAACCTCCAGCAACAGTAATGGTGGATCTGGAGCAGTTTAATCTACTGGTGTAGTAGGTTAAGGGCCTCATTGAAGTGGTGGAGGCCATGTAGCAACCCCCGATGGTAGTTCAGCTAGAATGACCCTTTCTGAAATACCAAGATCTGGTGCAGGAAAGGCCCACCTGGGCGAGTCGACTGATGACTCCTGAGAAGAAAAAGCAGACAGCGGAGAGCCCTTATTCTAATCATGATTCCACCCTTAGAAGATCTTTGCCCCCCTCCAACCAATTATACTTTAAGATCCATGATCGAGATGATATTCTTGATCAGAAGCTTTAAGAAATGAACCAACAGATCAAGAAACTCTGCCACATTGCTTCTACTCGCCACGATGATATTTGCACCGACCCTCCATTCTCTGCTAGTATCATGTAGGAGTCCATCCCGCCGAACATCAAACTTTCTTAGTTTGAGAGTTATGATGGGACCACCAACCCAATAGACCATCTTGAAGCCTTCAGAACTATGATGTTGCTCTATGGCATTCCTAATGCCATTCTATGCCAAGCTTTTTCCTCTACTTTGAAAGGAGCAGCAAGAAATTGGTACTCGAGCCTCAAACTAGGTACTATCTTTTTCTTTGACTAGTTGATCCACTAGTTTGTGGCTCATTTGATCAGTAGCTGGTGCTAGAGATGAGGTTCAGACTCACTTGTCAATATTAAGCAGAAGAAAGGAGAGTCCATCCAAGCTTATGTCAGCAGCTTTAATGCTGCTACTTCGGAGGTCCAAAATTTAGACTAGTCCATTGCAATGGCCGCAATAAAGAGCAGCCTCTAGAAGATTGATCTTCTCTTCTTTCTGGAGAAGAAGTATGTCTAGAATTTTGCAAACATGCTGGCCCAGACAGAAGACCATGCTTGAGTGGAGGAGGCTTTTAAGCTAAAAGATGATGAAACTGCAAGAGAGTGGCAAGCAAGTAAATCTAGCAAAACTCGTGGTTGTTGATGTTGGGATATCAGCTACTCTGATACTACTTTATTAAGGATCTAGTATCGAGATATTATAGTAGGAGGAAAGAAAAAAATTAAAATAAAAAAATAATCAAGTACGTAGGTTAGCCTAAAGGCTCATCTCCATGGGGTATGCAAAGCTTTACTATAAAAGAGAAAAATAAGTACAAGAGGAGAACATCCACTCTCAACTCACTGTATATAAATCTCTCTCAACTAGAAGCTATCCTCACAAAAGCTCTCTCAGAATCCTAGGAAGATCCTCAGAAGCTACAAGATACTCTGCCCTCATAGCCTCCATGTCGGATGCTATGCACCTATTACTTCTCTCTCTCGTGGGCTGCACATACTTGGCACTCTACCAAGCTTCTCTCGATGGCTGCTTGAGTCTCTATACATGCCTCTTATGCCATACGTGCCACCTCCTGCTCCACAGCACCTCAATCCTTTGAATAGGATGAGAATCCGCATCTCAGTAGTTTGTAAGAGTCCTAATAGGACTCTTTTTCCTAATATGAGTCGAACATGATCTTGATAGAGTCAAGAAATTTTTTCTAACCTTTAGATCATGATTGTAGCCCTTCATGGTCGCTGGATCCTATGGTCTAGCACAACTCTCATAGACTCTTTAGATTAATTACATTCTGAGTCCAAAAAGAAAACCCCATCCTATTCTGTTCATCTCTGTCAAGCCGACTCTATCAGGGGTTGAGCTGGCTCTACTGTGTCTCTCCTGAACTCCTGCTTTCTGTCTGCTTGATAGGGCTAGCTCGATTGTGATTTGAGCTAGCTCGACCTCAGCCCGGTGACTCGACCCCATATTCGAGCCAGCTCGACTGCTTGAAGATTTGATTCTTCTCTACTGTGGATCAAATTTGAAGCATTAAATCCTAACAATCTCATTTTGACTTGACATTTGGCCTCCACCTGACTTTGAGAGCTTATGATCCATCTCACCTCCATGTCCTAGGGCACGCTTGTTGATCATGGATGGGCAAACATGGGAGTCGAGCCAAGCTGCTCGATCCCATCTCCATCGACTTCTATGATCCTTCCGATCTGAGACCTACTTGGGGTAGCCTCCTATGACAATAAGAACTTCACCTTGTGACATCACATATCATCCTTCTAAGTCTCTTGTCCTGTGCTCGATCCATCTCCACCTGGAGCTCCACTTCACACTGGACTCTATTTGGCTCCTAAAGATCCACCTCGCACTGGGCTCCCTATCATGAGGTAATGTCTTTCATATTTTCTTCCTCTTAGCACCACCCTATTGCCATGATGATCTTTAGGATTCCTTCATTAGCTTTCCATCTAAAGCTGGTCGAATCCAGTTTGCTCAGTGAGATTAGATTCTTCTTAAAGTTGAGTATGTATCGAATCTCACCCAACTTCTTCATCAATCCATCATGGAGCTTCATGCTGACCATCCCGCTGCCCTTGATCTCATAGCTCAATCAGTCTAGTAGGAACATGATTCCCTTTCTAATCTCTAGGGAGTTGATAAGCATCATAAATTCACCAATAAAAGTATTAATTTATTAATTAATTTATATTAATTTTTAAGAATTATTAATCAATTTATATATAATTTTTGAAAAATTCATATTTTTATTAATTAAAAAATTAATTAAAAAATAATAAAAAATAATAAAAATTAAAAAATAAAATTTTATTATCAATAGAAAGAGCTCATTTTTTTGATCACAATGAAATAAATTTCAAGTAAAATGGAGCTAAAATGGAAAAGATATGAATTTTTAAAAATATAAAATAAATAAAAATTAAATAAAAAAAGAAAACGGCTCAGCCGGCTCCGCAAGCCGAGCCACCAAGCCAAGCCGAGCCATCAAAGCCGACTCAGCCATTGAAGCCATCAGCCGGTCCACGATCTAGGCGTGGACCGCCAGCTCAGCAAATTCCGGCGAATCAGAGATTGCCACGTGGTGGACCTAGACCCCTTAAGGGTCTACAGAAATTTATCGCGGCTCACAAGGGTAATTTAGTCTTTTCGTCCGACAACAGCAGCGCTGATTGGTTGCGGTGTGCGGTGCGGCCGGTCCACGCGGTCCATGGGAACAGTTATTGCGCGATCGGACGGATGTGGTTGTTTGCGGTCAGGATCGGACGATTGTGGCTGCTTCCGAATTTTATTCAGATACAAGACATCACGCGGATCACCATCGGACGGCAGCGCTCGATCCAGGCGACGATCCGACGGTCGAGAAAGCTCCCGACGGCGATCAAACTCTCAGGCGCATGATTTGCGGCCAGATTTCCTCCATCAAGCGCGATCCAACGGCCAGAATTTAATCCGACCCGATCTGAGCTTATCTGCATCCGATTTTGATGATTTTTGGACCGTTGGATTTCCTGTTGAATGGCTGGATTTTATCAGATTTATCAGAGTCATATCAGAGCTATTTTGATTCAAATTTTATCCAAATTTCTTTGTATTTTTACGATTACAAAGGCTATTAGTCCCATATTGCCTTTAGAAAAAAATATCCAGCCCTCCTAGCTCTATAAAAAGGACCCCAGGCCATCAAAAATTAATATCTCCGATCAAGGTGAAGCTTTGGTACAGGGCGAAGCCAGGCTATGGGTTAAAGGCTGCTTCGAAGCAACGGGTGCCGAGAAGAAGAGCCGAGCTTCTACACCATCTTTCTGCCAATGCCGATCCAAGATCAGAGATCAGGCTATTTTATTTCTTTTCTTTTTAAATTTTATGTATTTAAATTCTAAAATTTTAATTAATAAAAATTTTATTTTTGCATTTTAATTTCTTGCTTTTTTTTATTGCAATTTAATTTTTGCACTTTAATTATTATGCACTTTAAATTATTGCTTTGCAAGTAGATGCTAAGATCTAACTAGTAGATCTTAGTACCAAGTTTAAATTCCTGCACCTTTTAATTTTTGCTTTTTATTTTCCGACTTCACTTTTGATCCCAAAACTCTTCTCTTTTCTTTTTCTTTTAAAAATTAAAGATTTCAAATCTAAAAAAAAATACTACCTTTCCTGTGGATTCGACCCGACTCACTGCTATCTACGCAATTTTCAATGATTTTAAGAAGTCGGATTAAACTGATAAACACGGTGTCTTAACGACAACATCGTGTCCCTATCAAGTTTTTGGCGCCGTTGCCGGGGAAGATTTTTGATTTTTAATTTTGATTTCTTTGATTTATTAAAAATAATTCTGGCAAACGCACCAAGTTTTTGGCGTCGTTGCCGGGGAAGGAATAGATGCTATTTTTTTCTTTGATTTCTTTGATTTTTTTTATAAATTAATTATATTTTTTTAATATTTCTTACTAATTTTTTTTATTTATTTTATAGAAAAAAAAGAAGAAAATGAAGAAAGCATCTAATTTTGGTAAGATCAATCCTAACCCTAGTCCTCTTTTCTTTTTATTTATTTATTTATTTATTTTATTTTTAAATTAATTTTAAAAAATATCCATTTAAATCTAATTAAAAATCTCATGATAAGATTAGAAATCTTAACTGCTTAGAGCATGCATCATATTAGTTTTATTTTTATCTTTATTTTTATTTTTATTTTTTTTGGTGATTGCTGGAGGCAAGGTAAGCCTTTCATAATTTAATTAGTTGCATGCATCTAGTTTAAATTGCATAAAACCCTTTGATTGAATTTTTTTTTTTTTTTTTCGTGCATATTCATATTAAATCAAATTAAGGGCACAACCCAATTAAACAAGATAAGGTGGGGATTTGATCACCCTTCCTTAGCCCACAAACAACCAACCAGCATCCTGCATTGACCTAAGCCTTTAATTTTAAAATCAATTAGACATCAACCCTAGGAACTCGAGCTCAATAGGATAAGGAATCCTAAGAGTTGAACCTGGTTAGGATAAGTTAATTTGACTGGTGTCTAGGAAAGTGGTTCAGGGATGACTGCGCCCGAAGGAAGGTGGTTTCTAATTGGTTTCATTCGCTTATCTGGCCAAGCATAATTGATGTCTAAGGCAAGCAACGGGGGTACTCCCACCGACCTTACACTTACCTGGCTAGTTGATTGGCTAATCCTACACTTGGAGGGCTTGAAGGTGACCTTGGCAGTTAGGAGCTGTCTAGATCTAGGATAACCCTTAGTCAGGATTGATTGACCAACTTGATTGCTAACCAACATCAAGATCTAATTAAACCAAATTCTTCTCTTTCTTCTTAGTTCTAGGACTCCTTAGGACCTCTTCTTTAGAACTCTTTTTTCTTTCTTCTCCTTTCTCCTCTAAAAATAAAATAAAATAAAAATTAAACTAACTAAAAATTAATAATTAAATTAAATTAAATTAAATTAAAATTAACAAATAAAAATAATTAAAAAAAATTAATTTTTAATATAATAAAATAATAATAATAATAAATAAAAAAAATATTTTAAAAATTTTTAAACCGTACATTAGGGTTACACCATGCATGGTAGGAAATTGCTTTTTCTGATTTAGTTGAACTTAATTGAATGGTTGATTCACATTAAATATAATAATCAAATGGCTAATATAAATCTAATAGTCCAAAAATTAGATAAAGTTGACCTTCTTGATCAGAAAATAGATCAACTCCTAACCCTAGGTCAACAATCTTCTAATTATCAGGAGAGTTATTCAATCTGTGCTAGTCCAACCCATTATGTAAGTAAATATCCTATGACTGCACAGTTTCCATATTTTATCCAAGAACAAGTTCAAGCTACTCAAGGATACTCCAAATTGATTAATGATCCATTTTTAAATTCATATAATTCAGATTGGAGTAACTTTAATTTTTTTTGGACATCCCAACAGACTCAGGCTCAGACCCAAATTTCACTTAAGCAAAATTATCAAAATTATGCCTATAATAATAGTCAGCCTAGTCAGTTTAACCAGCCATCATATTATAATCAGCCTTCATACCCATCTCCTCAATAGACCAATCTAACTGATGATAGATTTAACCAACTTCAACAATTAATTCTAACTCAACAGCAATCTATCGCCAGACTAGAAGCTCAAATAGGATAATTAGTTGAGTCTAACATGAGGAGAGAACTAGATCAACTACCGAACCTACCAATTTCAAATAACCCACCTAATGACTACCAACCACCTGGATTAAATTATCAATCTAATGTTTCATCTAAGAATCTTCAATTTGAGAATACCAAAGTAATTCCTGAACTTAAAAGCTATAGGATTCTTATGGACCCATACCAAGACCAGGTGAGAGAGGCTAGTACTGATGCTAGCCAAAATAAAAAT